>VZTD01004775.1:483057-596149 GCA_013397725.1 Rhagologus leucostigma | reverse complement strand
TTTCCTTTTCCTTTATTTTCCTTTCCAAATAAAACCAGATTCTGCTGGAAAAGTCTGTAAAAACCCAATTCCGTAAGGGGTCCTGCTGTAGGATCCTTGGGGTTATACAAGAACTGTGCTGCAGCGTGACCAGAGAATGGAATGGAGCTGGGAATGGGTCTGGAGCACAAATCTGATGAGGAGCAGCTGAGGGAGCTGGGAGGGCTCAGCCTGGAGAAAAGGAGGCTCAGGAGGGACCTTCTGGGCTGTGCACAACTCCCTGACAGGAGGGGGCAGCCAGGTATGGGGGTCAAGTCTCTTCCCCCAAGTAACAAACAATAGCACCAGAGGAAATGGCCTCAATTTGTGCCAAGCCCTGGCACAGGCTGCCCAAAGAAGGGGTGGAGATGTGGCACTTGGGGACAGGGTTTAGTGGTGGCCTTGGCAGTGCTGGGTTAAGGGTTGGACTTGGTGGCCTTAAAGGTCTTCTCCAACCCAAGTGGTTCTGTGAAATTCAGGTCTGGAGGAAGATGTTCAGCGTGGACTGAATTCATTCAGTTCTTCACTTGCCACAGTCTCTTCACCGTCCTTAAAGCAATCTGCACAAGGACCCTGGTGAGCTCAGTGACTTGTGCTCATGGGATCAGAGAATAAATGAGGTTGGAAGGGACCTCAGGAGGTCACCAAGCCAAATCTTCTGCCAAGAGCAGGAGTCCGCAATAACCAGGCACTCGTTGTTAGGCTTCCCCTCTCAGTTGGCAAGAACGGGTTTAAAAATGGTTAAAAAGTATTTTTGAGTATGCACAATGTGTTTGCAGCATCCTTTGAGTCAGAATATTGTTTGTTATTGCAGTCCCTGTCCACATGTCACCTTCCTTTGCCTCCTCTTACGCTTTCTTCCTGTGCCATTCTTTACCTTGGAAAGGGCTCTTCTTTGCACCTGCTCAGCATAAGGAGAAGGGGAAAAAAAAGCCTTGGTAGGTTTTACTGTTGGGTTTTTTGGAAAGGTTGGTGGTGGTTGTTTTTTAAAACTTTACTGGAAAATTTCAACACTGAAGCTTTCCATCCTGGTAATGGGGCTTTTGCCAGAAAACAAAAGAAAGGGGAGGGAAGCCTGAAGGAGCGGTTAAATTTAGCTTTCCAACTCCATTGCATAAAGAAACCCTGACAGCTTTTACCAAGATTTGCACTTGCAGAAAGACGTTTTGTTAGTGATTTGCAGGGTCTGTTTTTACTTTAGATGAAGACGAATAAAAGCAAAGTCTTTGCTACAACGCAGTTTGTGTTTATCTTTTCCATTCCGGGTCTGAGGACAAGGAGCCGCAGTCAGAGCTGCTCCTTAGCCCCAGAGCACTCTGGATTCAGGTGCAGCCTCCACTCTGCCGAGCCCAAGGAAGAGCACAGGCTGCCAGGGAGGAAGCAGACCCACAACAGCAGAGAGACAAAGCAGAGTTCAGGGCTTCCAGCCCCAAACTTGTCTGCCCAGAACCTCACTCCTGGTTCCTGGGCTGGGGCACCCACGATGAAAAGCTGGAGAAGCAGCACCCTTGGATATTTTACACATAGCCTGACCCAAAGCCCTTTGGAGCAAATAAAGAAGAGAGGGTTTGCTTGCTTCCAGGAACAACCTGGACAGGGTGAAATCAGGGAGAAAGGGCAAGAAGAGTTGTGCAACCATCTGCCTCCCTTCTCTGGGAGGAAATAAACGCCAAGTGCCGCTTATTCCCTCCCCTATTCCCATCCCCTCCTTCAGGGAGATGAGCCCCAAAGAGAAAATCTGACTAGTTTTGCATTCTGGATGGAGACTGGGCCCGGGGTCAAGGCTGCCAGCCCTGTGCTGGGGACACAGCACGTGAGCAGGTTCAATTAAAACATTTCGCAGCAGTGGGAGCGACGGGGATCACGGGCACGAGGAGCCGGCTGACCTATTCCAGACAAATCGGTCTTATAAATAAAATGAATGTGTGCAGGACAAACAGGGAGCCTGTCACCCAGGCGAGCCATGCTGGGGCGCTGGGAAATATTTTATTGGGATATAAAGCCTTAAATGCCATTCTCCATGCATGGATGGGGGCTTTTCATCAGCCAGCCCCGCTGCCTGCTCCAGCATATTGATTCACGGCTGAGCGGGAACCTTCAATTCCCTTTGGTGGCTCCAGAGAGCATGACCGACACCCCGCAGGACAGGGGCTGACTTCAGCTCCCTGGTGCCCGGGAACACGAAGAGCAGAGCTCAGGGCCGTAGGGACATCACTGAAAGGAGTCCTGTCCTTGCCAGGCCAGGCTGCAAGAGCCCTGGTGCTCCCCATCACACCCTCTCTTCTCCACTGATGCCATTAGCATGGGGGCAGAGGGGACAATCCCTTCTCGGTCATGTTTTTTTCCCAGCTCCATCCTCATATCCTTCCCTCCTTGGACAGAATGAGAAAAAAAAATCCAACCGAAACCAGCCCCAAGCAAAACAACAAACTGAATTCCCATCTTTTTCCCACTGAGTTTATTCACCCTGCAAAGGGCTCAGCCCCTCTCACCCTTTCTGAGCATGAGGGGACTGGGGATGTTCAACAGGGTCAGACCCAACCTCCTGAAACCCCAAAATAGACCAGGTGGGTGTAAAAGAAGCTCTCCAACCCCAGCAGACATTTAATGGCACTCGTACCAATGCTAATTACATCTTAACGTTTTCCCTCTGTATTTTGGTGTTTATTTTGGAAAAGCTCCTCCCTGGACTCATTTTCTTCCTCAGCTTTAAAACAATAACACCACCACGCTTGCTTTTCCCTTGGCTGTTTCCCTCATTATTTTAACTCTGCCATTCTGCTCCTGTACAGTCAGCAGAGGAGTTCAATCAGCCTGATGAGTAAAAGTGCATAATTTTATGGCTGCATATCAACTGACTGTTATTAAACTAATCAATCAGCTTCAGTGCAGCTACCAGTACAGCACGGGAGAGGACAAGGCAGAGGAAATGCTATGCTATTATTTTTCCAAGAGGGGGAAAAAAAAAATACAATCTGGCCAACCAAATTCTTCAGCTTGTCCTTCTCTGCAGGGGGAAATGACTCAGTGAGTTATGGCAGAGGTGACCTGCAGCAAGGTAGAGACGAGGAGTTTGCTCCGTCCCGCTCACCCGCAGTGCTCAGCCATAATGCCCAGCAATTGCCATGCTCCAGAGACCAGGGGAGTCATCAGCTGCTCTCCCATCCCACCTTGCAGTGTCCCCCTGCCGCTGTCTCTGACCTTCTCCAGCAAAGCATTTAGGCACATGTTAAATTAACCCCGTTGGAGCCAGTAAGGTCATCACCTTCCGGTGCCCGTTTTTCCAGCCTTAGGGTCAGCAGTCATGGAAGAAGGTAGGGAGCTGATTTCCGGTGGTCTTATCGCAGTAGTCCTCTCCATGATGGCCCCGATGAGACTTACGGGGTAGCCCACGGGAGGAAAATATGCCTGAACCTCCTTTCCCATAGATAAATATGCTCCTTCACATATTCACTGCCAGGAAATGTAGATCTGACCTCCCCATCCCATTTAGGACATGGCACACAGGCCAAGGTCTGCTCCTGAAAGGCTGTCTGAGGACACCAAGGGACAGTCTCTTCTCCGTGTCCCTCCAGGGCAGGACGAGTAAGGGACACGCTACACGCAAAGGAAATCTGGGATAAGGCAAAGCTTTCTGCTGGACAGGGGTGAGCAGGGACCAGGACACACTGCCAAGAGGTTGGGGAGGTCTCTTAGAGCAAGCACCAGTTGTTGCTTCTTTTACAGCAACATCTGTTGGGGCTGGACCTGGTGAGGTTCTGCTTGAAGCCACACGTGGGCATGATGGCCTTGGGGGTTCCCTGCAGCTCTGCATCCACGGGAAAGAACAACCCAGCTTTCCTTGACTTCCAAGAGAAGGAGGGGAAGACGTAACAGGGCTTTGAACCTCAGCACAAGTCAGTGGGATCTTCTTAATAAACATGGGCTTAGAGAGGGAGAGAGGGAAAGGAGGGAGGGAGGGAGGAAGGAAGGAAGGAAAGAAGGAAGGAAGGAGGAAAGGAAGGAAGGACAAAGACAAGCAGATCACTTGCCAGCTTGTGCCTTTCCCGCTGCAGCTGGCACACTTTGTGCTTCCCTCTCCCAGCCATGTCCCCTCCATATCCTACAGATAAAGAGTCAAGTGGTGCAGAACAGAGCAGGCAAAGCTCTCTGTGCTGTATCCTCCAAATGCTTTTAGCCTGGACGTGCGTCCTTAGGCCCACAGAGGAAAGGAAAGCTGTTCTCAACCAGCCTGAGAATCCTTCCCCAGCTAACTGCATTCACTTAATCCAGATTGAATTGCACTAGCTCCTGCTTGGGCTGTTATTTATCCCTGGTTTTACTGTCACATCCACAGGTGCGGAGTGCTCTGTGCTGGGCATTCTGGGCCGTACAAATAACTCTGGTCCCTGTGCTGGAGCTTGACACACTGGGTGACCGGGAGTAACTCGGTGTGGACCCGACCCAAAGGCTTTTCCCGGGCAGGGAAAGCAGCCCTGCAAGCCCCCACGCCATCCCGCTGGCCAGGGCTGACAGCTGACGTCCTCCCCGGCCCGTTTCCCCCGGCTGCTGCCAAGCCGCTCGCAGAGCACTCCTCCAAATGAATTTTCTGGAAAACAAATTAAAGGAGGGCTTACATCACGCAGCAGACAGCCCACCCCGCGCCGGGCTGCGCCGGCAAACCCTGCCTGGATTTTGGGCTGCGCCACATTGCTCGCAGCTGCTGCTGGAACCCGCAGCTCCCCATGCGAATGCACTGCAACAATAAACTCATCGAAGCAGCCCAGTATTGCTGTCTGCTCTCTGACGGGTGGCGCAGAGCGACGGCTCCCGGAAACCTCCGCTTGCTTCGGTTTTTTCCCTGTGCAAAACCACGGACAAACAAAACCGGGGGGAAGCAGAGGAGACTCCAGTGGGTGTTGCGGCAGCACAGCCACTCCGAGGTCTCAGGAGTCAGGAAATTCCAGTCCCGGCAGCCTGCTGGTCGGAGTACATGGAGGCCAGGGGTGAGCAGGAGGGGACAGGACATTCTGCCTGCTGGGAAATCATCCTGAGCTAGGCTGGGACCTCGGTGACCTGGGCTGCCTCCCCCACACTGCCACATCATCCTCGCACAGCCCTGGGCATACCACTGCAGGTTCTTCTGGCAGGCATCATCGCCCTCCATCAGGTGTGCCCATCCATCAAGAGCTTCCCTGGAAAACCCAGTGTGCCCCCAAGCCCTTCCTCCAGTGGATACTGGTAAATAAAGCAAGCAGGGATGAGTTCCCAGTGCCAGAGGCTCAGCACAGCCGTGTGAGGGCACGACAGCAGCTGGACCAGCACCAGGATGGGGATGGGAATGGGGTCTCTGGTCTTTGCCCAGCGCAAAGGGACCGTGCCAGCCCACACCTTTGCTTGTGCAAAACCTCCAGCCATCCGTTCTCCCCCAAAAATCTTTATTCAGGTGAGCTCATCGGTGCTGCCATGGCAAACAAGTGCTGCTGCAAATGAGTAGTCATGAATAATCACGCTGGCTATTTTGAAAAGCTTTTTATGCTTTCCGTAAGAGATCCAAAGAAGATACGCTTTTAAATAGAAGAATAGTCCTTTGAAATGTTTGGTTCGGTCTCCAATGAGGAGATGATCCACAGCATCTCACCCCAGGGACGGCGAGTCCCTGCCACGCACTGCCGCAGGGTCAGGCAGGGAAGGAGGGAGGACGGGGCAGCAGTGGCAGCACCAACTTTTGAGCATCCATCTCCTTCGCCATGGGCTGTCTGCAGGACCTCGGGCTGAACCTGCCCTGCCTCAGCTCTCCAGCTGCAGAATGGGGAAAAGAGCAGCGTGCACGGGCATTGAAAGGTGATGAAATTCTATCCTAGACAGGCTGAGAGAGCTTGGGGTGTTCAGCTTGGAGAAGAGAAGGCTCCAGGGAGACTTCAGAGCCCTTTTCGGTGCCTAGGCGGGCTACAAGAGAGCTGGAGAGGGATTTTGGACAAAGGGGAATAACCTTAAGCTGGACGAAGGCAGGTTTAGATTGGATATTAAGAAGAAATTCTTTGCCAAAAGAGCAGTGAGGCCCTGGCACAGGTTGCCCAGAGAAGCTGTGGCTGCCCCATCTCTGGAAGTGTTCAAGACCAGGTTGGAGCAACCTGGGATAGTGGAAGGTGTCCCTGCCCATGGAAGGGGAGTTGAAACTGGGTGGTCTTTAAGGTCTCTTCCGACCCAAACCATTCCATGATTCCATGATTCTATGATTGCATTCTCTACAGAGGAAGCTCTCTCAGTGGCTGAAATTGAAGAATGCTTTTGCATAAGAAAACCCTAAACCCCAGCTTCTGCTTGTGCATTAACATGGCTCCAGTTCCTGGAGAGGTTTCTTGTTACCTGTTTCCACTCAAGCTGGGTACGTAACACCTATTATTTACAGAGATAGTTTAATTCCTTCCTCCCACCCAGTTCCTTCTCTCACTGCCCAGTACACCCCAACCAGGAATTCAGTATACAAATGCAAAATCTCCACGTGTTCTTTAACGTAAGCACTCAGTCCAGCTCTCCAGCCTGCCCTGCCCAACCCAGGAAAGCCCAAAAAAAAAGAGAGAAAAATGAAAATGAAGAAAATGCTTGCCTTGCTGTAGTTAAACCCGTAGAAAAATATTTCTTTTGCTACCTATTTGTTAGTATTCTGCTACACCAGTGAAAGGGTTATCAAAACAGTTACTGGACCACGAGAAACCTCTTTTTTTGCCGAGAATAAGAGATTTTTGGTGAGCCGCCTCCGGTAGCTTGATGAACTTCTTTTCTGAGGAATATTTTCATAATCTCAATTTCAGTGCCTGATGACTGTTGTGTTGGGCCACCTGGTGCCCATCTGGTCCAGGCAGAGCAGAGACATGCAGGGCATGTTCTCGGTGTGATCCTCTTTCATGACACCTCCCCTCGAACCCAAACATCTGCCATCATGCCCAGTGGTTTGAGCCAAACAAGCCACCTTCAGAAAACAAAACCAGACCCAACCGATGCTAGCAAAAAGGAGTAGAAGCATGGGAGGGGAAGTGAAAGCTGAGAGAAAGTGGGAGGAAGAAAAATGCAAGGAGCAAATAGCTGGAGAATGATCCGATAACCACCACAGAGCAGCAGCCCCTTATTTGTGAATGGCAAAAAACCACAAACAGAAAGCAGGCAAAATTTGCAGAGAAGATGAGAACAAGATTGGTGGCAAGGCTGGTAGCTGTGGGCGCAGGCTGGCTGTGCAGGCAGGTGCTTCTGGCTGAAGTGGGAACCACTGAAAATTCGTTTTGGTGGGGCCACAGGAAAATGCGAATGTTTTGGAGCAAGTGATGGGGGTCACACCTAAGGGATGTGTGTAGGGGGGATACATCCTGGAAATCAGTGACTCAGAACCAAGTGGAATGGTCCTGGTAGACAACTGCTGGTGTTTGAACTCCCAGCAATGTCTTAGCCAAGAAGGTTGGAGTAATCCTTGGCTGCGCAGACGGCAAATATGAAGTGGGAGTGCTGAACTGATATTATCTCTGTAAACAGCATTAGTGAGACCATTTCTGAAAAGTTATGTCTAGTCCTAATGTTCACATGTCCAAAAAAAGATCTTAAGGAAACAGCAAAGATTCCTGCCAGGCACTGAAAGCCTACTTTAAAGGGAGAAAAACATATCCAAGGAAAAAACGAAGTGACTTTACTGCAGGTTATCAACATCTGCACAGGTATAAACTCTGGAAATGGCATCAAGTATGGTTGTAATGAGATGGACTCTGGGAAATTGAGATTAAATCCAAGTAAGAGATCTGAACCAGCTGTGCAGAGGTCAGTTTTCCCCCACAAAGTCCAGATGTCTACCCACCATCCAGCGTGGCCAAAGGTTGGCAGGTTTTTCATGCCAACTGCTCATCGAGGTGGCCTTTGGCTCGGTAGTTGGCTGACCCCAACTTTGGAGGAGTAGAATGGCTGAGTTTTGGTGCAAAAGCTTGAGGTCATGGCACTGGTACGACCCAGAGATGTGGGTGGACCTTTTGTTATTGCTATAGGTAGTGGTTTCGGGGAGATTTGGTGGGACTGGGCGAATCACAGCACACAAAGTCACGGTGTGTGTGGAACAGAAGGCTGGCACAGGGAGATTTTTCTTAGATTACTCAGCCAAAAAGGTAGCAACAAAGGTAATCGGGCAGGAGAGCCCTTCTTTTGCTAACTGCGAAAAACCATGGAGGAAAACAGATGGATCAAAAGTTGTTGACGTTGACGGGGATCTTTCCAAGCACCTTCATTGGGGTTTTGGCTGAGGTACACATGCTCCTGGGTATCAGTAGGCTGATCTCCACAGCAAATGAAATGGCCCCTGGATGTCACTGCTGTGCTACAGTAGAGCAGCAGAAGAGCCTCATTCTATGGGATGTAAAGAAGATGGAGTTAAGGCCCGGAGACAAGGCCTGGATAGCTGGAAGCATTGGCTCGGGCCCTTGGGCTGCCTCCAGCACAGATTGCAAATGACTGCGAGTTATCATCTGACAGATGCTCCGTCGTGGCTGCAGTCCATTTCCTACTGCACAAGTCTATACATCACAGCCCGCGCTGTCGTCAAGCCTGCGTGGACAAACCAGCCTTGGTTGCTGCTTTCTCTCCAGTTTCTCCTCTTTCCTTCTTCAAACCCTTCCCTTCTCCAGGGGAAAGAAAAAAAACCCAAACCAAACCAACCAAAAAACCCAGCCAAACCCAATCTGCTATCCACCACAAATTGAATTTGTTTCAGCTTAAAGTCTGAGCCTCATGGTCTCGTAGAAGATGTAGGAAACCAATTCGCTGATGTCTCCTTCAGTTTGCAAATTCCAGTGTGAGAGATGCTGCAATTCTTAGCAGGTTGATAACAATGAAACCTAATGATGACATTTAAACATATTATTTCTATAACCAGTCTGCCTGGGGTTTTAATTTGATGACATTTAAATGTATCATTTTATCAGCACTTTGCCTGGGGCTCGGTTTGATGGAAGGCCTTCAGATGAGTTGCTTGTTCCTGGGAAGGCACAGGACTGGATTGTTTGGGGTGGAGGAGAGAGAAGAACCCAAATTCCTCCCATTACCCCCACAATAATTCACATGAGGGAAATATGTGTAAGTCAGCACAAGAACTTGTGGGAAGTGCAGACTGTTGGGGTGGAATACAATAGTTTGGATTTAATCTGAGAATAAGAAAGGAAGAGTGGGGCGATTGCATCACTCCTTTTCCTGTTGGCTGCACTAAAAACCTTTAATTCAGCTCTGAGATTTCTGCTGAATTCTTGTCCACTGCACTGAAGTAAAACAGCCTTGCTTCAGAACTGACTTTGACTTTGCAAACAAGTCTGCAGGAATTCCTACCCAGCTGACCGCTGTCATTTATTTAAGCAGCTCAATGCAGGATTAAGTAGCCCTGGAGCCTGGGATAGCCTTTTATCTTGAGAAGTGACTGTTGCAGGTAAGAAACAGAGATGGAGCAGTGGGAGATGTGGGATTTCTCTCACCTGACTTCATGTATCCACAATGCAGACGTTTCCAGCAGAGCCGGTCACCCTGGGCTCCCTTTGTAGTCAGCAGAAACAGACACTTTTAGGGCATGATTCATCTGCCCTATTTTCAACATCTGTGTTGGGTTGGGATAAATTACAACCAGGACTCCAGAGCCTGCACAATCGAGGGCCTCAACCAACTGTCCCCAGATATACTGTGCTTGGAGATGTCCCCTTTGTCCACCAGCTTCCCATGTGGCTCCTCCCCAGACCCACTGTGGGGACATTTCTGATCCCCTGAGAGGCCTGAGAGGGCACAAGATGCCTGCAAGCCTGCAGGGCTTCTCATTTTTGCCTTATTAAAGCTGTGACACCTAAAACCTCTGAGATTTGTCACTTTATACCAGCTGTGAATTCTCCAAGGTGGTAAAGATTCAGCTCAGGATTGACAGAGGAGGATATTCAGCTGTTTGGGACCCTCTTTAGGTCAAGGGGAGGCTGTTCTTAAGTGCCTTGGTACTTTATTCTGTGTTGAGACCCCAGGAAAAGTTTAGGGATATGCGGGACACTTTCAGGCTGACTCATAGCTCATCTGGCAGAAAGAGAGGAAGATGCATTACTTTTTGGGAGAATCCCTGCATGGTTGGTTGGCTCCAAACAGGCCATGGAGCTAAACTCATCCATGGAAAGTTCTGTGGGAATTTATAATTACAACTCCATCTCAGCCTGGTCTGTCTGGGTCTTGCTCAGCGGGTACCATTGTTTTTTCAGGCTCAAGTACCTTTTCCTAAGGAACCTGAAGTGTGCCCTGGCCCATCTGGGATGGGTTTTCAGTCCCCTCCTCATGTATATTCTCTGGTCGGGTTAAAGATGTCCCCGTTTATGGCAGGGGGGCTGGACTAGATGGCCTTTAAAGGTCCCTTCCAACCTGAAACATTCTATGGTTCTATGACATCCCTGCCCTGGTTCTTTGGCTTTCCAGCCACATGGAATCCGAAACAAAAAAGAGAAACCACACACATCCACACACGCTGTTTCTGAGCCTTCCTGCCCTGAGTGTGGACTGCCTGCCCCTTAACACTCCCCGGCTGGAACAGCTGGTGTGTGGTCTGACCTACACCAGGGCACCTTCTTCCAGCCCTCTCCTGGGGAACCTTCCACAACCCAGGACTTCTGCTTCCAGCATAGGTGCTTCCAGCAGCCCTCCTTGTACAGCTCAGGCATTTCTGAAAACCCCACCGTGTGTCCCACACCCTGAGGAGGGTTCGTCCGTCCGTCTGCTGCTGCCACCTTCCCCTGCTTCCCCATGTGGGGGTGCACACTGGAGCAGAGGCAGAGGCAGGACAGGAGCTTTCTGAAGGGCCAGCAATCCCTCTGAGGCGGAACTGTAATTACACTGCAGTTCTATTGCAGTTGCTATGCAAACAGCCGCTCGTTTTGCTTTTCAATATGCAATTATCACTAAATCATCGGGGTGGAGGTTTAACCACCTAAGCCGTTTACTTTCCTCGCCCCTTGGCGCTCTCACGGCATCAGCTGTGAGGACTGACCACCTGGAGGAGGCTTGGCAGGGTGCAGCAGTGCCCCAGGTCTGTGGGTATCCAGGTGCTGAAGGAGACAATGCCAGTCGGATCCCGAAGGTTGCGCAAACGCGGAGCTGCCACCGCTCAAAATTCAAATTGCTCTGGTTCAAACCCAGCCTGTCTTCTCCCCTTACAAAAGCAGTCGGTGGGTGCACGTCGCAGCCCTCAGCCCCGCTGAGGAAGCACAGAGGCAAGATTTCATCTCGAGAAGAGGCTGAGCGGCGGTCAGTGACCCACAGAAGCTGTAGGATGGCCCATGGAAGGCCGGATTCCCCCAGGGCTGCATTAGCTGTAGGAAAATGCTTCCCCAGAGGAGACAGGGTCATCCATCACCTGCTCCCATCTGGGCTCTCCGTGGGGTTTGGGCCTGCAACCCCCTCACGCCTCCACTGTGCGCTTTAATAGCAACGTCCCCTATCCTGGGGGCAAGGCAGAGGAGATAAATAATTAACTTTGTGGTGAGCTGCGTGAGGGACGACGACAAAGATCCCCTTAACCCAGGCCTCTTAGCGTGAATATTCTCAGTCCAAGAAGGTTTCGGGTTTGTCAGCGTATAAACCACGCACAAGGACTTCGGAGCATCCACAGCAGCATTCCTCGGCTCCACAGGGCTGAGGAGCCATCACCTCGTGCCCTGCACATGTCCCCTCTCCTTCAGCACGGTGTCTGCCACGGCAATTATTTCTGCGGCACGCACACATGTTGAGCTGGCATCAAACCACGGCTCAGAGCTGAACCAGCTCCAGAGCCATTAACAACCTCTGGAATTGTGCAGCCTCCCTGCTGGCTGCCTTTTACGATCCCTTTAAATTGTCAGCTAACAAGATGGTGGGGACGTCAGTTTAATGATCATTAGCAAGACCCAATTAGCGGGGAAGCGTAATGAATCCTCGAATGCAGGCTTGCTAATTTAAATACAGATAATTCATGGCACCAGTTGAGTGCTTAAACAATGATTTCAGAGGTCTTTCTGCCTGTCAATAATGTGGGCACAGGCCCGATCGATCTTCATGAATGACAATGGATTGGAGGCTTTGGCGTGTTTGTGAGAAATTTAACACAATTTGTCTGCAGCAGCAAATGCTTCAATAAAGCTCCAGCTAAGAAACAGTCAAACTTCCACAACCATTTATCAGATTATCACACAAGAGGAAGGAGTGAAAAGCAGGAGGGAGAGAGAGAGAAAAAAGGATCTGAGCACAGCTGCAAAATTTATTATCTTATTGTACCCTGAAACTGTATTTCTTCTTCCTATTGTGCATGTGACTGGGTCATTTTACCAGCTAATTCCTGCATCTCAGAAGCACTCAGTATCACAAGGCAGTGGGACTTGGAGTCCAGGCTGTCAGCTGAACTCTGGAAGTTAATGGGCCAGGCAGCTTGCATTGGCGGGAAGCGTTCCCGGAGAAAACATCTTGATAAAAGAAAAAACATCCAAAGAGTGACAAATGGCCCTATGAGGCCGGAGAGGGAGCAAAACCAAGACAGTGGAAAGAAGATAACGCTGGGAGGAAAAGAGAGGCTCATAAAAATACACATTTGTGTATACATGTGTGTGTCTAACAGAAAGCACTCAGTAAAAACAGGCAGCCTGGGCACGAGGGATGCAGAAGCAGCTGCGGTTTCAGGCAGATTTGTCACAGAGTGGGGTTGGGTAGTTTGAAACTTGCAGGAGGAAAAAGAGAGGAGGAGGAGAAGTTGATTTGATGAAATAATTACGAGCGGGACAGTGTGTTGGAGAAGGGAAGAGGAGGCTTCACAGCTGGCAGGCAAATGAAAAGGATGATCAGATCTTGCAAAGGATGGAGGGTTTAGCTCCCTTTTTTTTGGCTCTTCACATCTGTCTCGTAGCCTGAATGCTGCGAGGGGCTTCGCCCCCACAGTCAAAGCTCTCCAAGCTGGGGAGGACAGTATCAGACACTGCTGCTGCAGATCCACAGGCTGGTTTGGGTAAGTTGGAGCTCATTTGTCTCTGTGCTCAGCCCCACCTGCTTTCCAGCACTGCCCTGGATGCCTTGTGCTCCCTCCCCCTCGAGCTGCCCTCCTTGCTGAGGCTGTTCAGGTAGTGAGAACTCCCCACATTCCCTCTGGAGAGCACAGGAGGGTGAGGGTGCAGCTCTTGATGTGTGGGATGACAGCACTGGGATGAAATGCCTACAGTCCATGGGAGACCATCACCATTTGGCTCACAGAGCCCCACCAAGGCCGTTGCTGAGCTCTTTGCTTCCCTTCTCACATCTGACCCTCAAGGAAAGCCAGGGATGTCCTTCATTGCTCACACACAGTGAATTATTAACCAAAGAGGTGAAATCCAGAGATTCCTTAGCGCCAGTTAAGTGCTTCCTTGTTCATACTCAATCCTGAGAGGCTGGGTGGGCACAGCAAGACACAGGACAGAGGATTGTCCCTGTCAGCTGCAGGCAGCACATCCAGAACGGGTTGACCGTGGCATGGAAGAATAATTCCGTGCTCTACATAAGCAGCCAGTGGGTTTGAGAAGCTCCAGAGCATTCAGGACAGGGGGCTGACAGGTGTGGCCTAGAACTTGCAGAAGACATGTGCCATTCTGGCCTGGTGGAGGCCGGGTGGAACATCCTGGGCCACCTTGAATGCCATCAGAAAGCCAGGGGTGGGTTGTGACCCTCTCTCAGTACAAGTATTTATATCATGGACATGCAGACAGGTGGCTGGTGAACCACCTCCTATCTCCTGACCACCAGAACACTCCACAGGGAGGTTAAAAATTAACTTCCCTCAGCAGCTTTGGTGGCCTTGAGCAGACAAAACTCAAGGGCCAGTCCTCGGCAAGGGCCACTCTTCAGTCAGAGATACTAAATCAGTAATTGTGACTTCTTCTTAGCTTCATCTGTGCTTGCATGTCTAAAAGTCACATTTAGAGCCTTCCAGCTGGAAATGGAAACCTGTGACTCTCACGCCCTCACGGACTCGTGACTGGAGTTTTTTTATAAAAACATAAAGGAAAAAATGAGACCTTCATCAAAGTCAAAGGTAAAATTCCCAGGGGTCTTTTGTGGACTTCCCATCCCCACGGCAGCCTGAGACTCCAGACAAAATCACGAGAAATGGAATGGTCACTTTGCAGCATCTTACCCAGCCTTGACCCAGAGCTGAGCTCAGAAAGCTCTCCCTTCACGAGTCTTGGAGATCAAGAAATTTCCTTATTTTCTCCTTCCGGAGAAGGTCACCCCTGCACAGTTTTCACTGACTTTCCTAGAATCCCAGTATCACTGAGGTTGGAAAAGACCTCTGAGATCATTGAGTCCAACTGTGCTGGCACTGTGTTGGTGCTGTTGGCAGATCAGGGGTTCTCTGGGCTGGATTTATTTTGTGCAGTAGCATGAGCCTGTAAAAAGTGTTCTCAGACTTTTGGAGGGTTGGCTGAGCTGTTCCCAGAAGCCAAGGTCTCTCATTTTCTCTAGAGACGTGTGTGTTCTTGCCCATTTGGAAAGCTTTTATTTGGTCAGAGGAGCAGTAAATAAGGTTTTACTGACAACACCAGTCCTGTGAGCAGTGATGGATTGTCACCACAGGAGCGTAACTTCTCAGTGAAATAAGCTCCTATTTAGTGAAGAAATGCTCCTGAGAGTGACTATCCGCAGCTGATCCCGAGCCAAGGGTTATCTCTGTGAAAAGGCTGGTTAAATGACAGAGCTGCACAGAATATTAATTGCCAATATCCTTATATGTACATAATTTTAAAAACAATGGAAAATCTAGTTAAAATAAAACTCTCTGCTTTTGAGTAGCCATTCAGTCTTGTTGGTCTGGAAGCAGAAAGCTGACACTGAAATTTCTTATCCTGGCATGTGATTTATTGATAAAGGTGCTCAGTATGGAAACTGGGCCTTTGATCTTTTCATGAGAAATAGTTTTCCCATCTGTAATACAGGGGCTTTTCTATCAGCTACTTTATAACTATGTAATAGCTGCAAAATATGAAATGAGTCAGAATAACTATTAAGGAGGTGGGATTTTCCTCTAGTCAATTAACTTCTGAAAGCCCTCATCCTCCAGCAGCTCTTTTAGCACCGATCCACAAATGGGATTGCTCATGCAAAAAAAAAAACAAGAACACGCAAAATTTTTTCCACAAGCCTTGATGCCGTGATGGATCTTCCTTTTCAATTAATTTGGAAAAACCCCCACCATTTCTGTATATGTGGTTGGCATCACCGGGACTAAAGACGTTCCATTATTTTTCCCCTCTCGTGAGCTATGTTAATAATATCAAGACAAATCTGCTCTTAGGGAAAATTGCCTGGTGCAAGTGAAAGCGAAGCCTTTGATCCATGAACCTTCTGCCCCACAAGAATAGCTGCCCAAGCTTGCTTAGTCTACTGAAATGGGAGCTGGGATGGGATGCAGCTGCTGTCTGCACATTTATCTCAGGGGTAAACATGAAAGATCAAAATTAAGGGCAAATGAGCTGAAAGTGAGGCCATGAGACCGAGTGGTTACGAGAAGTTTTCTGACTCCCAGAGCAGAGCTGTCCTGGGGCAGCCTCTGAGGAAAGGAGAAGGGGCCGAAAAACCTCTGCTGATTTAAGACAGAGGCTCCGAGTGGGGAGCAGGAGTGGGGAGGAGATCTTGGAAACACTTCATCTTGCCAGTTCCTGCCTTCTCCTCTCCCATCCTTACTGTTCCGAGCAGCAGCCTTGGCCACTGGATAATGGAAGAGGGAGGAAACCCCAGAGGAATTGAGGAGAACAAACTGCAGAGGTTAAAAAGCACAGCACAAGTCATTGAGAGCCTCTGGGGAGGGGTTTCTGCACCGTGCTGGGGGTTGCAGGGAGGGAGGGATGGATGGATGGGTGGATGGATGGATGGATGGATGGATGGATGGATGGATGGATGGATGGATGGATGGATGGATGAGGCAGGGATGACTGTCACTAGAGTGCAACACCCCAAAATACCGTGACCATCCCCCAGCAATGCCCTGTCCCGCTGGCACCCCACAGCTCCACATTTCTCCCCTCCCAACAGCCTCTTCCTCCAAGTCCAGCACTCCTCCTCCATTTGGAGTGTGGTCCTGCAGCTCTCAGAGCTGAAGCCCCTCACGTCAGCAGCATCTCTTTGGAGGCTGAGCATGCCTGTGAAAGCCATCAGAGATGCTCTTTGAAGAGTCGGCAGAATTTTTCATTACAGATTCCCAGCTGCATTTTCCTGCTAACCTTGCATTCCTGAGGATGCAAAGTGAGACGGGGACGTACGTATGGAGAACATGTTACCCCTCTCACAGGCTACTCCCACAGCCAGGAAAATATGTCCTGTGAGTTTCCTCCCTGAAGAAGGCCAAAAATCAAATCAGTTTTTCCCCCGGAATTTTCCAAACGCTCCCTGGGCCGTTCCTGACTGCGTAGAAAGCTCACATTTCATCCCACAGCCCACAAAAGGTCCGGCATGGATATCTATCACCATAACACTGCCATCATCTTCCCTGCTGCAGCTACCATTATTTAATTCTTATTTATAGCCCTCGGCTCGGAGAGGAGCAGCTTGTGTTGGCACACACACAGAGCCACAGTAAGTGACTGGTGACAACCAGTCCCTGGCCAGACTCACCACTCCTGTACTTGGGGAAGGAACTGGCATCTTTTTGTTGTTATTTTTATTATTTATGTGTTATTGCAGTGCCCGACACAAGGTGCACAACAGTGGACGAGGGTGGGTTTTGGGTATTTCTTGTTAAGTTTCTCTAAGCTCTGCTGTGGGGAGCACAGATGTTGTTTGAGCTTGGGGAGGGATGGAGAAAAGGGAGCCAGCCCCAGCTGCATAACAGGAGATGGTGCAGGAACCCTGGAGTATTCCAGTTCCGTGTCCTGCTCCCAACACGTGCTCTGCCCAAACCAGGAGCCCTCACAAGTCCACAGTCCTTGAAGGTGATGCCGAGGTAAGGAAGGTAAAGAAAGGCTGGATGCAGTGTCAGGAAGGATTCCCTCTTCCCTCCTGAGGGACAGCCAGGACTGATCCATGCCCGTGACCATTCCCAGAGCACATTCCTGATCCCAGTGCTGTCAGTCCTGTTACTGACTCTCCAAATACAACCCATCGTTAATTACTGCTCATTAGCAATAGTATTATCATGACTACTATTGTACGAATGTATATAATTAATTATTCACTTTCTTAATTAAATACTTAATGGTATTAATGGTTTAAATCAGGCCATCGAAGCACTTACAGCTCATATAAAATGATACCAGCACTGAAAGAGATCCTCATCCCCACCAAGGCCTGTCCATTTGCTTCTGGGTTAAAAATTAATAAAAATTCTAAATAATTAATGAAAATAATTAATAGAATTTAATACGGAATATTAAATATTGATAAAAATAATTAAGAAATTATTTGGGTTAAAACCCGTGTGCTTAGACTCACCACAACATCATCTCCTCCCTGTCTTGATGTGTGAAGTCATACAAACTGAAAAAAAAATAAGGTGAGATAGACAAATGTATGAAGAGACAGATGTTGAGGGTGCCCAGCTGGAGCCACTGTGGCATCCCCCAGCCTGTGTGCATCCCATGGGGAGGGAGTGTGCCCAGGGTCCTGTACAGACAGTGATACTTCCACAAGGCTGTGGTGAATAAAGAAATTCACTCCATCCAAGTAGCCTGGAACATGCAGTTTTTGCTTCACACCTGGCTTCGGCAGAGGATCCAAAGCAGCCAGCAGTCACCGGAGTGGTGAGGTCAAATCCTGCTGCTCCTGTGCAAATCTTCTCCCCAGATTTGAGAGCTTAATTTTGGGCTTGATTTTGCTGCTCACGCAGAGTGGTGCAGTCGAGATGCCACCAGGGATGTGGGATATCCCTGTCAGCTCAGTGAAAGGGCTACAGAACATCTGCAGCATCCTGGATTTGTGGTGGGAGATCAGGAGCGAGACCCCAGGGTACCACAGCAGTAAGAGATCTCTGTCTGTTTGTGGATGGGCCCTCCATGCATGATGCCAGATCTGGGGCTTAAACCTGAGTTGAACCTACTGTAACTAACACGCAAAGGGAAGGTACCCAGACATTTTATCAGTCACAGCATGGTTTGGGTTGGAAGGGACCTTAAAGATCATTCTGTTCCAACACTCTGACATGGGCAGGGACACCTTCCACTATCCCAGGCTGCTCCAAGCCCCTTCCAACCTGGCCT
Source organism: Rhagologus leucostigma (assembly GCA_013397725.1). Taxonomy (NCBI): domain Eukaryota; kingdom Metazoa; phylum Chordata; class Aves; order Passeriformes; genus Rhagologus; species Rhagologus leucostigma. The sequence goes on along the minus strand of VZTD01004775.1, from coordinate 577,922 downwards.
TGGACACTTCCAGGGATCCAGGAGCAGCCACAGCTTCTCCGGGCACCCTGTGCTGGGGCCTCAACAGGTCACTCTCTTCACATTGCATGGGAATTTGGTTCACTCAGGACAGGATCCAATCATCCAGCTCCTGCTGAGAAGTGAGATCTGACTCCATGACCCTCTTTGTAGCTCTTCAGCACTGGATTTGCCTGCTGCCAGCATATGTCTGGGGTCACACCATCTAAACCCTTGAGTGTTTGTGCTGTCTCCTGGGTCCCCACCTTCCCAAGCTGCTCAGTGTTGGTTTCTGTACTCATTGATTTCTGCAGCAATTTCTGCTCAGTGTTTTTCAGTGAAAGGGAATGACCTGCTTGCCACCCTGTGCTGACAGATTTAACTCTGCAGCCTGCACTGACCTCAGCTCCCACATCCAATAAAGTGCCTCAATATCCTTTCCCCTGCAGCTCGTGCTGCCTCTGTGAGGTGGCAGCACATTGTGGTCACAGAGTGAGTGCAAAACATTTACAGGTTGAAAACAATGTGCAGCTAACTCGTGGGAGAGAAATTTCTGAAGGGCCATTAAATGCAGGGACAGCACTTCCGGAAGTCCAAGAGCCACAAAGTGAGCCTAGGGCCTAGAGCTCAAGGCAATGCCACTGCGTGTTTTCCCTACTCTCACACCCTTCTCCAAGCTCGTGATCCTCTGATCTCAATTCCTTGACTCTTGAACCTTTAGTGGACACAAGACCAGAGCTAGATGGGCCATGAACCAACGTGTGTGGATATTCTTCATTCTCCACTGACTCCAGGTGTCCTTTTGTCAAGTACCTCAGCTTGCACCAACCCATCCAATTCCTTTGAAGTCAGTGTGAGCTCAGAGTGCAAGAAGCAGCCTCAAGGCACCACTGGTCTCCTCTTCCATGTATCTGTGCTATCTGGGCTGCACAGACCAGAGTGGTGGAGACTGGGAAATGCACCAAGACAGAAAGTGCCATTGTGTATGGGTTAGTGTCAATTAACTCTAGGAACACTCTGAATAAATTAAATTATGCTGCAATCTGAAACGAAACTGATTCTTAATTAAAAGATAAGATATTTTTTAATCCTCAGATGATTTAAACAAAAAAAAAATAGTAAAGTGTGGGAATCACAGTCACCCTTCTCAGTGGCTGAGCAGTTTCAGTGCTAAGGCCCTGAGGCATTCAGAGTAACCTCAGAGTTGTCCACTGCTACAGCCCTGCTTTGAGCAGGCTTTGGGTAAAGTGACCCCCAGAGATCTCCTTCAAACCAAATCAAGGCCATGTAGAGATAGGACAAAGGTTAATTACTTTAAACTGAAAGAAAGGAGATTTAGGTTGGATATTGGGAAGAAGTTCTGCCCTGTGAGGGTGGTGAGGCCCTGGCACAGGGTGCCCAGAGAAGCTGTGGCTGCCCCTGGATCCCTGGAAGTGTCCAAGGCCAGGTTGGAAGGGGCTTGGAGCAACCTGGGATAGTGGAAGGTGTCCCTGCCCATGGAAGGGGAGTGGAACTGGATGATATTTAAAGTTCCTTCCAACCCAAACCGTTCAATGATTCTGTGACTCTCCTTTACTCCTTGCATTGTGAACTCAGCTATTGGATGTTGAAGGATCAGGATCTGGTTCGGAGACCTTGGTGATGAACAAGCGCAGCAATCAGGTGTGAAGGAGCACGGTGTAACGTGTCAGTAAAAGCCTGAATATTTCCTTTTTTATTTCCAAGTTTCATTCTGGAGAACAGCAGGTGGGTTCCTCTAGTACCCAGAGAGTGGTCTCTGTGTCCTGAGAAGTCCTTATTCCCAGGACGAGGAGTTTCTGTTCTTGTTTCCCACTGAGCATGAGGATTTGGAAATCTTCCTTTTATCAGCCCCCAATAAACTCTAGGAAATACAGAGAAAACCCTCATTCCAGTCACTACAGACAAAAAAGAAGGTTCCTGCTTTGTCTTGTTGCTTACCAAGGGATGTGCTACAGCACAAAGGTATAACTTACAGCTAAATAATATGCTGCAAGGAGACATAAATCACCACAAAAAGCCAAGAAGGAAAGTCTTATACAAGCACAATCTAGCCCGTGGGAGGCAGTGGGTTTTGAGGCTGGGAAGAATGAAATCTCAGGCCTGATGGTTTCTTACAATGATTTAGTCCCACTATCACCCGAGCAGCTCCCCCTTTATTTCAGTTGTGTGAGTGAAGAATAAGTCTGAATAGTCGTTCTGCCTTGGCAGTCCCAATGCAGGCTGTCTTTTTGTTGACTCAAACTCAGATTTTTTTTCCCCATCATTAAAATTATTCTTTTCAGTCATGGCCTTTTATAGGATGTTCTGCTGCAGTACTATAAAGCACACACTTTAAAACATTCCCATAAAGCTGAAAGCACCACCACAGTCCACGGCTGGGTCTGATCCTTTGCTTCTGGAGGAAGCCTCAACACCCTGGGCATCAACAGAGCTGCTCCTGATTTATGCTGGTGCAAACAAGGAGCGAAGTTGCCTTCCCACTTCATGGCTCATCACCTTGAGCACCAGCAGGTTTGGTTCCCTCAACAGGAGAATTTAGGTTTTTGCGGGATGTTGGCTTGGACTCGTGCCTCAGCTAAGGTCCTAAAACAGTCTGTCTCCATAAAAGCCCCGTGACAAACTGCCCCCTCATGTTTCACAAGTCCCTCATTGCCTCTGCTGCTGCAGTGAACTCCATCGTATCTCACCGGGCCGAGTTCCCATCTCTGAAAACCTGGGAACAGCGATTTTTAGACAACTTCCCCTGTAAACAGCAAACTTTTATGTTTTTCATGATGGCTGTCCTGTTGTATCTTAAAGCCATAATAATTTCTCAAATTATTTTCCTCTCAGATCCATAATCTGTTGCAATAAACAAAATTCAGTGATTAAAGAGGCTGTACTCTTTCCTTCGCTAGGGATTTTTTTCAGCATTTTTATTTAAAGGCCTCTCCTTCCCCAGCTGTAAGGATTTTGTGGATGTACTCACAGAGAGAATCAAGATAGATATGCAAAGTTAAAGCTTTATCAGCTCACATAGAAGTTTTTATTTTCACACTTCTACTCTGGAAATTGAAAGTCATACCATCTTCTCACAGATACAGTTAAAAAACTCTTTCCTTTCTGTGTCAGAAATTCCAAAAGGAAATTTACAAAGCTGGCCCAAAAAGTCATAAGGAACCTATTTTACATTCCCAAGAATGCTGTAGGTTTAGGGTAATCACTTGTTCTTGCAGTTTTGTGGGTTAAAATAAACGATCATTGTAGTTTGTTTTTCTTACAGCCCAATGTTTAGGTCTTTGCATTTCTGATTTTAACTGGTGCTGGGCCTTAGAAAAGGCTGAAGGATTAGGAGTTTAACATAGTTTAATCTCTTCAAATCTTTTAGCAGGAGACCGTGTGGTTTGCAGATGTTTTTGGTTTTGGGGGTTTTTTTGTTTCGTGGTGTAAGCCTGGGGCTGGAAGCTGGAGCTGAGAGCCCAAATCCTGATCTTGCACTGCCACTTATTTCCTGGGTGGTCTGGAAGAAAACACTCTTGAATTCCTTGTCTTGAGAACGGGGTAGGGATGTTCCCCTCCCCTCATGAACATTCCCACCCCATGGGGCAGTGAGCAGAGCAGGTATCGGGGTGGGAGCAGCCTGTGGGGCTGGGGGGCTTGGGGACTGGAGTCATGGAATCACAGAGTCACAGAATGGTAAAATCATGGAATCATGGAATCGTAGAATCAGAGTTATAGAATCATAGAATCATAGAATCACAGAGTCATGGAATCATAGAATCAGAGAGTTATAGAATCATGGAATCATGGAATCATAGCATCATGGAATCACAGAATCATAGAATAGTTTGAGTTGGAAGGGACCTTTAAAGGCCATCTAGTCCAGCCCCCCCTGCAATGAGCAGGGACATTTTCAATGAGATCAAGGTTGGTCAGAGCCCCATCCAAACAGACCTTGAATATTTACAGGAATGGGGCATCCCCTGCCTCTCCGGGGAACCTGTGCCAGTGCCTCACCACCCTCATTGCAAAAAAATTCTTTGGTTTGAAACCATTACCCCTTTTCCTATGGAGTATTTTATGGTGAGGCCCTGGCACAGGTTGCCCAGAGAAGCTGTGGCTGTCTCATCCCTGGAAGGATGGGACAAGGCCAGGTTGGACGGGGTTTAGAACAACCTGGGATAGTGGAAGGTGTCCCTGCACATGGCAGGGGGTGGGACTGAGTGAGATTTAAGGCCCCTTCTACACATACTATTCTGTGCTTCTGTGATTTTATGACTCAGATAAAACGGGAGGGTAAAGCTGGCACCTCCATGTGGGGAGGGGTTTATTGCTAACTAATAGTGGGTTGGAGGATGCAGACACGGGCACTCTCCAGAGAGATGGCAGCAGGACTTGTTTATCACGCCTGACTATTCTCTGCCCTTTCTATTTTATCCATAAACAACACCATGGCTCTTGCCCCTACACCCAACCCAGCGGATACTCACAGGCCCCCGTGCTGGGGATGTTCCCTGTCTGTGCTGGCCCCTGAGTCACGCCCAAGGTGTGCCCAGGAGATTCCAGAGATGCAGAGCAGGCCCACGCCATGACCACGACTAACACTTTACCTGACTGAATGAACATTTCCCGATCCAGGCACACGTTTCCTTATTTCCTGCTTCATTATGAGAATGCCCACTGCCTCAGCACCTACTTAGTGGAGGATGACTGATCTTGGAAGAGATATTTAGGAGGCCACTTGCGTGATGGGATCTTTCTCCTGCCTGGATGAATCATCAAGAACCCCAAGGTAGGGACACACAGAGCTTTGTGTCCCCCAGAGCCTCCAGTTCCTGCTGCTTGGAGAAATGGCCTCACCCTCGAGCAATTCCAGAAAAACCCGGTGGTTTTTTGCTCTCCCAGGAAAGCTCTAATGGACTGTGGAAAAGCTGAGGGAGGGTATGGTGCCTGCTGCAGGGAGAGGAAAACAGAGAGAACAGATAGGTGGGACTAAGCTTGACCTTAAATAGAAAAACAGGGCTGGATCCCTGATCATCAGGGCAGTCCCATGAGGAGGCAAAGGGGACAGCAGCACAACCAGCCTGTGCATGGTGTGGCTGACTCGGGAGGAAAGAGCCCATCCTCCCCATCCCATGGTATCCGTCTCCTCTTCCCACAGCCACAGCCTGGGACTGGGCTTATTGATACACCCTCAGAGTGAGCAATCAGCAGTCATATGTAGATGTACAAATCCCACTGAGCTATCGAAGTGAGGATGATTTATTACTCCTAGAATCATTGAATGGTTTGGGTGGGAAGGGACCCCAAAGCCCATCCAGTTCCAACCCCTGCCATGGGCAGGGACACGTTCCACTATCCCAGGCTGCTCCAAGCCCCGTCCAACCCGGCCTTGGACACTTCCAGGGATGGGGCAGCTACAGCTTCTCTGGAAAACCTGTGCCAGGGCCTCATCACTGTCATTCAGTTCGTCACTGGGCAGTGTCTGCCCTTCGCTAGATGTGGTGCTACCAAAATCATGTCCATGGCTGACCAGTTCCCATTGCTTTTGCGGAGGTGCAAACCCCTCTCTGAGCACAGTGACCAAACTCAGTTGCACCCCAAGGTGACCTTGCAGGTTGTTGTAGCCACCCCTTGTTCTGGAGGATGGTCCCTGTCAGTGACACCACCATCCCTGGGGAATGCTGGGGTGATGGCTGCAGAAGCCAGGGAACTGGGGACGTCTGGAGAGCCTTGCAAGCCACCTTCCCTTCCCCCTTGCCTCCCCAAGCATTTATATCCCTCCAGCCCTTCCTCCTCTAAGATAATTAAGGGCACAGGAGAAATGAAGCTAATTCTGCTGGGGCTGCTGCATGTCTCTTATCACCAGCTCTGCCTTCCCTCCTTGCTACACGTGTGTAATTAAAGCAGGTTTTTCTGCCAGAAGATAAAACACCTTGTTCTTCAAGACCAGTTTCGGTCACAGCAGTGCTTGGCCTAAACTCTCAGTCTTTCTCATGGAAACTCCTCAAAAACTCAGCCAAAATGCTCAGCTGCCTGTGGATTCAGGGTGAATCCCCCTTCCCAGTCAGTCCCCAGGATGATCCTGCCGTAAAGGGCTGTCAATCTGTAGCGGGTCACTTCGGGTCACTGACCGACCCTCCCTGCAATCCCTGCCCAGCTGGCATTAAATAACAGCCCGTGCCATTTTTAAATGCTGCCGTGGTAGTCACTGTGGCAACCTTCAAACAGACCCCCGTGCCAAGCCCTAGGGCTGCTGCAGCCACCCCGAGCCCCGGGGACAGATTTAGTAGGGGCATAAAGCAAAATAGCACCAAAGGGCACAAGGACAGCACAAGGCCTTTCCTGCCTCTGCAAGGGAGGGATGAGATCCCTCCTGTATCTCTGTGCTTGATATTGTGGGAGAAGAGAAAGGAGGGGGAGGGAAAGCTCTCGGCCTCCTCTGCCTGCAGGAAGCCTGAAAACAAGAGGCAGGGCTGGCAGGGAGCAGGGAAATGCTCTGGCCACCAACATGCAGAGGTTATGGCCAGTGCTCTGGGGAGAAAAAATGCAGAGTCACCAGCTCGAAGACCAGGAGGGACCTCGTCTGGGTGAAGGCTTTCTGCAGGTCATAGAACTGCACTTGTGAACTCATCCCCCAGGCCCTGCCCTCTGGAAGGGCCCTGAGCACTGATGGCCCCCCTGCAGGTGACACTGACCCATCCAAGAGCTGTGGTTGCCTGCTGCACACCCTAAATCATGGACTCATAGGATGGGTTGAGTTTTAAGGCACCTTAAAGATCATACAGTTCCAAAACCCCTGCCATGGGGGGTTTAATCCTCTAGATTAGGTTGATCCAAGCCCTATCCAACCTTGGACACTTCCAGGGATGGGGCAGTCACAGCTTCTCTGGGCAACCTGTGCCAGGGCCTCACCACCCTCAGAGAGAATTTCTTTTTAACATCTAATTTAAACCTGCCCCTTTCAGTCTTTCCACCTTGTCCTGTCACTCCAGGCCCTTGTCCAAAGTCCCTCTCCAGCTCTCCTGGAGCCCCTTTAGGCAGTGGAACGGGCTCCAGCCCCTGGAGCATTTCCTTGGCCTCCTCTGGGCTCTGTTCCAACAGCTCCATGTCCTGGTTGTGTTGAGGGCCCCAGAGCTGGACACAGTTCTCCAGTTGGGGTCTGACAAGGTCAGAGTAGAGTGGGACAATCCCCTCACTCTGCTTCCTTGCTGGATTTACAAGACTCCAAACAGGCAGTGCTTTATCAAGCCTTGGATTGGTGCCACTCTCCCTTCCTTCTTACCCTGTTGTCTCAGGTTCAAGGATACAATTCCCACAGTGTGAAGAGTTACAGGGTGATAGCTGAGCCATGGCTGCTGTGTTTTCCAGTGCCGGGTGTTCCTCAAAAATGCAAGGTGGCATTTTCACCTCATTTCTTTCATTACAGCTACAGGTGTCCATTCCTTATCTCTTTAAGGCCCACGTGAGTTCCGGGATGAAAACCAAGGCTAAGGGTCACACGAAAGGGGATCTTTCAGCACAAGGTGCAGTCAACAGTGCCCAGAGAAATAAAAGTTGCAATGATGTCACTGATAGTGAATCCCAAACTTGTGCTAAACCCAGGATCACCCCAATTCCCCCACAAATCAGCAGTTTTTTGGGGAGGAAAAAAGTGCTTTCCTAAGTTCTTTTTGTTTTTCACCCGAGAGTTCAGGTTCAGCAGGAGTGGGTGCCTCTCCCAAAGACTCCGTGTCAGGTTAGGCCAGCTCTGAATTTGTTCCTGCAGCTGGTTTTTGTGACCATGCTCCCATAAATACGAGCTGAGCAACAATTGCAGGGAATATTGTGGTTGCCCCTGCCAGCGCCTTGAGGCTTTGCTACAAGGTGGTTATTGATCCTGGTAGATAACAGCCTTTCCTGTAGAAACCAATAGTATCTCCCACAGCTGATTAGGCTGTAAATTATTGGTGATTATTTTCATAACTTTGGACTTGGCTCTAGTTTGTTTTCTGTTTTTCGAGGGGAGAAATAGTCATGGCTTATTTTCATAAGAATCTTCTTAAGGCTTATTGATGGGAGCCAGTTTCAGGGCTCATTTAAATGAGACACGTCCTCAAAGCCTTTGCCGATCCAAGGCTTAGAGCTCTCCCAGCATTTCGAGTTTTTCTTTTTTTTCCCCTTTGTATTTCCACTTCACCTTTTAGTTACATGATCCTGAGGGCAGAGATGGCGTGATAGGAGTTTCGGCTGTGAGGCTGGGGGTGCTGTGATTGCCAGCAGGATGCGGGCTGGTGATAAGGCACGGCTCCGTGCCATGCCATAGGTGCTACCGGTGTTGGATGCATTTGATCCCGAACCATGCAAAACAAGAGGAACATTGCGTTCCTCTGCCTCCCATCCATGTATTTCACCACAAGGGCTGTTCTCCGGCCGTTCCACAGTGGGTGTGAAAGATTAACATCTACGATAGCAGAGCCAAACCCCGGCTGCAGATAATTATGCAGAAGGTATCTCATCCTCCCTGGGGTCACTCTTCTACCAAGTGTTTTCACTCAGCCTGCCAGTTTTTTGGGGGAGATAAACTCGCTTGAACATGTCTCCTGAGTTGCAGAGCTGTTAATATTGGATGGAGCTGGCTGCTCATTTCCTCTTCTACCTGTTCTCTTCCGTGCTTTTGACAAGAGAAATGCTTTGTGCTTCTAAAACTGCAGTGAGGGTGTTCCCAGTGGCTCATAACTTGAAAGCACCAGGACAAAGAGAAGCTCAGCCATTAAAGCTTGGTTTGGAATGCAAAGATGTGCCCAAACCAGCCTCTTCTGCCTCCAGTATTTGTCAGTTCGTCAGGAGATCAAGGGAGCAATGATCATAAAATCACAGAATGGGTTGGGTTGGAAGGGACCTTAAGATCATCCAGCCCCACCCCCTGCCATGGGCAGGGACACCTTCCACTGTCCCAAGTTGCTCCAAGCCCCATCCAACCTGGCCTTGGACACTTCCAGGGATGGGGCAGCCACAGCTTCTCCGGACAACCTGTGCCAGGGCCTCACCACCCTCGCAGGGAAGAATTTCTTCCTAACATCTCATCTAAACGTCACCTCTGCCAGTTTAAAGGCATTGCCCTTTGTCCTATCACTTCATGCTCTTGTCCAAAGTCCCTCTCCAGCTCCCTTGTATCCTGCTTTAATGATAAAGCCTAGTGGCCTCTTCTTTGGGCTCATCTCCTTTCCACAGTCCACAGAGGAAGCTAAAGAACATGTTCAGATCCCTCCAATTAAGGGGTGAGACTCATCTCAGCCAGGATTTTCACACGAGTTCTCTACAGCTATGCCCAGGCTCCCTTTAGAGCCAGAGGTGAGAAAACGGCAGTGCCTGAGGGGGCCTATTTTAAATGTCAGTTTTGGGATGAAATTAATCATGTTCCAGAGGTTCCCATTGCTCTCCACTGTTACAAGCAGAGTCTTGAGCATTCCAGAGGTAGGAACCTCCCACCAGCACCTGCTGTGGGTGTTGTGGTCTCCTCTCTCAGTGAGATGCAGCCTGTGTTCATGTGAGGAGCAACAGGAGAAGGGATTAGGCAGGGTAAAAGTGAGGTTATTTTCTTTTCCCCTCGCTGTTACTGAAGGACAAGGAAGGCAGCTCAGATTATCTGCTCCTCTGAGGGCTTCTGGCTTTGTCTTTCAGCTGCTGTGGTTATTAATTGATCAAATAGAGGAGCAGAAGAGGTTTTGGGATGTGTGGCTCTGCCATCCCAGCTGGTGAGATGAGCAGACTCAAAGCAGGAAATTAGTCCTGCTCCTGCAAAGGGCCCTCTTAAGATGTCTAAAGCTGCATGGGCCAATTATTTTGTATTAAGTTGATTTGGCACAGTTTGCTCTGTTGCCTCTTTTATGGAGAAGAGCAGCCTTCCTCCAGAGACTGAAAACCACCAGCATTTTCTAGAAGTGGGCAGTGACAAAAGAAAAGGGAAAGAGAAAAACAGCCATTAAAAAAAACCCCTTTTCAACAGCAGATGAAAGACACATCATGCAACTTTTTGGGGAACTCAAAGCTTGACATGCTCCAGTCACCAGAGGTGAGAATGGAAATGTAGGAAGCGTGGTGTGAAATTGTCAGACCCTCCTGGTTCTGCAGCCCGTGCCCGGAAAGCACCTCGGCGAATTTCTGAAGTGCAGCTTGAGCACAGCATCCTGGGAGAGCACATTTCTGTTCCTGCATTTCATTCATTTTTATGCCTTTCTAATGCAGATGCAGCTGAACTATACCATTGATTCATGCACACACCTCTTTTCCATATAGATGATGACTGCATCAAAGAAGCCAGCGCTCTGAAATAGCACACAGTGAAATGCCACAGCAATTCTCATTTGGAGTCTATAGTGGGAGAGCAATTTCCAAAAATGAAGGGCAAGGTTCCTAATCCATAGCAGCTTTTTGCCAGGGAGATGTGGGAGAGAAGAAACAGGATGCATCCTGCATGAATCATCGCTGTAACCACCCTGGATTTATTAACTGAAATTATGAGGAATAACCAAAAACGATTAAAACCTCAAATGTCTGGTGAAAGGCGTCGCCTCAAGCACTGGGTGTTGTGAGATAGTGCCATAGTCTTCCTGTTGATTTCAAAGAATTGAAGGCTAAAAGGTCAAGTTTTCAAGACCAAATAATTCATTGTTTAAAATTATGGGGCAACCGTCCTCACCACCTATCAGAGAGAGGTGTAAAGACATCCCCAGGTCCTGGGAACCTTGTCCTTCCCCGAAACAGGGTGGCTACAACCACCCCTTTTCCTTTACACTCACCAGCTCACTGGTATTTGCACAACTGCTGCCTCCCACTCCTACCTGAGAGACCCCAAATTCCACCTTCATTACCACCACCACCACCAACCTGTAGATTCACCCTCACCAAGGTGTTGAACCATGTCCTTTGTATGGAGAATGTCCAGGTTTGGGGCCCAGGATTTGGCAGAGCAGTGACAGTTTCTCCTTGGGGTTCTTCCTCCAGGTGTTGCTTTGTGAAACCACCCCTGACTGCCTGGCCAGAGGGACAGGGGCACAGCCCACCCCCACTCTGCAAGTGGCTCTTCAGTATCCAGAATTACGCTCAGTACTGCGTGTTCTGAGCTGGTGCCTTTGGCCTCACCCCAAAACAATCCCTGAGATCCCAGAAACTGGAAACTCTGTGAGCTTGCAGGGTGTGAAGGACCCATGGGGTGATCAGTGGAAGGAGCAGGACTTTTCTTGTCCTTCAAGTCATGTCCCTTCCAGTGCTTTCGCTCCATATTTTACAGGCTTATTTGTACATTCAAATTCTGCTCAGTTGTGTCCTGGCTATCACAGATTCCAAATCAAAATTCCTGCTCTACCCAGCGAGTTCTGCAGGGCTGTCCTTGGCAGCTGGCTCCTGCAGGCTCCTGGAGAGAAGCTTGGGCTGCTGCTTTCCTTTGCTGATTATCTCCCAACATCTGCTGCAGACCCCCTGCTCCTCCAGTGCCCTGCTCAAGCTTCTCTTTTCCCTGTCCTTGGACATCTTCACTGTCCGTGGGTTCCAGTGCCCCTCCTGCCGTGGTTCAGCCCCATGAGCTCCCTTTGGAATAACAGTGTGCAGGAGTTGTGTGGCCCTCCATTTGCCATGCCCTGGCCTGAGTTTTTGCCCACTCTCAGCCTTGTCCAAGTCTCCCAGGAGAGAGCTTTACGGTCCTCAACAGACAAAGCATCACTGCAGTGAAAAATAGTGGAGAATGAGAGCCCAGAGCACCTCCTGAGTGCAGGAAACTGCCCTGAATGAACTGGAAGCAAAGTTTCCCTGGGTAACATCAGGGACACACATCAAGGACTCACAGTGAAGCTCGGGGTACACAGCCCTCGTCTCTCTCTGTGCTCACTTAACAGCTGGGTCTGTCCCCACACTCTTCTTTGCTAGCTGGCAATGGAGAAGTGAGGAGGGAAGCAGAGATGAAAATATTCCTCCCGGAGGGGTCTGTTTCTACTCGGGCAGCTCTCAGGATCTGGAGATAACAACGTGTTTCCTCTATTTTAGAGGGGCCAGGAGAGGCAGGGAAGCTCAGAACTAAGTTACCAGCCAGGTCATTTCCGCTCCATGCTGTCAGAGCTCAAGCAGAGGGAGGAGAAGGGCTATTTGTTGGTTTTCCCCTTCCCAGCTCAACAGGCACACTGACACCTCAGCATCCTGAGAAACACGGCAGAGGTAGGTGGCTCCACCCAGGAGCAAAACAGCCTAAATTGCAGCACTTCAAGACAGAGACATCCTGTCAGCGTGGTGGTTTCTGTATAAACCAGCCAAGGGGTGAAAAAATCTGTAAGGGATGGGCATGAATTTGCCAGGCAGAAGAAGAGAGGGTGAGGAAGTCCTGGGAACAAGGACTGGAAAGAGCATTGAGAGACCAGGCAGCCTCTCCACTGTCTGCATGGCTCAGCTCTGGGCTCTGCACCGGGCTCTGCACCACTGAAGGCTCTCCCCACATTCAGGGGTGGTCCAATGGGGAGGCTGGATACCTGGATACCCACTCCTTGCTATTTTTAAAGCTGAATGTTAATATCTTTAATTGCCGGAGCTCCAGGAAGAGAGCCAGAGCTAAAAAGTATCTACTAAGAAACTGCCAAGAAACACTGTTAAACAGGATCTAGGAAAAAAGCCAGGCACAAAAATTTATGATCTTTATCTCTGCAATAATGATTTCTCAGTGGTCAGAGGAGGAGCAGAACAAAGGTCACTGGGTTTGTATCAGCTGGAGTTTGTGAAATCCTTTGTGTCCTTCACTGTGAGCTCACCCTGCAGGTCTCCTGCAGGAGACCCTACAAGCGAACACAAAAACCTGACAGTCCAGATTGCCCCCACTCTTTCCCCAAGACCCAAAAACTCTGCAATTCCAAGTCAGAGACCTTCCCAGCACTGGACGAAGCCCAGCCTGGATTCTCATCCAGGGAAGAGGTGTGTTTCCCCTCGTTTTTTAAACAAGATATCCACAGGAATGGCCCAGGGAGCTTCTGTGTTGCTAAACCCACCTCACGTGAACCGTCACGTTGATTCTAAGAATTCTGCATTTGCACAGATGCAAGAACCAAGCTCATCTCAGGTTTCCTTCTTTCCAGCGTGATGGGGGACAAGCAAGGGACCCGTGAAGACCTCTGCAAATAAATTAAAGGAGAAGAGGCTCTTTTTATTATTATTATTATTTCCTGGTTATATAGTGGAAACGATTCTAGGCAAAATATACACGGTTTGCTTCTTGACATGGCTGCCAAGATTCCCAACTTTACAATGAGGATCAGATTTCAGAACACTTCCAAACCAACCCCCACAAAAATTAATTGACTATCCAGGAAACTCTTGGCTTTGGATGTTGTTTATTTTCAAGGTAAAGTCCTGATCCCAGTGACTGCGGAGGGAAGCTTTGAAAATATGATCTCTGTGAGCCTTAATGACTCAGAGGGTGGGATTCAGTGCCTACACACAGGAGCCTGGTGCCATCTGAGATGCCCTCATATCTGAGACATCCCACAGTGCTGGCAAAGGGACACGGAGCCGAGGGAAGACGAGCAGTCCTCAGAAGCAAGAGCTGGAGCCTGGGGCTGGATACCCCAGAGCTTCTAACTTGGCTCTGCGAAAGGGTGTTTAGACAGCCAAATCCAGCCCTAACGCACACATATAAAATATATATAATCAAATCAATCAGTCACTCAATCAATCACAGGAGATACTTCCAGATCTTCGGGTTTCATGTCAGCTCTGGAGGCAATTTAAGCAGTGTTTCAACACTCAGGACTGTGTTAGAAACACACTATTTGCTTCACTGACACTTCCAAGCATGCTGAAGCACTCAGCTGGCCCAGGCTCCCTGCTCCCACCCTTGCTGCTCATGTCCTCTTCGCCATCCTCTGTTCCTTCTGCAGCTCTACCACAGATTGCAAGAGAAAGAGCAGAGGATTTATTATTTTTTTTTCCAAAGGAGAGGTGTGCAAAAGGCAGGAGGCAAAGTCTTTCCACTGGGCAAAGCTGTGACGAGGTTTATGGTGCCCTGAGGGGTAATAGAAGGGGCTGGCACATGAACCACCAGCAGCTCTGGGGCAGCATTACCTCAGAAAGTCAGCGCCCTCACGGAAAAGCAGGATATTTTTAGTTTACCCAGTGTATTTAAATCATCATGGAGCACATTAAAATTATAGTAATTATCCCACCTTCTCGTGTGGGATTCTGGGAGGTGATGGATTGGTGGATCGTGTGCTCGTGGAGTCATCTTTGGTGAGGTCCTTCTGCAAAACAGAATTGTTTTGTTTTCCCCATTTTACAGCTGCAGCATTCCTGGCCCATTAATGCCTGTCATTCGAACACTGGGATCTGTTCTCAAACCACCCTTCCCTCTCCAGCAGCCACCTCTCACAGCACCCCACAGCCGAGGCAACCGCCGTGACACCAACTCCTTCGAAACAAAAATGCGTTTCCACGCTCCTGGAGTTGTGAGCTTCCACATGCGGGTGAGGCTGATGTTTTCTTCATGGCAATATTTAACCCCTGAATCATTTCTGCTTTCCCCTGCACAGCTGCACTGCGGGGAAACGCAGAAAAACCTGTCCCCCAGCCCCTGCTCTCATCTCGCTGCCCCACCAGTGCAGGCAGGAGAAGGGGATTTATTTCACCGCAGCAGCAGCAGCTTTGAAAAAGAACTGTGAAAAAATGCAACTTTTTTCACAGGAAGAAAAAAAAAAAAGATGCATTCTTTCCCAGATCAGAAGCTTCATGTTTCTGATTGCAAAGAAAAAATTAGAGAGGGATTGAGCAGAACAATCTTGACAAAGAAACCATTTCCCTTCTAAATTGTCATCACCAAATTCTGGGTTATCTCTATTTTTAAACCCTCTGTTGAAGGACAGTGCTTCTGATCTCAAGATAAGGTCTCTTCTTCTTTTTGTTTCTTTTCAGGAAAACAGGAATACTTGTCTTAAAAATGGTTCCTGATTCTTCTTGATGGATCAAAGGCGGGGAGAAGTCCCCAGCATCTCTCCTGGTGAAGCGACAGGTTTCTGCCAAGCCTTGAACTGTTCCCCAGCCTAGAGTGGCCTCGGAGGCTCCCCCAGCCCAGCAGGACCTTGGAGGTCCCCCCAGCCCTCGTGACCTCGGGGTCCCAAACCACTGTGGCAACTCTGAATAATCCCTGTGGGGTGTGAGAAGTCCCCATCGCCCTCCTCTGCAGGTGGGAAACCCTGCCAGCATCTGGCCATTCCCCTGCCTCACACCCATGTTCCCTGGCCCCTTCCCAGCTCCTCCAGCAGCATGTTCCTGATTATTTACTCTCTCTAAATGCTGCAGAAAAATGCTGCTTCTACTGAATACTAAGTAAGGAAGGGAGGAAAAAAAAAGCTCATTGCCTTGCTGGACTGTGTTTGTTCTGTGGTTTGAAGCTTGCTGTTGCTGCTGAAAGCTTTTGTGACCCTTTTGCAGGTATTTGATCCAAGTGACCTGTGGTGTTTGGGGCACTGATACAGTCCCACAGATCTTGTTCTTGCACAGATCTTAAATATCTATGCATCCCTCTACCCATACATATAACTATCTTCCTCTCTCCCTCTCTCTCTCTGTCTCGTTCCAGTGCTAGCTGATCAGTTCTTGGCTTTCCCTGCACTTCTTTCATCGAATTAATATCTTTCCCCTGAGGATGTGTTCTCCCTCTCCCGGACTTTCTCTTTTTACACCCTGTCATTTCCCTCTCCCTCCTGCCTCCTCCCGACCCGCTCCCCTTCCCTCTGTGCTGCCGATTTGCAGTTGCCTTACGTACCCAGCATAACACGTATATATTTAAATGGGATGATTTCCACTAATGTAAGGAGTCTGGCCCATTAATTTCAATAGTGGAGCTGACAGACCGGGCCTGGAGTCTCACTGCCTGGTGACACATGAGTACAGCTGCTCGAACTTGACAGGGAACTGATTCCAGCGCCCCGGCTGCACATCTGCAGGAGGAAGGAAATTCTTTCTGTAGCGCTGGAAAAAATAAAGCTGCCTAGATTTCCCTCCCTCCCCCCCGCCCCCAGATGATGATATTCATCATTCAAACGTTTCAGCTGAGTGGGTGTTTAATTCAGAGTTCGGAGGGGGACGTTGATGGTGCGTTACGAGCTTTGCTGTTGAGCCTTTGTTCCAACCACGGTGGTGTTGCTTTTACCGAGGGCTTCTCCCAAACCCCTCAGAGCACCGACTACATCCAGCAGTGCTGGGGACCCTGATGTTCTCAGAACCAGCTGCTGAATTAAAGCAGAGGATGTGTCTCTCCTCGATGAAGTTGTTGTGTTGATAAATTAGAGTGGGGGGGACAAGCAGAGGGATTTATCTGACACAGCTCTAGCAGGACCTTGAACAGACAGTGCCAAGTATGGGTTAAGTCCTGGTCTGAGGCATCATTGAGGGCTTAAGGGCTTTGAAGATGGTGGAAGGCCTTTGAAGATGGTGAAGGGCCTAGAGGGGAAGCCATATGAGGAGCAGCTGAGGTCACTTGGCTTGTTCAGCCTGGAGAAGAGGAGACTGACAGGAGACCTCACCACAGTCTGCAGCTTCCTCCTGGGGGAAGAGGAAGGTCAGGTATTTATCTCTGCTCTCTGGTGACCAGTCACAGGACCTGAGGAAATGGCTGGAGCTGTGTCAGGGGAGGTTTAGGTTGGATATCAGGAAAAGGTTCCATACCCAGAGCATGTTTGGGCAGCGGAACAGTCTCCCCAGGGAATGGTCATGGCCCCAAGGCTGCCAGAGCTCAATGCTCTCAGGCATGGGGTGTGATTCTTTGGGCTGTCCTGTGCATGGCCAGGAGTTGGACTCAATGATCTTTGTGGGTCCCTTCCAACTCAGGATGTTCTGTGATCCCATGGTTTTATGACCAGCTTTGCTGATGGGACCCAGAAGACCAAGTCAGCAAAGCTTCAGGAATTGACTCAAACTTTTCAGGGTTTCGCTTCCAGCTGTGCCAGGAAAATGTTTTCATTAACACCAAAAACCCCTCCAGCTTTTTTTGCTCAGAGTAAGCTGAATATTCTCACCCACCACATCCTCAGGTACCCGAAAAGACTGAGATACCTGTAGGAGAGGTTTTGTGCTGCAGCCTTTCGGTGAGCTGTGCTCCCACATTTCACCCTGCATGTGATCTTCTCCTTCTTGGACAGAAGGAGGAGAAGGACCGTAAATGCCACTCATGGGATGCAGCCATGGGGGACAATCTTTAGTTCAAACCCGAGTGAACATGGATAAAAGGGAGGGCCGTGGAAGCAGGGCTGTTACTTCCAGTAAGAGAAGCCAAGCCCACAGGATGGGCTGCACACTCCTCTCCCTCAAAGTACAAACCAGTGTTTTCAATCTCTGATGTTTCTTTTCCATCTTTCTGAGCAAAAATCAGGTGCTGAGGATATCGACCTGTCACTATTTATATAATCCTTGCCGCAGCATGCACCAGCTTTGCCTGGAAATGGAGGATGAGCACAGGTCTAAACATGTCACAAAGTGCCAGAAAGTGCATGAAACTCTGGGCATCTCGAGGTGAGACACTGAGAGCTTTGGGCTGGTTTTGGAGGGTGATCAGCTGCTTTAACATGGAGGAAAAGGAAATAGCTGCCACTGAAGTTGTGGGGCTGGATTCAGATGATATTTAGAATACTAGTGAGGAAATATATAGGGAAAAGTCACCCAGCCTGCTGTGCTGCCAAGATCTCCCTGGATGAGGTCTTGGAAAGCAGAATTTTTACACAGGTCCTGCTGAAGGAGAGCAGACTCACTCACAGACCTTATTTCTGAACACAGGCTGAAGAAGTGTAAAGATATGAGCAACTGTTGAAGTTGGCCCTGCTTCGAGCAGGGGGATGGATTGGATTATTTCCAGAGGTCTCTTCCAACCAGATTTTTCTATGATTCTGTGGTTCTATGCTAACATTTGCTGTATCTCAGTGGAAGCTGAATTCTGCAGCTGCTAAAATACAGTGGGCTAAAGAGTTTTGATCTTTAGGTCAGAGATCTTATGCAAAACCTCATCCATCCACTCTCCTGCCAGGCTCTGGTCCCCTCTTCTGAAGAAGGAGAGAACTTGTACAAAATAGGTTTGGCAGTGCCATGCACCATAGATACCATGGACTTTTTTTTCCTAAAAAGAGACAAATCTGGTCTAAATTAAAAAATCAAGATCTTCTTTCGGAAGTCTGTTGGAAAGGCAACAGCAAGAACCATTGCTCTGTAACTGAATAACCAAACCCCAAGAGCCAGTCAACAGATCCAGGGTACATATTTGCATTCAATAATACGGTCATTTATTGCACCTTGTGACCTACCGAAACGTGAACAGGGCTTTTCCCTTCCCTGTATTTCACTGAGTTTCTTTGCAGCACTACCCCAGACGTTTGACGTGACGAGCTTGGATTTTCCAGAGAAAACTCCTGCCTGTTTTGTGGCTTTCATTTTGTATCCTTTCTAGAGCAGCAAAGTCCAGGTGACGCGTTAAAAGTGGGAAGGAAGGGACATTGTTTTCCTTAATACAGTTAAGAAAAGCTTAGGTTTTGTGATGTTGAGACACCCTGGGAAGCTGATGGGCAATTTTACACAAATACCAATGCTGAGCCAAACTCTGCACTAACAGCTTTAAGATCCTATGTCCATGCATCCCTTTCTTCTTGGTTTGGCCCAGAGCAGGTAATTAGGTGTTTCTAGTTTGTTACCCTGTCTCATGATTGGTTTGGGGCTGAAATGATGGAACCCCAACTTGTGGTGGTGATGAGCTGAACCCTCGCTGAGAACTCTGTTGACTAATCCAAATGGATCCCAGTGTAGTCCCAGGGGCAGGAGACCAAATGATCCAACAAAAGTCTTCTCAGCCACCTTTTCAGGTTGCATCTCCATTCCCACCACCTTTAAAAGCATATTTAAAGACCCTGCTTTCTCTGGTTGCTTCTTGCACAGATCTGGCACTACCTGGGGTGTGCTGAAATATAATTCTCTTAAACCTGCAGTCCCCAGGAGTCCAGTTCTGTGATTTTGGAGCAACATGACAACAAGCAGAAGCCTGTCCTCCCCTCTGAGCCTCTTGTCCCAGCCCACAAGCACTGCCAGGCCATGGCCCTGCTGCAGCTTTCCCCAGAAGACAGGGGATGATGCTTATCTGACCATCTAAAAGGGTTCAGACTAGATCAGAAATGTAGAAATGACCCCCCCCTCTCCACAAAAGGAGCCTTCCACGACCAGTCCTTTAGGAGACATCCATGATGTGGCCATCTAAACGCTGGTGGGATGAACCCTAGTCCAAAATCACAGAGAGATTCCTCCTAGGACGTAGGAGAAGAGAATGGCCACATTCTTTCCCATCCTCGCTTTCAACTCATTTGAGCTTGTTTGCTTATTGCAGAGCAATAAAATCAATGTATGGCTGCTCCCTTGCCTGTCTCTGACTTTGAATAGGGCTCTGAAAGACACAGCAGGGATGGATTTGGGCTGCCTTAAAACACGGGTCACATGGTAAATTATTTATTTGCCTGTTTATACCCTGTAATAAAAAAATACACAAACAAAACCTTCCTCTTCCCCTCTTAAATGTCCCGATTTATGTGCATAGACAGTTTACACAACCCCCAGCTCAGTTTGTTTGGGTCATACTCGGCGTCTGAACAATTTGCAAGCACTTGGAGAGCTCCAGGGGCACAAACAAGTGCCGGTGGCCCTGGTCCTGCAGAGAGGGAACTGAGGCACATTTGGACCCAGCTCCTTGCCAAGGTCACAGGCAGGACAGGATTTCAGGTTCAGAGGAGCAAACACGGGAAGATCTGCAGAGGATCTGAACTTTGCAGGACCAAAGTCCAGAGGCTGTGTCCTGCCTTGCATCTTGTTTGTTACTCTGGCTGATACACTCGTCCCTTCTCCAGAGAGTTCCTTCTCCTTCCAGGGTCAGGAGAAGATTCTCTTTACAGATTTGCAGCCAGCACAGGATAACGGGATCTTTCTCTCGAGTAACATTCATCTTACAACTCCCTTCCTAACCTAAATGCTGCAGAAAACACAGCCAGAGGTTTCCTGACTTTGGCACTAAATGTGAACTGAGATCTCCTGGGATGCAACCGGTGCATGATGGATTTTGCAGTGGTGTGTAGGGTGAGCTAAATCCCACCAGAACAGAGAGGGTATTGAAAGTAGGCATTGCCCATGAGTCTCCCAGGGCAGATTTTGTCCCAGAATTAATGTAGCTTGTAGACATCACCTTGATATATAAAAGCAGGCTGGGAGTTTCACTTGCTGTCCAGCTGGATAAGTGCATCCCATGTGTCTGTGCTATGGAGAAATGTTGCAGCATAACTTGCCTCTTAATCACCTAAAACGAGTGCTCAGGACATCCAGCTGGGACTGAGAGCTGAGCTTCACATGAGGAAGGACAGAATCAGCTTTCCGAGCTGAAAGGAAGATAAAATAGTGTTTTGGTGAGAGATCACGTTGAAAAGCAGGTCAGAGAGAACAGTCAGCCTGCTGATAGTCAGTCAGCCCATCTTGCTCAGAGTGCTTTCCAGAGCACCTGACAGCATGTGATGTGTTTGCCCTCACAACTCGCTCTGGGGTTGTCACAGGCACGGAGAAAGCTGCAGTGGCTGTCTTCCTCAGGTCTGCCTTTATCTGTGTGTTCCCAGCTCAAACCTGACCTTTTCTTCCCTTTAAGTCAGCTGCCTGTATAGACCTGCTGAGTGATGGGGGGACAGGATGCTGATTTGGGCAGTGCTGGTCCAGGATTTCCAACTCCACCACTTAAAATGATGACTCCCATCCCATCCACCCTCAGGAAATCTGGGTGTTCACACTGATCAGAAATGGTCCTTCTAAAACTTCAGTGCTGACCCTTTTGTTCACCAGCACAGGAACCTAAAACATACTTTCCTCCTAAAATGAAACCTCAAAGGGCCTGGTAATTGCCTGACCCCAGGCAAATGGAAGAAAAGCAACCAACTTCATGGGTCT
The DNA here is from genome assembly GCA_013397725.1 of Rhagologus leucostigma. Taxonomy (NCBI): domain Eukaryota; kingdom Metazoa; phylum Chordata; class Aves; order Passeriformes; genus Rhagologus; species Rhagologus leucostigma. Next base: position 556,964 of record VZTD01004775.1, on the reverse strand, counting down.
ACCAAGGAGAGATGGAGGTGTATTTTCTTTTGTGTTTGGTCAATGGTACCTAAAATGCCACATTCACCAGAGACATGCAACACTTGATGAAGTCTGAAGGAGAATTGACCTGAGGGTTGAATGTGCTGCCCTTTCCTTGTTCTGTTTAACTGCACTTCTTTCTGAGCAGAAAGAACTTGCTGACGATTTTCAGAAACACGTTTCCTCTGCTTCCCATTTTCTGCCCGTACAAAGGCTGTTGTGTGTTTTCACAGTGGCTTTAGTCACTATAGCTACAAGAACATGATTGGTACCTTGATAGTTGAGCTTTAGTGTCCTTGCTGTGCATGTTGGGATTCAGCTCTTAGATGCTGAGTCCTTTAAAATTATGTCAGCATTAAAAGTCGTGGCAGCGTTAATGTCTGCCACTAAAACTTTGACAAGCTTCAAAAATAAGCATGACAACAAGTTCAGGTCTGACGTGGCTGTCTGAAATTTCCTCTAGGGCTACCACATCCCTGCCAGACATGGCCACTTCTGTGTTTCTTTGCCTTGGCTGCCAACAGGTCATTCCAGGAGGGAGATGATCATGGACAGGCCACCAGGAAAGCACAAGTAACCCAGGAGCACAGATCACTCCTTTGCCGTGGCACAGGGTAGGTATTGCCTTCTTCAGGCTGAGAGAAGCCACCAAAAGCAGGGCAGTGATTTCCTTCTGAGGAGTATCAGGGCTTTGACTAAGTCCTCACCACATGCAAGGCCCTAAATTCAGGTAATTCGGTCACTGCATTGCAATCATGGGGCTCCACGTGTAGCTGTTCCTCCATCTGCAGGTGACTGTACCCAGGCAAGTGTGGGGCTTTTTGCTCATATTCTTCATGGGAATCTCTGCTGAGAAAGGTCCTCTGGTCCAAAGCAGACCTTGCCAATCTCCAGCTGCAGGAAACACTTCCACATGCCTGTGCTAGGAAGCATCTCATCTGGTTTGTCTCCTTTGTAGATGTCTACGTCTAAGCTTTTCAACCTGAACATTCTTATTTTTTTCACAGTTCAGATCTGTCTAACCAGTCTGGGCAATGGGGACTAGCACACAATTCATCTTGGAGTTGGAATCTAAACCAGAGGAGAGGAATCACATCTTAAAAGTGCCTGTTTCAGCCCACTGACTGAAGGAGGGGCCTGGAACAATGAGTTCAGAGACAGAAGTTGGTGCTGGAGCCATCTACGGAGAGGTGAGTGGGACGCAGTCTCTGATTTCTGAACCATCCCCACCTTTACCTGTGTGAATGAACAGGGCAGAGCCGCACACACAGCTCGGGAGGAATCCTCTCCATGCTCACACTGGTGGGCACTGGAACTCAGAGGGCTGCTGTGGGTGGCAGTGGACAGCTCGATGCCACCTGGAAGCCAGGCTGAGAACCAGAAGCAGATGGGAAGATGCGAGACCTTGATTAATAATGATTTGAATGCCTGCTCTCTACAAAAGGCTTCCCATCAGCAGATCTCAGCGCGTCTCACGTGGTCATCGGTGTCTGAGGAGTTACCTGTGATCACTTTGCAGCCGAACCAGTCTCTGGAGACCCAAGTCCAAATTGGCACCACGTGTGTCTCCCGAGTAGACCAGACTCCAAACAGCCTTCAAATGCATAATTTTGGAGTCAGATCTGGAGGTTGTCTGGATGCAGATTCAGAGGCAGGTGTGGGATCAGACCAGGAATGGCCTGAGGCACAAGGCACATGCCAGGGACAGCTTTATGCGGGGTTTCTCTTTTTTTAATCTTCCATGCCAATCTCCTGGCCTTTTCTCTGCCTCCTGTGGCAGGACCTGTCCTGTTCTCCACTCTCCTCTCGCTGAAGTGCTTGTTGCCTGACTGAGGACTCAGGCTGGAGAAAAGACATTTCTCTTTGAGAACAGGCTCTCCTTGGGCTGGTCAGCAGTTTCTGAACATCTCCACCTTCTCATTGTGAGAGGCATAAAATTTTAGCACATCAGATGAAAAGCCTCATTTAAAACCAGCATGACCTGGAGGCCTCCATGTATCCCAGAGCCCTGCCTGCCTTGCCACGTGTGTGCTTCCCTTGCAGCCCAGCGCTCCAGATGCATTCCCAGCACCCGAGCAGCCGTGACAGCCTCGGCAGATCCAAAGTGTGTTTGCTCAACTGCTGCAGCTGCACAGGTCCCCGTGGCCAGGCACACGTGCACAGGGCCTGTTGCACACCCGGGGTGCAGCTGTGGGAAGCACCAGCAGCCCAGCGGAGCCGTCCAAGCCTGTGGAAAACCTGGCAAGGTGGATGCAATCTGGCAAAATGCTTTTCTTCATCTGCCCCTTTGTGCTTATCGATTGGAATATTAATAAAAACTTGTTCAAAGCTCCCTCAGCTTTCCAGATTACTTGGGAATAGTCCAAGGCTTCAGCCCCAGCCATGATTGTAATGAGGGGACCTGGGGATCAAAAGCATTTTAAAATGGCCTTGCTAATCAATCATCAACAATTGGGTAAATTAAGCCCTGCAGTCTTTCCTCTGCGAGCGAGGGATCTGCCGGACGTGTCCTTAATGAGCAGATTCCTATCCCCTTAATATTCCTTAATACCTTTCTGGAGGAAATGAACCGCAGGGAGACTTTGTTGGTGGAATGAGAGGAATGCAGATAACCACGGGCCTCTGCTTTCTCACACTGAGGGCTGAGAAAACTCCTGGTGGACAAGGGATGTTGGGCACGGCAGGGCAATTTCCTTCCCGAGATCCTGATAACGCTCCTGATAACGCCTTTGCCCACTGCCATTGCCAAAAGCAAGTGTTTGTTTTCCTTCTCATGGCCAAGCTGAGCCCTTTCCTTACTCATCTCCTCCAAGGATCATGTCCATCTGTGCCTTCGAGGATCACATCCATCTGTGCTGAGGGCTTGGTTCCTAAACCCACCAGGAAGATGAGCACATGCCCAAGGTAATGGCCCTGGAAGCAGATTCCTGTTAATTATTAACACACGAGAGGCAATTCAAATATCCCAGGAAGGCAGTGAAGCTTGGCTCATCCTGGGGCTTTATTGGGATTGCTGCCATTTGTCACCTTTTTCCGTAGCAGGAGGCATGGCTCATTCTGCAGCTCCCTCAGGGGCTCAAGTTGTGCCAGGGGAGGTTTGCATTAGATATAAGGAAAAACTTCTCCACTTGAAAGGGTGGTCAGGCCTTGGAACAGGCTGCCCAGGAAAGAGCTGGAATCCCCATCCCTGGAAGTGTTCAAAAGCTCTGTGGACATGGCATCTGGGGGACAGGGTTTTGTGGTGAACAGGGTGCTGCTGGACTAATGTTTGGTCTCGATGATCTCGGACGCCTTTTCCAACCTTAGTGATCCAATGATTCTATGACTTGGGACATGGGACATGCCCCTTGTGTGTCTTCCTCTCTTCCTGTGGCACATTTTACTTTTATTTTTGGTCTTTGGTGTGTTAAGAGGGGGTTAGGGAGAGTTTTGTGGCCTGCACTAAGCCTTGGCTATGGGATGATGGGTTCTGCAGGCCTTGTGTGCCCACAGACATCTCTCACACTACTGTATCCCACCCCAAAAATCAAGACACCAGCACTTCTTGGCAAGTTTGGGAAACTGCCAAGCGTGGAAATCATACCCATGTACAAACAGTACCTGTGTGGAAAGGGATAGCGCTCATGAGAAGGTTCTCTGGTAAATTCAGGTGGATTCAGACATGAATAATTTGGATTCTTTGGCCACTCACCGGAAGATCACCAAATTACGTGTAGGAAAACCGTGCTGTTCCTACGTGTAAGGATTGCAGTGGTCTAAACACCAGGAGAAGACTCGGACTCGATGTTCCACCACAGGGACGTTTTCCAGCCGGAGGGAGCACACGGTGTGGGCAGAGGATTTCAAGGAGATTTAACTCCTCCAAAGGGAGCCCAGCTCGGCAGTGTTTTACCTCTTAAGTGCGATGGCACAGCAATTAGCACATGCAGCGTTTAGCACCCTCTGGGAGCGGGGGTGGGAAGGAGGAGCGAATCCGAGCTGGAATGGAGAGTCCGGGCACGGCTGGGATCACAGCGGCCTGGGGACGCCCTCCACCTGCCTTTCCTGAAGCATCCATGGTCTGTTCCTCCTGCACAGCCACTCAAAATGAAAGGGGATTTATGAGATTTTGTCCACAGGCAGCGAAAGCCGCTATCGATTACTGCAAGGCTCTTAAATGAGAGTAATTCACAGCCCTCTTCAGTTTGGAAGGCAAGCTCTAATTTAATATCATTATGTCTTCATGCCCCCACACATTCCACTGTCTCATTCACTGAGCTTTTATTGGGCTCTGGATAATTTATGGCTAGATATGCTGCCTTTTATCTGACCTATTTTTAGCTATTCTTGCTTTTTACATATTTTTTTTTCCACTGCCATCACAACTGGCAATTAAAGTGAAAAGATTAAAAAAAAAAAAAGATAACGTTCCACCCAGCTTTAACCTCTACTTCTTCTCTTTTGTGTGCTGGAGGATGCTTTTGTTATTGTCACAGCATTTCGAAGACAGGAGTTAACAATAAAAACAATTCCCCAGATTTTATTTCTTTCCTTTTTTCTTCATTTCAACAAAGTGCAAAGCAACTTCGACCCAGCGGCTGAGTACTCCTAAGTCATTCTATTTTCCCTCTGTAACTGAGGTCCACAAACTTTCAGAGACTTTTCCTGCAGGAATTCAGGTGTTCTCAGTCCTCAAGAGCTTCAAAGGAGGTTGGTGACGGACACCGCCAAGGTTGGACCCCAAAGTTTTCAAAGCTCTTTGATCCAGAAGGAAAAATACGGACAACTTGTACCTAGGGGTCTCTTTGGGTGTGTGCATTTTTATTTTTTTTAATAAGGAATGTTTGTTTTCTGATAATATAAATATAAATAATATTTTGGGTTTGTAATTAAATTCTGCAGGAATGGAATATATACTGTACATAGTTTTATTTATAACTGAAATGTTATTATTTAAATGTTGGGTATTCGAATGTCTCAAACACTGGAATTATTTATCTGAAACAGCTGAAGAAATTAAAGAAATGTTTCAGACTTTGAAGGCTGAAGATGTCCTTGTGCCCCTGAACCTTTGTTCACTTTTTCCAGCAAGAACAGTTGATCTGCCTTTAAAAAAAGCAACCAAGCCACTCCAGATATCTATTTTTCATGCTGTTTGGATTACAAGTAAGGCCACATGATGGTGTAAATCACTCCCACTGACTTCAAAGCTCTTATTTCCTAAACGTTTTCCACTAAAAATTTTGCTCCATGAAACCTCTCCGTGGGGAAGAGTTTGGCCTTTTGCTCCCAGACTGCAAGCCTTGGGTGCTGCATCCCCTGAGTTCTCCTCTGCTCTCCAGGGACAAACCAAGGTTCTCCTGGGCTGGGATGTCCAGCCAGCAGCTCTCAGGGTTGGTAGATGGAGAGGAGGGTGGTGGCACTGCTGTGGCACTGGGGGGACAGGAAGCCCGAGGGGGACACACAAAGAGCAGTTTGGCCAAGGGCACCATGTAACCATCACAGGAGGGACTTGCACGCTGTGGATGAAGGTGGATGGTGTCTGAAAACACAAAATTTTCCATAGGGTGGGGAGATTTCATCGGGATCCAAGTCACCTGCAAGAGCTTGGAAATTTTAGCAGAACTCATTCACAAGAAACTTTTCTCTTGCCTCGATGCAGCTCGAGGCACTCAGAAACATTTCCTTTGGTTGAGGAATTTTATACAGTTTTTTGCTGCTCCCTTCACATTTTCTGTTCACTCCCCACCTCTGTAAACTGAGGCAAACCCCCAAGTTCTGGAATGTCTCACTTCAGGCCTCCCACATTTACTTGCAAAAACTTCTGCTATTCTGAGGCTTTTCTGATATTTTTAAGAAAAATGTCATTATGTTGATATTTCCTCCATACGACAATTCCAGTTTCTGGACGTATTTTTAGACATATTTTGTTCATAACTATTGGATCACTGTCATGTTTCTTTTTTTTCCCTTCTGCATTTCTGGTAAATTAAGAATTACCTAGTTTTATTTCTAAAAGCATCCATAGCTTAGTGTGACACTATAAATATTACTTGTAATTAACTCTGATATTGATATAATTATCCCAGATGAATAGAAGAGTGTTAATTAAACATATTGAACACACACAACTTCCCAAGCGCCAAAAATCCATCGTTTAACTGAAACTTCCGTTGAGCCACGGCTTGACTTCCACTTGGATCCCCCTGGATGGGCCAAGAATCCCGTGGGGATTCCTGGCTCATCCCAGCCCTGTGGAGGAAGACAAGGGATGCTGCAGCGGTGTTTTTGTGTTGGAGCTGCACATTCCCGCACGTGACAATGGTGACAGTGCCACTAACGAGAACCAAGGATCACGAGGCTGATCTCCCTCTCCGCAGCCAACACGGAAAAATCATGAGACTGGATTTGGAAAAAAACCACAGGGTTTTAAAGACCGTGCGTGTTAGTTGTTTTCACAGACGAGTTTCTTTCAAGCAGCTTTCTCCAGTCACGAGGGAAACTTTTTATTCTGTTTTTTTAAATTTAAGAAGGGAAAAAAAAAAATCTTAAACTGATAAATAATCACCAGGCTCCAGGAGCTGGGGATTTTGAGCAGGCACTGCAGGAGGCCATGGGTGGAAGGTAAGTTTTAAAGGATATATTTTGTGCTTGAGTCACACCGCAGCTCTCCAATCGCCATACACAGAGAAGAAAATAACAGAGAGCAAATCTAACATAAACACTCTAATCCCACAACACTAAAATATGAGGAGGAAAATATGTGGCAAGAGTTTACTCTTGTGTCTGCCTGCTTATTGTGTTTGCCTGCTTGTGAGACACTGTGCAGGCTATTGTATCAACCCTCAGGCAAAATCTTGCCTAGCTGGAATACGCAGCAAAAACACGATAAATAAATAATGTGAGAGGCTTTTTAAAATAAAAAAAATATAACCTTAAATCTAATAACCTGATACCATCTGATTAGAACATCCAACTGCTGTATTTAAAGAAAAGGAAAAAAAAGAAATTATGAGTATTTTATCACTGAAGGTAATGTGGAGTTACTTTGGAGATCTCCTTAGGAAAGAGATGATCCCCAACAGCAGCAGTTGCTGCAATCTGTGCTCTGCAGAAAACTCATGGACACAGAAAAGCGAGAGAAAAAGTGGTGTGTACCTCGGGTCATCAGAAGGGCTCTTTTTAGGTTACATGGTGCTTTCCTCATAGCTTATGTGGGCTTTTTCTAGGATATATGGTGCTCTCCTGCTGGGTTATACAGGCTCCTGTGGGATGCGTGGCTCTTGCCCTCTAGGCCATAGGGGTTTTTTAAGGATATATGGTGCTTGCCTGCTTGGTTTTACCGAGGGGCGGGGGTGAGCAGAGCTCTTGCACTCCAGTGTCACCCAGATATAGCGCTGTCAGGACAGAAAAACTACAGCCACATCACGTCCAAGCCTCCCAACTGCCCCAAAAGCTGATTTTCGGCTGCTCCAGTTGCAGGGCAGGCCGGTGGCAGGTGCTGAGGTGGGGAAAATGGAGTGGTTGAGATTTGTAGAATCATAAAATCATCAAGGTTGGAAAAGGCCTCTGAGAACATCGAGTCCAGCCCAGCAGAGTTTTTGCTGGAAATCAGACCAGGTCAGGCCCCACCAGGGGCAGGAGGAGGGTTGGGCTGTGCTCACCACTGTGATAAGTGCACATGTGCTCTGCGGGGAGAGGAAGTTCCCCGAAATCCATAAATTAACTGGATCTTTTATCACTTTTAAATCAACAATGCACTGGCACACAATGCACTCGAATGCCTCTGAAACAGTATAAATAATAAATGCAAACAGCAGCAATTTCTCGGTGCAGTGGGGTTTGGCTGGATCAGTATCAATCCCTCTTTACAACTGCATATCGTCACAGACGAAAAATAAAACATTCCTTACTCGCAGAGTGGTTAATTACTGCCTGAAATAAATCAATATTAACTGGCCAAGAAACATAACCCATTAGGTGTGTTTAAAGTGAATCGGTCGATGTGATTTTTTCAGGAGTTATTTGGGGGGGGGCGGAGTTATTTACATTTCTAGGTGTGAGGAATTTGAGTCAAGGAAATCTGTGGTACTGATAACAAGCACTTCGTTAACTAATTAAGCTGATAAAGCAGCTCAGTGACTGGTATAGTTCACTGAAAGTTCAGATTTAAGCTGACCAGAAATGCAATTCTCAGAAAAATTTGAAGAGAATCAATCAATTAATAAGGAAAAAATTTTGCTGAAGAAAGCATTTCTTCCAGCTGGGAACTAAGGAAGTTCTTTTGACTTTGAAAGGTTTGAAACACTTGTAAAAGCTAGAATTAGGAAAACACTGAAACCAAGAAACTAATTGTAAGTGAAATATTTTTTCTTGGTTTTATAATCCTGAAAGAAAAACATCAGATTTTACTGAACATAATTCCTACAGAATCTTTTTCTTCTTAAATTATTGTTATTTTAGACAATTCAACAAAAGCTGATGCAAATCTGCACAGCGTTTCTGGATAGCTGTATTTCCTTTTTTTTCCCTAAAAATAGGTTTGGGAAAAAAACTGGCACTGCAGGTTAGAAGTGTTTGAATAAGAGAGAGCAGAACCTCCTGTTCCTTTCCTCCTGAAGTGTCCCTGTGCTTTGTGCTGAGGATATTATTAGGACATTGCTGTCCTACAGGAAAAATCCCAAACTGAGCTCAGGCCCTCGCTGAGTGCCTTTTGCAAAGGAAGACTTTCTTCAAAGGCCTTCAGAAGGGGGGATTGAAAAACTCAGAGAAAGGATGGAATTGAGGGGGAGGAGAGGACAAAACCCACCTTGAGGCAGAGCCACGTGCTCCCGGCACAGACAGGATGCACCTCCCTTAACTTCAGGTACCCACAAGCTGCCGTGTGCCTCGGATCCATCGGCCCCAGACTCACTTTATGATTAGTGAAGAAAAATGGACACTTCTAGGATGAGGTTTTTCTGCCCTAAATTATGTGATAGATTCAGGAGAAGAAACCCGTGCTGGGCTCGTTGACTGTGGAAGCAACCCGGAGTGGTCTGCTCTTCTCCGTGTTTGGGACCAGGAGCAGCAGATGGAGCTGCTCTTTGCATCCCATCACCTCTTCCTACTGAGGCCTTTTATCTGGGAATGCTTCAAAAGGCTCATCACCTCTGGCTGAGTTACCGTCTATCAGCCAGAAAAACATCCAGACGTGATTGAAAGGCTTCATGTGCAGTTGTTTCACTGGTTAATCACTCGTGCTGTTAACAATTGTACTTTATTTCTGCTTCTAATTTTCCTGGCTCTGCCTCTCACCCTCTGGTCACTGCCCAGCAAGGGCTACCTGTCCTCCAAAATCTGTTCCCTGCACAGATACTGGCAGACAGATCAATATTAAGATATTCAAAACATTTTCATTTTCTGTTGGATGAGCCAAGTGGACCAAACTACTAAAGTCTTTCCTCCTACCATGGAGCAAATGGCTGCTCCCAAACAGCCTCAGAGGCCTGAGTTTCACCTTTTCCAGGTGCTAGAGGCACTTTTAGCACTCTGCCAAATGGCTGGAGCCCTTGGGTCTGCTACGTCAATGAAAATCTTGAACCTCAAGTAGGGTGAAGGACATACACCTTTTTCACAGCCAACCAGAAATTCCAGGTTTTTCATTTATAAGATCAGCAAAAGCAGCAGGAGATCCTGGGTTAGGAGCCATTTTCCAGCTTGTCCATCTTAACTGGAAGATGTCAATCGCAGAAACTTCTGAGACCTGCTGTGAATTCTGTTCTTCAGGTTTCACCGTGCAGCCTCAGGTCCAGCCCACCCCAGAGAATTCTTCTGTGGCACCAAAACAACCTGGTGATCCAGCGCTGCCTTGGTGACGTGTCCCAGGAAGCCCCAAAATGTAATCCAGCCCTTTCCATGGGGGTATTTGGGGGAAATGCAAGGCGAGTGGTTTGCCAGCGCAGACAACACTCAGGATGGGGTGTGAAAGCGAAAACTGACTTGTGAAAGCCATCATGGAGAAAAACAGGCTGGAAATCCCGGTTTATCCCAACCCACCACAGGGGCAGCTGCAGTTCTGTGCTGCACCACACTTAACTCCACAGCAGATGGTCAGGAAAGCGCTGTCTGGCTGCCCTGGGTTTGAGCTGCCTCCCAAAGTGCTTCCCTCTGTCGCTCCCCGACCAGCTGCACAATCAGCATTGCCCTAGCAGGTGGTGGGCTGGTAAACAGAGCACTTGGACATTGCCTAGTGATGTCCTGGCACGTGCTCCAGAGTCCTGCCTTTTGGACAAATACCTTGTTTTTCTCAAGTTTCTAAAGAGTAAAGAAATAGTTCAGCTTCTGTTTGGTGACAGTGGCCAAAGGGACACTCAGACGCTTCAGCCCATTGTTGCTTCTCTGGGTTTTGTGCCCCTGCTCAGTCACTGAAGGTGTCCAGCCAAGAAATTTCAGTGCTTTGGTAAAATAATTCTTGAAGCACGTGAGATAACAAGAGTCTTTGTGAACACGAATCCCAGACGTTCCTCAAACATTTGTTCTCAGACACAAAGGTCGATGTGGAGTCCAGGGGAGAAGGAATCTCCCCTCTGCACCAGGGAAGGGAAACCAAGGGCCAAGGAGAGGAATTGGAGCAAAGCAGTGGTGAGGATGCACCTGAACATCCCCTCCTGCAGAGATGGTCTGGAGGGACTGACCCCACATGCTGGAATCAAACAGCCTGCTGGTACCGGAGAAGCTGCGTCTCCGACCTGGGCAAAAGGGAACAAATGAATGAATAAGAGACTCGCCCAGTCTGCACAGTCCTGGGACAGGCTGACATCCAAACTCATCCCTCCCCAGGCTGGGGTGCGGGCTGAGGTGCACGGCTCTGGTTTGAGCTGCTCTCGAGCAAAGACGTCAGGCACGCTGGCTCAAGCATTTCATTTTTTACTGCAATGCCGCCGCATGCCAAATCAGCTGAGCTGGGAAAACAATCTATAATTGACTACAGAGGCATGAGGTTATAATGATTTACTCCTTTTCTGAAGCATGCACATAACCTCTGCCAATTAGCCAAAAGTTAGAAGGATTTTTAATGACAAAACATCCAGAGGAGGAGGCACTTGGGTGGGGTGGGGGGAATTATGACTGCGAATTACCAGAGACTGAGCTGCAAGTCACGGGACCTTGGGGTCTAATGATCAAAGAGAAGAAGGTACAGTGAAGAGATTTTCCAGCTGGAAATGGGAGGCAGCCTGGAGCTGGTTAGAGAGTTTTCCTTGCTGGTTAGAGGGCTGGAGGCTTGGTGCTGTGCCTTTCTTTCCTCACCATCACCCAGCACCTACACATGACGCTGTGGTCCGTGGCAGGCAGAAGCAGAGTTAGTAATGGACATCTGTCCTCTCCCATGGGAAATCTGATGGCTGAGACCTGGGGCAGTGCCAGGGCCAGCTCTGTGTTGGGACAAGACCAGCTGGACCCAAGGAGCAGTGCCAGCATGGCAGCAGCCAAAGGGAGATTCTTATTAACGGGGCAAGAGAATAACTCTTCTCCACACAGCCTGAAGAGCTGAAGTAGTTTGGAGTGGGTATTCCCCCACTGAATACAGATAGAAATCACTTGCAAGTGCCACTACCTGGGACCCAGGGAGGAGACAAAGGTCCTGCTTCTCTTCCCATCCCTCTCGCTCTCCTCTCCCTCACTCCCAGCTCTGCTGTCCTCCTTCTTCCCTTGTGGCTGCTGGACTCCACTGCGAGTGGCTTCAGGGGGAAAACTAACTTTGCCAGGAAAAAAAACACAGGAATAGGTTTTTTTCCAGTGTCATGAGTTGAACTGGCTCAGCCAAACCTTGAAGAAAAGATCTGGGCTGGGCTGCCTGGTGTGAGCAGTGGAAGAAGATCAGGTGCCCACAAAACCTCATGGAGATCTGCTGCTGTCATCATTGCAGAGCAGGCAGGGAAGAAGCTGGGCAAAGGCCAGAGAGCCTGTGGATTCGTCTTACTGGAGTCTGGTTTATATTTCTTCACAGAATCACAGAACGGTTTGGGTTAGAAGGGACCTTAAAGATCACCTAGTTCCAACCCCCTGCCATGGTCAGGGGCACCGTGCATCCTGGGATGCAGTTCCTAAAGAAGACTGAAGGGAAGCAGCTTTGCCATAAAGAACCAGATCCCTGAGTCACTTGGTGCAGTGAGTGCAAGAGAGAACCTGCCCGCTCCAATGCCTCTGAGATCCCACTCTGCTGAACAGCCATGAAATCAATGGTCTTAGCTGGATATTGATTGGACCCAGTGGGTGTAAATCTGACCTTGACCCTCTTTAATCTTGATGGATCGGCCACAACTTCATCAGCACAGAGCTCCGAGGCTGGACTTTGGGAGCCTGGGTTTGACACCACGTGCTGCATTCTCTGTTTCTCAGATCCAGCTGTGCAGGAAACATAAATCACAGCTTTGCACTTCAGATGTTCACATCTCTCTATATATGTAATAAGTAAAATACATAACAAATATTGCCATATACTCAGACTAGGGTACATGAAAAGGGAGTCATTCCAGCTTCTGGCCCTTCCACATCAAAAAAGCTGCAGAATTAGGATTGGTTAAATACAGGCGCAGGATCTTGACAGTGTGCAAAGTGGAGAGAGGAGTTCTGGGTGTTTGCTGCATGCACCACACTCCCCACTTGGCCGTGGCAGCCACTGCTGCCTCTGGCAGAGCCGATGGAGACTTAAAGATCTGACGCACTTAGACAAGGAAAGGGAAATATCTGATGCCTTGCTCTCCTCATGAAATCAGCCCAAGCTTAAAAAAAGAGAAACCAAGCCAGCTACTCTGCTCAAGATAGGGAGCCCCTTCCTTCGGCTCTCTTGGCTCTGCATGCTTTTCACTCCACCTCTCGTGTTTACTATCACGTTGGGCACAAACATATTTGTTGCTAGGAGGAGTCCCGGGCAAGATTAGCTATCTCCAGAGCCAGAGCACAGCAGGCTCCATGCACACATTGCTTCAGCTGGAAATTCAGGGCTGATGGGAGTGAGGGCTCAGCACCAGATCCACTCGGAGGAGTCAGGCTCTGAGCAGAACCACCAGAGGAGCAGTGTCAGTGAAGCCTGCAGCCCACGTTGCTGCATCTCCCACACAGCCCACGGCAAGAGCCGGTCCCGTGATGCTAATCCATGCAGGAGTCAGGTAGGCAGGAGGAGCCTTGAAGGGGAACAGCAACACAGCAGCCTTGGGGAACTCTCCAAAGGCCACAGCTACAGAGCACAGAGCCCACGGTGAACAACCTTGCCCCATGCTTGGCAGCAGCAGCAGAGGAGGGATCTTGCCTGGCCACAGCTGGTGTCCCTCAGGCCTCCACACATCGAGCTGAGTCCCCTGTCCCAGTGCTGCCCTCCAGGCTCGCCCAGGGATCTTGGCGTGGTGTGATGCTCTCAGCCCCACCATGTGTCAGGCACATCTGGCTTCCCAGGCAGCCTGCCAGGGAACCAGGACTGCGCAGCTTTCCTGGGAGGAGACGGGTTTGGATGCCCAGTTCCATACCAGCCTGGACGCGGCCTCTTTGACCCCTGGGCAGATGCTTTAGGGGCGAGGCTCTGTGTGGTGACAGCCAGACCCTATCTGTGCTGATGGAGGAAGGCTTTAGGACTCAGCTGGACAGAAATAATTCGCTTGGCAGTACGTTCAGGGAGAAAACACACGGAAGGGAAAGTAGGCAGCATGTTGCCTCTTCACTATCTTGTGAAAGAAAACTTGTATCATACCCCAGAGGGATCCAAAGCCCTATGGAACACACTTGCACAAGTTTTCATGGGCTTCTGGCTACATCCAGAGCGATCTGGGCTCATGGGGGGAGTAACTCTGCCCTGGCAGGGCACCTTGGCCTTGGCTTTCACAGGTGCGCGGCCCAATGGTGTGAGATGGTCCTCGCCTGGTGTTGTGTTCCCCAGCTGCAAAAGCTCCCCTGAATTTCAAAGGCTACAGAAATTCCAGTCTCTGTTCCAAGCGTGTTTGTTTTCCTTGGGTCCCTCTCCCTACCTAATTTGCTGCTGTGTTTATTGGAAATAGGAGACACATTCTTGCCGAAGTGGGAAGCGCTGTGTTTAATGGAGCCCTCGGAGAAGGTTAGAGCAGGAGCGTTTCTTGAACAAACAAGCCTCACACTGCACCATAATCTTCAGGCTGAAATGAATCACGGGCTCCAGATAGCGGTGGGGACCGTGACACGTGCAATTTGCATCAGACCTTCACTAAACAATCGTTCGGAGGCCGATGAATATAAAGGAGGCTTGGCTCTTATCAGCTTTGATCGCAGAAGCGCTCACAGGAAAAAATTATTAAGCAACTACATGAGCAAAACTCTTTGTCTTCTTCAGCTGAATTGCTACTTTCATTTGTCTTTAATAACATGGTATTTGCTCACTCTCAGACAGCCGTTTGCAAGGTTGTTCAGATCCAAGGCTAATTTGCTCAGGCGCTTGGCTCTCCCAAAGTGATCGCTGAAACTCCTGGTACACACAGTACTTTTCTTGAATGTTAAAGCATTTAAAGCTTTTTTTTTTTTCCCCCCCTTGTCCGTGCCTTGAGTAAGTATTTACACCTAGTGAGAGACAGCACATAAACAAGTTAATGTTTCGACTGGGGAATGTTTTACACCTCGTTACACAGGTGGAAATGGGGCCTGCGCAGAGCAGGGCCAGGCTATTTCCAGTAGGTCATTTTCTCGTGCTGGTCAGCCCTTATTTTAGGCCAGCCCTGCCCCACAGAGGTATGTGCAACCACGCCACTGGGTCCTGCCTATTTCTGGGGGCTGCTGCTGAGTTTGCACCACACAAAGCCCGGAGTTATTTTCAACCCAGCTTTGGCCGCGGAGCAAAAGCAAAGGGCTCTCCGTGCACGGCCTCTTGTGGGGGCACCAGCTTGCAAGTCCCACCAGAGAAAGTCGTCACAGGTGGGTCAAGGGCCTGTCTGACCACGGTATGCCCAAGACTTATCTGATATTCACAGTCTCTCATCGCACAAAGGAGAAAAACACCCAGCGTCACATCCCGCCACGTTTGGGCACCAGCCCTTTGAACATCAGGGTCTGCAGCTGCTGACCAGGCCTTGGGCTGGTATTTTTGGTCCAAGGATACAAGCCTGCTTTGAGTGGTAAATCTGCAGTGTGGGCTGTGGCCGCCGAACAGCTGGTCTCCTTCTTCCTGCCTTGCTGGGAACGATGAGAAAGCCTCGAGCCAGAAGGGATCATTGTATTCTCTCCTCCAAGCTTCAGGATCCAGCAGACCCCATCTGTTTGAGGTCCAGCACCCAGGAACTGGTGGCATGATCAGAAAATGCTCTGCCTGGATCCCAGGGGATGGAGCATGGTCCCCTCCCCAGAGTGGTTTTAACCTTCACAGTTAAGGGGAATACACAAATCCTTCTCCCTGGCTGGAGTTTGACTGGCCTCACACTCCAGCACCACTTCTTGCTGTGGCTTCTCTGATAGATTAAAGACATGCTTAATACCTGGTTTTGTTTTGGTTTTGTTCAAGAGAAGGTACTTATGAGCTACAATGTCCTCTCCATCTTCTTCCTGATAAGCCAAACAGCTCGAGCTGCGCAAGTCTCGCACAAGCCATTTCTTTCAGCCCTTGTATCATTTTTGTGGCTGTTTTTGGCACCTTCCTCAATTTTTCAACTTCCTTCTGAAAACGTGGGCACCAGAACAGTACTCCATGTTCCAGCTTCGGGCTCGGCAGCTCAGACACTGTCTAATCAGCAGGACCATTTCCAGTGTCAGTGCCTCAGAGGAGGGAGAGGGGGAGGGAGGAGGAATCCTTGGCAGCAAGCTGTGCTTCATCGAGGGCCCTCTGCTTTGGGATTCACACTCTTTTCCCAGCTACAGAAACCAGCCTCTGTCAGAGCAGATCTGTTTCCACAAGCTGTCTCCTCGAAGTGCAGAAAGATCTTGTCTTGTACCCTCCAGGACTCCTGACTGGGCTGCCCTGGCCTTCGGCTGGTTTGGTGTTTGCCTCTGCGTCGTGCAAATATGTACATGGAAGGCCTGACAGCCACCTCTCACAAGCCTTAAAAATCAACATTCTGGCCTAATCCTGCTCTCCTCTGCCTCCTGGCTCTGTAACAGGTAAGCCTGAACAACCCTGAGTCTCAGGACACCGTCCCGAGGCAAGTATCTGCCCATCTGCGTGGAGGCTGCACAGCTCACAAGCGAACGCTGAGTTATTTATAGCAATTCCCATGTCCTCAGCAGCTCTCTCTTTCGAGGATGGTGTCACCATTGCTTTGCTGCCCCTGTCACCACGCCAGGGCTGAGCTCTCACACCAGTTTCAAGCCACCCTGGCAGCAAAGGAACAGATGACTGTGTGGTTGTTGGCATCCCCCTGCCCATCAGGGAGGCAGGGAGTGCAAAGGTGCCCGTGCAAGCCATCTGCGGCGACAGCCTCTCCATTCCTTGCTGCTCAAGCAGGGTTTCTCATCGCAGATGGACAAAATCCCAAAGTCCTGTGCTTTGCTTTTGGCCCTGCTGCACTTCTGCAGCTTCTCCCGAACTCTCACGATCACGCCCAGGAGCTGATCCCTCCACCAGGGTAAAAGAGGTGTCGTTGATAAATGATCTTTTTATTCCCTGGGCCTAAGACTTCCAGGCTGCCATGCGGAAAATCAGGCTTTCCGCGGTGCTACATATTTAATCAGTGCATGAAAAGGCAACTCATCCAGAAGGACAAGCAGAGAAGTTCCTCCCAACTCTGTCCTTGTGGCTGCATCCACAGGCAAGGCTGTACGGCTTTGCAAAGCAATAGATCACCCCAGCAGAGCAAGTGAAGTAATGTCTTATTGCAAGAGCCAGGCTTTTCCAGTGCCTTCCCAGAATGGAAAACACTTTCAAACCTAGTTTCCTGAGCACCACCCTATTCATTAGTAAAGTCATGGATCACCTTCTGCTGCCCACCAGCAGGCAGCCACTTTTCCGTGAAAGCTTTTTTCTTTTTTCACAGTGGCCTTATTCTTTGAGTGCAGAAATAAGGCCTAAAATAGCATGTTTTGGAATAAATTCCCTTCCCAGCTGCGTGAATGGGAATTTCAGTTTTCTCTCCCTCGACACCTTTGCTGTTCAGTCCATGTTTCCAACGGAGCAACCGGACCAAAAAGGGGGGACTCTCAGTCCCAGGCCTGCATGAAATGAGAGCTGTGGTTGAGACCCGTCAGGAGAGCCACAACACTTCAGAGATCACTAATCATGGAGCAAGTGAGGGAAAACATCAGATCCAGCTATCTACCAGCATGGTCACCAAAGGAAACTCTGAAGAAATAGACCAAAAATGGAAAAAATCTTTGGGAATTAACCCAAATTTTAGCGCAGATTTGATATACACAGTTGTGAGGGAAGGCTTTACCCACCGGAGCAATGTGAGATTTTCCTTTTGCCTCCCATTTTCCCCATCTTTATGCAGCTGAGGAATGTGTTCCCCATGCTTGGTACCCACAGGTGCTCTGGGAACAATAGCAGCCTGGGCTGGATTCAAGATACGCCTAGAAAAATCATCACTCATCGCTGCTAGACATTTTTATGGAGCTCCTCAACTTATCCCTCGAGTGTCTTACAAATATTAACATACAAATCCTCACACTTCCTTCCTCTAAGAGGCTGTTATTGCCTAGACTTTAAAAGTAAGGAAGCTAAGGCCGAGAGGTGAATAGACTGGCCGTGATCACAGAGGAAATGTGTGATCTTTGTGGTCTGGCCACTCCTGACCAACAAATCCTTAACCTGGCTTCTTGCCCATGGCAGATAAGAAAGTGTGAAGGTTTGAGTCATGATTTTAAGGAGGAGATTCCACCAGCTTTAGTGTCCCCTGCAGAGACCAGGGATGGTGTGTCACCATCCCTGTAGGGGCTGGTGGCACATGGACCCCATGGGCACGTGGCAGGATGAGAGTTCTCTCCCTGCAGGCACCCCAGAGTTTCCTTAGGAATCCAGTGGAGAATTTGGCACTTTTATTTTTACTAGGACCATTATAAAGGCAGGTGCCTGTGGTCCTATCCAGCTGGATAAAATTCAAGGACAACCCAATAAACCCCTCTGCATCCTCTGCAATGGCTTTGCTTTGTTTAAAGCTGGCACCAATTTAAAGTTCAGTATTTCAGGCTCTGCTCCTGCATCTTCCCTGAGATGACAGTGAAGATGGCAGCACTTAGAGGAATTACTGGCTGGAGCACAACTCGGGCTGTATGATTTTCATTAGCACTAACAAGCGTTAAGCAGCTGATGTCCTGCTCAGGAAAATGACTGTATCTCCAAGTATTCATCCCAAATGGACGTGCTAGGGGAACAACAGGCTCTGCAGCCTTGGATTTCTCAGCTCTGCAAAGGGATTTGACTCTCCCTGGGTTTTCCTTCTCTCGTTTTAGTGGTGGTGACATTTGATAACAAGCCTGTGCATGATTTGGAGTCTGCTTTTCAGCCTCCCCAGTCATGTTTCCCAGCTCCCCCAATCTGTTTGGTTTTTTATTTAAATGAGCCTGTGGAACCCGAAGCTGAAAACTGTGTGCAACATATCACTTCGGTTTTTAAGATGGTTTTATGAGTCTCTCATCCCTGCGAGGAACACTGAAAAAGCAAAAAGCACCACAGCACTGTACAGCCCAGCCCTTCTTAGTGCAGCCAGCCAGGCAAAGTACCCCGTGTACCTTGTTTTTTAAAAATAAAATTTGATGGAGGTTTTTTTTCCTCAGTTAAGCTCAAGATGCTGTAAAGACTGACTTACAGTTTTGAGGTGGTTCGAGGCTTCTGGGAGTAGCAAGGCAGCAAGAGGCCTGTGAATTGGCTTCTGGTGAGGCTGGGGAGGTGACAGGATGCTTAAATTGGACAGGGGCTGTTGCTCTGCCCTTGGCCGTGCCCACGTCCACCCTTCTGCCTGCAGAGGAAGGGCTGGGGGCTGATGTAGAGGGGTTTGTTGGGTTGTCCTCACCCCACAGACAAGGATGCTCTGCTGACCCTGCCTACCCCTGCAATGAAAGGTCTCTGCCCCACAGAGCAGAGTCCTTGGGGAGTCACTGCCTGCAGCTTGGCTGATATTGCCCCTGCTGCAGGTGGAAGTACCAAGGAGACAACCGAACCATGTGGGAGACAAAGGGAGGTGTGTTCCTCTTCTGATCACAGTGCTTGGTCTACACATCTTGCACACTCTGTTGGGTGCATTCGGGGGTCCCAGAAATGTATTAATTGAGCTGGATTGAGTGAATTTATTGCTGACATCACTGAAAATCGAAGCACTGGTGAACAGGCGTGAGCGCTCACCCGCTTCGAAGTCAGAGGCCGTGGCAGGAATTACCTCTGGTGCTGCTGCCCATCCCATCACCACCATCAGCCCTTGCCTCACCCTCAGGGTGGGGGGTGATTCATGGTCTCCTGGTGAGTCTGGGAAAAGCCTGGTGAGTCTGGGAAAGCCTGGTGAGTCTGGGGAAAGCCTGGTGAGTCTGGGAAAGCCTGGTGAGTCTGGGGAAAGCTGGGGAGTCTGGCACGGTTCGTGCTCACAGCTCATCTCTGCCGTCGGTGTTCGCCGGCAGCCACAGCTCGCGCCAGGGTCCCGAGGAACGAGGCCACTGCACCTCTCCGAGCCGCCTGGGAGCTGCTGGGATGCTTTTATCCTCTCTGTAGCCAAGCGAGCAAGAGGCAATAAATAACACCTCCACCCAGGGAAAAGGCAGGTGTTATGTGTGACAGGGGAATCCAACCACGCTGGTGAGTGGGACCGGCTTCCGAGTCGACACAGGAGAGATGAATAATAACACATAGATCTCAGCTAAATGGCAGCCCTGAGAGGCAGGGCTTGAATCTATATGCTTTTCAAGAGCATACCCTAAGATGAAGAATATTTAGTGGCAGGCCAAGGGGACAGCAGTCAAGAGACTGAAGTCTTTTCAGTCTGTCTTAGTGTGAAAAATAAAGTCTGTGTGGATACACTGGAAGTGATGAATGCCGAGTGAGGAGATGCCTGGAGAGTCTGAGCACAGGCAGAGCAGCCAGGATGGAAAAAGCAAGTTTGGCTTTGTGGTGAGTGGCAGGGGAGGGCTCATCAAGGGCTTTAATCAGTCATGGTAAAGCAATACCAAAGAAACAGAGAACCAGGCTCTCCACATCCTACAAGCTCTCCCCTGCAAGAAAAATCAGGAGTTTAAGGTGCCGAATGAAGGTGAGGGATGGAGACAGACAGACACCAGGGTCTTATGAGGGAGGAGCAAGCAGTGGGCTCTGCTGGTAAAGTATCTCATTTTCCAGCTGTGCTACCAACTTTTACATGCCCTTGGACAATTCTTCACCCCATTTTCCGTGTGTGTAGTGAGGGTGAGGATGCCAACCCCCTGAAGCTCTGCAGAAACAGGATCTCTGCCATGTAGAACACAGACTCTGTGGGGCAGAGCAAGCAGAAATTCTGCTCTGTCCTCCATACACACTGAGGGTTTACTTGGAGAAGCTGAAATGATGAAGCAGCAAGCACGGAAAAGAGAGAAATCCAATATAACACTTTTTAAGACAAATATGTGACTTCTAGAAGCCATCAGAGTCATTGTTTAATGACAGACGGAACATGTCCTCTGTCCCATGCTGATCGAAAGACCTGAAAAAGCTCTAATCAACTGCTTGTGAGCACTTTTTTTCGTACTGTAAAAATGGAATTTAATTAAAAATGGAGAGACAGAGACTCAGCTGACTCAGTGGGACTTTGGCCCCTGCCTCGCAGAGCACTTGAGGACATGTTTTAAGTCCCAGCTGATGGCTCTGGAGAATCAGTTGCTGGCTGGCTCCAGGATGGATTCCCCACTATGTTTGAGGGTTGTGCTCTTGGGGGATGGATTTAAGCACATGCTTAATCTTAAGCGTGTGCCAAGCATCCTGTTAATTGAAGGTTTTTCTGAGAAGGTCCTGGTGTTATTGTTTCTCCCTGGAGCCTGTCCCTGTGCACATGTGAGCAGACACGTCACAACAGCCTGGAAAAGCAAAGCATTTTGAAATGCTTTTCCAGACAGTAAACTCAGGACAAATTTACTTGGTTTGAACAGTTTGGCACTGGTGAATGTAAACCTCTCCTGGTTTTTATTTCCCTCTGCTTTCCACTTCGAGCAGTATCAATGTCAAGCTGCTCGTGGACTGACCTCTCCAGTGCTTGGGCAAAGGAAGCCTGTAAATGGGTAAAGGTGTTTGCAACAGCCCAGGGGAGAGCTGGGCACAGCACATCTTCACATACCTGCGCTTCTTCTGGAGCCAGGATGGGTCCAAATTGTTCCCAAGTATCCCAAAGCACCAGCCCTGGGATAGCAGTGGCTGATGGGAGAGCTCATTTTGCTGCTGGAATATCCCTTCCCAGACCTTTAATGACTCCTGCCTGTCAGAGAGGACATAAATGGAATTAATAACTTGGACTTAACGCCATGAGCAAAGGACCAGTTGCTTGGTTGTGCCAGAGGAGATCGCTGGGGCCCTACAGCAGGACAGACAGCCTGAGGGAGAGACGGCGAAGGCTGCAAACAGCCTGCAGGAATTTCTCCCCAGAGAGGTGGTACTGGTGCCCTAAAGGATGCTTTAGTCCACTCTCTTGTCCTGGGATGATTTCAATGTGCCAAAGATATGTTTAAATCCCATTTGTCCTGCAGGCAGCCAGTGGCTCTGGGACCTAGGGTGGGACACCAGCCTGCATTTTGGGGGTCTAACTGGCAAATCAGACCACCCCTCCCATGCTTACTGCCTGCCCAGCTTGGCATTGTTCCCCTCATGACCTGTGCTGCTGCTGAGCCTAGCACTCAGACCCAAACCCATCAGCACTGCCTGTTCACTGAGGGACACGGAAACGCCCTGCTTGATGGGGAATGTTATAATTAACGCTGTCTGTACACGGCTGAAATGTTAACGCTTCTATTAGCACACTTTTTGACTTGCTTTTAACACCACAGGTGGCTTTTCAAGAGCTCAGGCTTGATTTAAATCACATCCACTGCTTATTGCTCTAATTATGGAAATGGACAGAGCAAGGGAGTACATTTCTGGGTATGGACTTCCTTGAAAAGCAGGAGAGAAACAAAGTGGCATGATTTTATTTTCTGAGTGGGTATATGGAGACCAGGGAGAGGACTGGGCATGGATGACTCTCCACAGCCTGCCCTGGCCCTTCCTCAAAGATTTGCCATGGGCATAAAGACAATCCACAACTCAGCGTTTTCCAGCAGTGCTAAATTGTGTTTGTGGTGGAACTGGGGTGAGAAATAGAGAAATATAGAAATAACCTCATCCTTCAGCTCAGAGCAGAGGGCTGTGACCAAGCTCTGGCCCCACTGTTGCTGACAAACCTGGATCCCAGCAGGCTGGAAAGCTGAGGAGGTGCAGGACCTCAGCTCCAGCCCCCAGGCACGAGCAGGAGCCTCCTCTGGGTCCATCTGCAGGGAGACAACCGGGCCCAAGGCTTCACTGCTCTGCTCCTGGCTGGAAACCCCAGGAGGAAACAAGTCCTCTGCCATGTCAACAATCCCTCATGTTACCTCTCATCTAAACATAGTGCTGGAATTGCAGGGGAGGAGGTTCAGCAGGGAGGAGCAGAGCAAGGAAAGCAGAGTTCCCTCACCAAGGGACGAGGGAAAGGGGCTCATTTTCGCTCTGAGCCTCCAAACTGCTGCCGTGAAGGAAGGCATAGGGATGCCCCCTTGCCTTTCCGTACACAGCACTCAGCTTTCCTGCAGGCTCTTTTCACTTTGCAGGGGCTGGGGCTGGAGCCGGTGAGGCCAGAGCAAGGCCAGAGCAAACCCCTGTGGCTGCACAGAGAGGCTGGGAGGTGGGACACCCCTGTGTGGCCATCAGTGCCTCTGCCCCCACCATCCCAGCGCCAGAGAGATTCTCCTGCCCCTCAGTGTCCGTGGGGCTGCACCCAGCCCTTGGTTTCCAACCCCACTCTGCCTATCTCCCACTGCCTGCTCCAGAGGCATTTCACAGCTTCTCCAGAGCCTCCCCCAGCACATTCCCCTCCATCCCCTCCTCCCTTTCAGTCTTCCCCCGGCGCTGGACTTTGAGGGAAGGCCTTTCCCCGCTGTTTTTATCTGCATGCCATTCATGGCACTCAGCCCTTGTGCTGTCATGCAAAACTGTGAGGAATGAACCGGGTGATAAAGCAGAGGGAGCCAAAGCATGAAGGCCGTGAACCCCCTGGTTATATTTCGGAGCCATAAATTACACCCTTCAGCCACGGGTTAAGCAGGTCATTAAAAAGCAAAAAACACCGGGAAAATGTTCAAAAAGCAGCACCCCTTCATCCCTCCCCTCCCTCACTGCAAGGGAGGGAAATCACAGCCCCCTTACCTGTGTTCTGGGATGCAGCCAGCTATGCCAGGTATTTTTGGCATTGCCTCAGCCGTGGCTGTAAATCTTTTTCACTCTGGCTGAGCTGACACTCTTCCAGAAAAGTTTGTTATGGGATAAACTGAGTGACCTCGGAGTGGGAACGTGGCAGGGGGGATGGCAGGGGCTGCGTGTGGCACTTTGGCTCGAGCTGGAAAATATCTCTGCAGTCCCAGGGCCATTCCCACAGTTGTTTCCAAGGTAAGGCACTGCCAGAGTCAGGGAAGCACCATCCCCTGAGCAGGGATGTGGGAGGAAGAGGTGATGAGCAGAGTTAACACAGGTAAGGACCAGAAAAGGCTGGTCCATGGGTACAGCCTGGTACTTTCCAGTGACTTAGAGCTTATAAATCATTTTGACAAAATAATTAAAGCATGTGTGTGCTGTGATTTATAACACTGCCTCTCGCTCAAACACCCTAGACCGGAGTGACTCTGGATACAGGGATGTATCAAACCAAGGGAAAACCTGCCACGGGTACAGCTCAAAAGGCTTTTCTTGCCCTTGCAGCGTGAAGCTCCAAATCGAGAAGGACTCCAAATCAACGATACTGCCCAGTTATCAACGTGGCTGTGGGTTGGGTGACTCCGCTTTGGCTGAGACCTGCTGAGATCAGTCTCCATCACAAGTGAAGAAGTGGGGTTAGGTTGCCTGGCTGCACCCTCCGTGCTGCTTGAGTGGGAATCGTGAGGAAGGCAGAGTAAAAACTGAAGGCACAAACAGCCACCTCCTTAAACCCACGTGGCGTTAAAGCAGAGAGAAAGCCTTTTGCAGAGGGAATTACACAAATGCCCGTCTGGGTTGAGAGCTGAGCCTGACCTACAGCTCTCAGGGACGGGCAGACATTGTTATTAAAGCTCATCAGGACAGACCCTGTGCCGCAGAGGCCAGCTGAAAACATCAGAGAGGTATTTACCATTTGACTTTGCTCCATACCTCATAAAATAAAGAGGAGAAATAAAATAACCCAGCATCAGGACAGTGCTTTGGGTGGAAGTAGAGCGTTGGCACTGGGGGTTTAACAGGGAGGTGACCTGGAGGGTTTGGGCAGAAGGGAATGGCTCCTTCTTCGCATGCGGCGATGAACCACATCATCAGGTTTTATTTTTATGGTGGCTAGCCCAAAAATTAATAATCCAAAATCATTGTAGGAGATTATTTTACCAGGGAAGAAGGAGGTATGTGGGATTTAGACAAACTGTCACATCCTCTCTAAGAGAAAAAAATGTAATTTCTCAGCAGCTTCATCTAGGCCACCCTTTGAGGATCTTGCTTTTCAAAGTTTCCCTTTTTTTTTTTGTCTAGACTTGATCAGTTCTGCAACATACACATTCATTTCCCTCTCCCCTTCCAAATCATCTGCTAGTGACTGACATTTCAGTGGAGTGCCATCTTACTGGCATATAAATGAAGCTTTTCAGCATTCTTAGAAGGGGTGGTCGTCTTCTGAGACTCTTGGAATTCAAGTTGAAGATGAAAAAAAATATTTTTTTCTTAAACCTGCAAAACTTTGGTTGTTTTTTTTTTTCCCCTAACAGATGCTCCATGCAAATGTTGAAATAAGTGTATTAATATCAAGCTCAGCCATCTGCCTAAATAATTTCTCAGGGAAAAAAAATTGCAGCGTAAGAAACATGAAAAATTAGAGCTGGGTAGCAGATTTAAACAGGGTATGTCCTGTCAGGCTGCATGGACTGATGGATAAGGTACTCAGGGCATGGAGCAGCCCCACATCCAGCAGAACTGGTGGTTTTCCCACTTGCTGCACCTTGCAAGATCACCCTCTATGCCAGTAGTTTTAATTGCTGCCAGGCCAGGGTGCTGCTCAGTTTTCCAGAGTATAAAGGGCCTGATCTGATGCCTTAGGTTTTAACTTTTATATGTTTCAAATCCTGTATTGCCTGGTGTGTAACTCTGAAGTTTCTTGTAGCTCATTAGCTGCTCTCCTAGGCCAGATGGACACAACAAATCTTCTCTGAGCTTGCTGTTCGAGGACACTCAGATTGTCCTAGGCCTAAAAGGTATAAACTGGGGCCTCTAGAGAGGTGGAGAAATTGAAGAAATTACATCATTAGCTAAAGTTTTAATTGGTGAATTTATGCTGATATGCAAATGGGCCAAACCTATAAAAGTGTGAAGAACTCGTGACTCGTCGCCCATCTTGGGGTCCATTTTGGAAGTAGCCTCTGGCTCCCCAGGGTGTACCTTTGAAGGCCTTTCCAATAAATACCTGCCTTTATTCCCTTACTCCTGTCTGGTCTCTGTTTCTAGGCAGCCACTCAAGGCATCAGATCCAGCACCCAAAGACCATCAGCTCAGCTGTCTGTCTGTCTGTCTGTCTATCCGTCTATCTATCTATCTATCTATCTATCTCTCTATCTATCTATCTATCTATCTATCATCTATCTCTGTAGGAAGACACAGATGCTGAGAGGATGTGAATCATCTGCCCTGCTTTGGGATGGGCTGAATCATATCCTGGGCCCTTGGGAAGGAGTGGGGGGGAAGGAGCCTTCCAAATATCCCAACCTTGCTGCTCAGTGGGAGGAAGCGGGTCAGAGCCCAGCGGGTGCCATGCAGGGCCCTGGAGGATGTGGAGAACAAACCTTCTCCAGGAGTGAGGCTGGAGGCTGTTCCACCTCACTCTGCGCCAGGGCCCTGCCTTCCTGCAGGGATCCTCCATCCTCAAGTGGGACGTGGCAGGGATCAACCCATAACCTCCGCATTTTATCCTCAAACCTGCTGGGTCCCCACCTGCAGGTGCTGAGTGAGCCGGGGAGAGCAGGGGCAGCGGCACTGCCCACACCAGGCAAACCTCCAGCAAGGCAAAGCCTCTTTAAAAACAATCCTCTGCCCTTTCCAGCTCCGGGAAGCAGAGCTGCTGGTGGAGCCCCTCGGGATGAGCCCAGGTGAGGGGATC
Organism: Rhagologus leucostigma; assembly: GCA_013397725.1. Lineage (NCBI taxonomy): Eukaryota > Metazoa > Chordata > Aves > Passeriformes > Rhagologus > Rhagologus leucostigma. Next base: position 530,697 of record VZTD01004775.1, on the reverse strand, counting down.
AGCTGCAGAGCCTGGCAGTGTGGGAGCACCCTGGGGCTACCTGCCCCCAGAACTGGTGCCTGCACTCCACAGGGCACCTTCTTCCCAATCCCTGCCTCTGCTGCTGGTGTCTCCCAATGGGAAGAGCTGTAGGAGTGGTATTGCACTCTCCTGTTTCCAGTGTGCCTCCCTCCACATCCCAGGGTTTAGCATCACACACCTGTCTGAACTCCTCCTTGACGGCACTGAAGTGAGGATGGGGAGAAATGTATCAGTTAAGGCAATACAAGTTGGATTGACTTCCAGAAATCCTCTCTCTCTTCAAACAGAGATGGGAAGAAGGAACAAACAAACAAAGGGACTTTTCCCCCCATCCTCTTCAAAAATTCCCCCTTTTACAGAAGGTTTTGGGGGTTGAGCAGTGGCCATAAGCAGCCCGTGAGCTGGAGGGTCTCACCCAGCCTCACACCAGCCATGGGGGGGGATGGTGGGGTGAACCCCTTGCCCACAGTGCCCCAGCAGAGATGCCCATGCTCTGCCCATCCCTTTGCAACAACCCAACCTGGACCTAAATCCGTTTATTCCAGTTCTTGTTTGGATTTTTACACTTAAAAGTAAAGCTGATTTAGGGGCCGTGGGAGTGGAGCTCAGCACCAGTGGCTTAGGACATGGGAGGTGGAAACAAAGCCGGCCTTGGTGGCCAGGTCCCTGCCAGGAGTTTCATGGGTGGTGCTTAGTCCAGAGGAGAAATCCTCAGAGCGTTTCTGGGCAGCTTGGACGCAGCATTCGGGAGGCTAATGAGGCACTAAGGAGCTCCACTGGGCTTGGCTCCCAGGCTGTTTTCCCAGCTTATTTTTGCCTTGGATCATAGTTCCCAAAACATCCATCTACTCTCAAAGCCCAGGCAGTTCTGCAGGGGGACGATGTCCTCGGCTCACTTTGGGGAGGGTGTTGTTTTCCCATGTAGAGGTGAGTTTGTATCCAAAATCTTCACCTGACTGACCTTCCTCCTGTCCCAGACAGGGCTGCAGGGTCCTGCCTGCACGCTGGGAGTGACACTGGGCACCTCCTGTGGGGGAATTCACTGTTTTGGGACAGCACACATGCCACGGATCACGCTGTGGATGATCCAGGCTCCAGCTCTGGCCTTGTTTAGGTGAGTGGTACAGACACAGCAGATGAGCTTTTAAGATAAAAGCCCTTAAAGCCAATATAAAAAGGCTCTTCCAGGACTCTCCTTGTGTTAGGCCAATGCAGTGAGCTACAGCAGCGTCCTCAGCAGAGTGGAGCTGTAGCTGTTGACCTGTCCCTGCTCCCCAATTCCCGGTGCCAAGGGCAGAGCAGAGAGACCCACGGACCTTGCTGAGGTGAGAACTGACCGCATTTGCAGGCACTCAGTCCATTAATTGCCAAAATACCGAGGCAGAGTCCTGCCCACATCTGGCTGGCTCTTACCCCAAGTGAGGTCTCACCCTCCAGAGGGAGGTGGCAGCTCCTCTCTCCCAGAAAGCGAAGAAGCAGAGAGGGTTTGAGGGATGAGAGCCCACACAGGGACCTCAGTGCTGTGCCTCCAGCTGGAAAGTGAGTCCAAACCTGCATTCCCACCCCAGCCACATGTGCTGCCTTCCCCTGTGGCCTCTGTCCTGCGGAAAGCCCATCCCACTTTCTTTGCTTTCAGCTGCAGAACTCTGGGCTGAGACCAGGGCTGAGAAACACCAGAGATCAGAGAGGTGACAGGAACAGCAGGGAGCAGCTTTTATTTACTGCAAGCACAGAGAATGGGGGAAGATGAAGCTTTCCTGCCCAAGGAAATTTTTTTTATTAATTTTTGAGGGATGCGGGGTGGACGATTAAAGAATTTCCCACCCTGTGTGCAAAGGAGATGAGCACTTATGTCCCACCCTCTGGGCAAATCTCAAAGCAGGCAATCACAGCTGCCATTCAAAACCATCCCTGGGATTTTCCTTGCACCTGGAGCCCCTTCCCTCAGCCCAAACTTTTTCTCACCCCAGCATGGACGAGAGTGATTGCTCATGAGATAACAGTATGACCCAAGAGACTCAGCCTCTGTCTGCAAAGTCATGTCAAAAATAAAATCTCCCCTGTGCACTGTGGTTAAACCAAACCACCCTGGGCTCAGACAGAACTGGCTTTTGTCAAATATTAAGCAAGTGAATATAATTTTTTTTCCACTCATTTGGGGCTTTCTTGATCTCTGGCCATACAGGTCTGTTTCTCTCCCATTAGGGTAGGGAAGAAGATGCCTAAAATCAGTGCAAAAAGCACTTTCCAAGTGAGAAGCCCTGGGAAAGAGAATTATTTCAGTGCCAAAGCTGTGACATGGTTTGCTCCGCTCACCCCAGATCCACACCATGAAGCCTCTGGTGTTGCTCAGTGGGTCAGCATTATTCCTATGAGTCATCCTGACCCCTTTTTCCTGGAGCACAGGCAAGGGCTGCCAGGCTGGAAGCAGGAGAGCACACAGAGAGCAGCAACAGGACCAAACATCCCCTCTAACATCATCAGCAGGTGACGGATTTTCGGTTGCTGCCTTGTTTTCCCTCTCCCCATCGCCCCTTTTCCAGCGTGGATCCCGTCCTTTCGCTCTGTGTTTCATTGCACGTGGGGTTTCTTTAAAAGCAAAATAAAAAAGCACATTTTACACCACTCCACACATGTAAAAATAGAAAAGGGAGCCTTGAACAGAAGCTGCATTATGTTTGGAGCAGGTTCCTCCTGCCAGGCGTGACGTGATGCTCCTTTCCAAGCCTTGGCATGTTTCAGGAAGGGTTCATCCTTCCTGCAGGCACTCAGGGTAGCTGGGGCCAGAAACCCGACAGCTCCACTCACAAATCCCTGTGCAAACCTCGTGGGCAGCCAGCCAGGGCATGAATCACAAGCCAGGTTCAGGCTTCCGGTGGGATTGAGGCTATTTTTGCCCCCTTTTGGCTAATCCAAAAGAGGAGGTGTCCCACTGCCTCTGGTCTAGCCTCTTGAGGACAGATCCCTTTGTCCGCGGTTTCCAAAGCCTTTAGAGACTGGAATGGGTGGGTTTATAGTCCCAGTAAAGACAGATTAAACCAGGCACGTCTAAATCCAGCCCATCACAAGGTGACCATGGAGACCAGAAGCGGCATAAGATATTTTCTACCTTGGGCTCACAGTCTCTAAAGCCCCCAAGCCCCGAGGAGGGTGACAACCTGTGTGGGTCCGACTGTGGCCACCTGTGGATGGCACCGGGTGCTCAGTGGCCAAAACCAGGTGTGATTCACCTGGTGTCTTTTGGACACCCTCTTCTTGGCATTCGTGAGATCTCCATGGCCTGGCAAAGGGAGCTGAGATGATGAAATCCCACCAGGGCATCCCTCCCCCTGTGTCTGGGAGGGGGAGGGACACCCTGACACCAGCTGGGAGCCTGTTCCCATCCCCACGCAGGAGAACAGACCGACCCAGGGACAACACCTTTGCAGAGCCCAGTGCAAAGGAGAGAAGGAGGGAAAGGAGACACAGGCAGCAAAATATCTCGGCAGAGCTCTGGACTTTTGAGCACATGAACTGTTAGGATATTCCCGAGCACTTGGGTGCATAAATGTTAAATAAGCTGCAGCGAGGCGGAGAGAGATGGCTGTGCTGTCGGCAGCCTGGGGCAGGGAGCAAGGGCTTGGCCACTCCACACACCCCAACACAGCCTTGGACCGGGCACAGAATGACCCAGGGCAGCACCGAGCATCCCTCGGGGGGCTCTGCTGTCATACAGCAGCTCCTTGGCGGAGGCTGGCCCTGAGGTTCCCTGCTTGTTGTCCGGGCTGAGACACTTAGCAAATCCCACGTAGCTAATTACACTCTGGTTCGATGCCTCATAGCCTCTGGTACTGTTTCTTATGTTAATTAGCAGTACCCAGCAGGGAGAGCACATCCCCACCACATCTTCCCCCTCGCCACGAGCGAGGGATGGAGGCTGCCGACGGGAGCTCTGCTCCACGTCCCACAAGGATAAGAGAGGGGGACACGCTCCACCACACAGCCAGGCTCGCTGCAGACATTTTCTTGTGGCACCAGAAGCAACTGGTAGAGAATGTCCCTTGTCAGGACCTTGCACCCAGCAGGAAAACCCATGAGAGGGGAGATGGTGTGGGCAGCTGGCTGAAGGAGGAACAGACATCCCTTCTCCTCAGGCCAAGTCTTCTGGCCTGGTTCCCTGCGGCACTACACGTGGCAGTGTTTCCTGCGGGCTGAGTGGCTCACAGCAGCTTTAGGGACCTGTCTGTGCATTAATTTAGTCCACATCAATCCTCTCCTGGCCCTGCAAGGGCCAGCTCAGCTGGCAGCGTCTGAAGCCCCTCGACAGCACATGAAATCTAAGCAGCACTTAGGCAGGCACAGGTGGGGGACAAGCAGCCACTGAGTTTGCTGCAAAACCATTAAATCTTGGCTTGGGAGGAGGAGACTGGAGCAGACAATCTCCAGCTGGCACCATCCCAGCTGTGCTTTGGCACTGAGCACACAGCCGGTGGCGTGGGGAGGGCTTGCACACAACTGCAGCTGTGGAACAGAGGTGCCTGAAGCCCAGGTGGGGTGAAGAGCCAGCAGAGCAAGAGTGGGTCTCAGCTGCTGCGAGCTCACCCAAAGAGATGTCTCCTGAGCGGTCAGAAGGAGTTGGATGCACCTTGTGGGGCACCTGCAGCCAACACAGCTCTTCTTTTGGCCAGGAGGTGGTCAGGCACCAGGGCTCAGACCCAGGTCAATGGGCTGGTCACCTCAGGCTGCATTTCCAGAGGAGAGAACGCAAAGCGAAGTGTGTGGCAATGGTGCCTGACCCCGAAAAGGCCTGGGGAGGCAGAGGGGACCTGCAGAGTGCCAGGCTGGGGAGCAGTGTTGCAATGAAAGCTGGAGAGCAGCAGAGCAGGGAGCACTGGCCTGGACCCCTCCTCTCCTCATCAACAGAAGAGCACCCCCAGTGTGTGACCACGGGTTCTCCACAAACCTGCGTGTGTCCCCTTGGTGAGCAAAGGCGAGGCACGGTCTTTCCCTCCAGACCACTCCTCCCACGAGGGTCTGCAGGGACCTGACTGTTTCATACCTGATAAAATCCAGCCAAACCGCTCTTGGGGTGTTCCTGCACGGTGAAAAATCCCCGAACTGCAGCCTGCAGCTGGTTGAAACCCACAGACACCCCCAGGCACCCGGAACACTGGGAGCTGCTGGGACACCCCCTCGCTGGCAAAGGTGCCAGGTCCTGCCCTGGCTCCCTCTCTGTCTGGCTCAGAAAGCTGCCGTTTGTTGCCTCTGTTCACCCCACCCCACCGATTCTTTTCCTTTTCTCCTTGGATTAAACAAACCCCGCGGTGTTTCCAGCATGACTAATTCCATAATGACAGCAATATCCCCTGCCTCCTGTGCAGCCCAGGAAGGTGCCAAGCGCCATTAACGTGCTGGTACACATTGCTATTGCATAATCAACTGGATCTTCCTGGGGGAAAATGAGCTGAATTAGACACTCTCCTTTGCTGGAATAGCAGGGACCAATGGGGATTTCCACCAGGGAGATGGTTATAAAAGGAAAATCCATATGATGCTGCCTTGAAAAACTGCTGTTGTCTGACAAATGCCAAAAAGGAGCCTGTATCTCTCTCTGACACACATTCATGTGGCTGTGAAAGTGAAGGGGCTCTTTTCTTCAGTCCTCCCATGCTCCATACGCTGCTGCTCTCACCCTCTGTGTGGTTCTGTTCATTTCTTCACTCGGGGGCTGAACCTACGGCAAAGGCTGCGGCAGGGTTTCTGCAGCACCACTGGGACTGAGCTGAGCTGACACGTGCCCCATGGATGCGTTGCTCAGCCTGGGATGCTGAAGGAAAGCCTGGCACCACACCTGGGGAGGCTGAGCACAGGCCCCAGACTCCTGCTGAGACCTCAGCACGGCGCCCTGCCCCTCAGACACCCCAGCTCTGCGAGGAGGGGTGGTGATGTCGATGTGGTGCGTGGCATTTGGCTGTCACGTACCGGAGGAAAGGGCTGGCTTAGTCTCTATCCCATTATCCCACAGTGATTTTGGACAAGCAACCAGGTAAAGAACTGAATTAAATATTCTGCTTTGGCAAGGAAGATGCTGCCCATGAAGTCTCTTTTCTGATGCATTGCCATGGAAATGTGTGGCAGGAGGGAGGAAATCTCACCTGCAGTACTTCCAATGTAATTCCCTCCTTTGTGCCCGAAATTAAAAGCCAGTGACTGGAAATGCAGCCGAGAAAGGCTTTAACTTGCAGCCGTTAAGTGTTGAAAACTGACACACCTGATGATGGATAGCGAAACATCTCTTTAATTTCATTGCTCTTGCCAGCAATAACAGCCTTTGTTGGCTCTGATCTCTGGGCTGGCTCTCCTGAATCGGGGGCAGGCAATTCCCCATCCCCTCCTCCAGGGATTGAAGCCTCTGGGTGCAGCCCTACGCCAACATTCCCGTTTATCCTCGCAGTCCCTCTCTGCTCATCTGCTAGACTTCCCTGACTTGGAAGCACTAACCCCTACCCGGGATGTAGGAATGTTCCAGACGACTCTGTTTGTTATTAATAAGTTTCTATACGTGTGTGAAAGTCCCCGCAGCTCCCTGCGAAATGAACCTCCAGAGGCAGATTTTGTACTGCGTCCCTTGGCTGCCTTTCCCCCCTCTCTGCAGAGCACAGCACCAACGGGTTTCCAGCAGCACGCAGGGGCTGAGGAGCAAAGAGGAATCAAATCAGCTTTTGGGACCTCTGTTTGCTTGTGATCAGAGGTGTTTTCTAAGGGATGGCTGAGCTGTGAATTGCAAGTGTTTCCTGCACTATTCCCTGCCCACCACAGCTATTGATTATAGCCTGAAGAGCAGTTTGCTCACCTTGGTTTTGTTTAGGAGATCAATGTTGGTTAGGACATCATCCAAGTCAACCCAGCACTCACATTTAATAAGATCATCCTGTGGTTCTCAAATGCTTGTTGAAGAACCTTACAATGTTTTCTAAGTATGATCTATAGAATTGTAGAATCATGGAATGGTTTGGGTTGGAAGGGACCTTAAAGATCATCCAGTTCCACCTCCCATGCCATGTGCAGGGACACCTTCCACTAGCCCAGGTTGCTCCAAGCCCCATCCAGCCTGGCCTTGGACACTTGCAGGGATGGAGCTTCAACAACTTCCCTGAGCAACGTGTTCCAGTGCCTCACCACCCTCACAGGGAAGAATTTCTTCCTCACATCCAATTTAAACCCACCCCCTTTCAGCTTAAAGCCATTAAGGAATCTCTCCCCCTTACAGAGAGCAGACAGTGACAGGCAGAACGAGTGCACCGAGCTCAGAGCTGGGACGAGAGCTGAAATCACGGCTCCCAGCACGGTGCCTTTCCTGGTGATTCATGTCAAAAACAAGGGGACAAGAAGGTTTTTAGAGGAATCTTTTGTTTTCCTGGGGAAACAGCAGCCTTCCCAGGTTACCACCAAGGCTTTTATTTTTTATTACTCTTCAGCTCAGCCAGGCTGGATGAGTTGTCCCTCAGTGTAAGCACCAGTGCTGCTGTGCTCTCGGGAAGATGTGATCTACAGCACAGCAGTTACCCAGAAGGAACCAAGGGAAGAGCTCTTTGTTTCCTGTCCCATAAACAAGTTTTCCCCAGGTTTTGGCTTACACATCCAGAGGGCCATGACCATGTGGGGTTCACAAGCTCTGCCCCGTGTTCCTGACGTTCACTTCCACAGCTCCTGAGCTGGGCTTGCGTTGTGGACGTAAAATCCCAGCTGAGTTTGGATAGGTACATTTATACCCTTACCTGTTGAAGGAGGGGATGGTTAACAGGATGGCTGCCTGGACAATGTCAGGTGGTTCTCACACAGACTTACCCCTTCCCTCTCACGAATGGCCCATCATGGGAAATTGGATTGACCTCCCCTTTATTTATAGTCACCATCTCTTGCTCTGCTTTGTCAGAGACTGATGGCTGCTCCCGGTGTTTGCCATCCATCCAGACCTCAAGGAATACTGTAAGGCTCTTTGGAGAGATGCAATCACAGAGCTGTGGGCAGTTGGCCAGATTAATTCCTGATTACAGTGTAGAATATATGGCCAGCGATTTCTCAAATCCCACAATCAGCTTCTTTTAGGCAGCCATAAAATATAATACTGCTCAGATAATGACTAAAATCCATCTACAACACCAGGAGGATTTAGTCCCTTCTCCTAGGGTTGGTTCTCCATTCCACTGACCTTCCTCACACTCCTTTGGGTTGAAATCCCCCTCCTTGTACTCAGGGGACCCACATGCAGTGCTCAGGATGAAAACTTCCGAGCTCTCCATAAACATGATGGAAACACTCTCCTGATTTTGAAAGCCAGGGTAAATCCAGGGTTTTCTGGCACATTTTTCCGCTGTCTCTTGCTGACTTTGTCACACTTTGTGGGCTTGCTTAGATGAGCAATTAATTGGTCGAGGCAGAATTGCCTGGGAAAAGTCAAGTGAGAAATGCCTTTCATAGAACACCAAGCTGGATTCAGTATTCAGAATCACGGGAGAAGTGCTGTTACAGGACATATTTCCATGGTAAGCCAAGGGAAAAAAAAAGTGACGATGATGAACACTGAGGTGAACTGGTTTATACTGGCCAGCTCTGGTGGTGGGGGATCCTCGCCAGAACCTGAAATGTCAATGCTACGGCCACCTCTGCCACCTGCTCTGTGCTGTTGGACCCCTCAAGGTCCTGAAGGAGTTAAAGCCCTGAAATCTCCCTTGGTGACCTGTCCTCGGGGCTGCCTCTAGCAGGCAGACTCATTCCCAAAGGATTACACCCCGATCTTTCCCAAATCTATCCCAACCCAGCAACTCCCCAGTTCAGGAGCTGTTATAGCTCTGAGCAGCCCATGGTTCTCTCACAGGGGATCTCTCCCAAACTGTGGACACCCAAAGCCCCTCTCAGCACGCTGGCACTGCTCCATGTCCCCGGTGCGGCCGTGGTGGCACCCTGCCCACTCACAGGCATCGCGCTCGTGTCCCCATCCCTGCTGCCAGCCTGACCGGGGCAGGGGTCCCTTTGTGGCCCCTCCAGCAGGCTGCATTCCATGCCAGTAACAAGAGAGGCTTTCTGAAGCCTCTCCTTCCCACTCTGCCCCACTCTCAGCACGCAGGATGCTTGCCCACAGGAGGAAGCATATGTGTGGTTTGGAGGGAAGCAGCGTGGCACCGCTTTTGGACACCTCCCTCGCCCGACACCTTTCCCACCTCTCCTGTCCTTTTATTCCTGTGTGTGGTGGAGAGCAACACCTCACTGCAAGCCGGGCTTATTTTTAGAAGGCTGCACAGCCAGAGACACCCTTTCACTAGCCAAAGCAAGAGGACACCAAATGGTCCTGACCTTTCTCTCCAAGGCCCCATGTGGGGCCTGTGCATTGAGCAGAGCGCAGGGTGGAAGCAGGGAAGGAAGGAATCTGTGTGTGCTTGCTTGGCCGACTGCCCTCGCCTGGGGCTTGGGTTTATATAAAGAAGATGAGGACACCGCACAGGGATGAAGGTTTGTTGGCCGTCACAGGGCTCGGAAGCTCTACTGATAAGGTCATGGGCTTGAAAACGCTTTCAAAAACCTGCCCAGCAGGTATCTTGGAAATGCTTCTCCTCATCTCTCCCAAGTGCTGAGCAGGCACAGCGGCTTTACCTAGAGCCTGTGAATTTTTCCCTGTGTTCTTATGACACCCCAGTGCTGCAGCAGGGGCTTGATGCACTTCCTCATGCATCTGAGCCACTATTTGAAAAAAAAAAGCAAATAGCAAGGGGTTGATTCCTGTTTGCAGATGGGAGTCCTGAGAGGCAGAGAAAAGGAGTCCCAGATTTGCTCTGCCTTGTGTAGACCCTCAGATGTCTTTCCCTTTGTTTAAATCCGGTCTCATCAGGCTTGGTGCTGTGACCATTTCCCTGGGGAGCCTGTTCCAGTGTCTGACCACCCTCTGGACGAAGAACCTTTTCCTGATGTCCAGCCTAAAGCTCCCCTGACACAGCTCCAGCCGTTCCCTTGGATCCTGTCACTGGTCAGAGAAGAGATCGGTGCCTGCCCCTCCTCTTCTCCTCAAGAGGAAGCTGCAGGCCGTGGTGAGGTCAGGTCTGGTCCCTGCTTTTGCAATGGATTTTGGAGATAAACCACCTGCCATCCCTTGGACTCACAGCTGTGCAGTGGCACTTTTTCAGTTAAAATGACACTTCCTGCGCACGGAGCAGGGTCCTGCAGTGCTCGCTGCTACACAAACATTGAAAAAGGGAAACTCTGGCTCCACCAAACTTGCGAGATGATTTTAAGACAGGAGTGAGCACGCAAGTGCAGATGAGCAGGGTAACGAGATGCCTGCCCTGCCTTTTTCCCTGGCTTTGTAACCTCTTCACCCATCAAAGCCCGGCAGCAAACGCCCAGACCACGGGCACGGCAAAGGGCTCAGACGTGTTCTGCAGCTCGGATAATTGTTAAAAACAGCCCTCTCTCAGCCCCAGCCGTGGCTTGGATGTGACAGCCACGCCAAGGAGGCCTTTAACGTGCCTGGAACTGCTGCAGACAATGGGGAGGCCGGATTCCCGGGAGGGCAGCAGGAGAAGAGGAGGAGTTGCTGCTTCATGACCCATCAACTCTCCAGAGCATAAGGACGCCTTTGTTCACTTCTCCTTCAGCCTCCTGTTACCCAGAGTGGGAGAGGCAGGAGACGGCAGAAACCTGGGATTTTCAAACATTTTCTGAGTCAGATGCAGTGGGAGAGGGGGAGGAAAGCGTTCCCACATCCAGCCGGGCTGAAACAAACAGGCAGCGCCTGCCTTGGCCCAGAGCAGCCGCCTCCCCTGAGAAACACCAGCGCCCGTGCAAACCCTAAGGGATTTGGGGCTCTGCTTGGTCATCTCCCCCAAAATCCATCGGGCAGCACCTTGCCTGGAGGCAGCATCACCCACGGCCTCGTGTTAGTGGGGCATGGTGACGGGGGGCGGGAAGTTTTCCTCCTGGCAGCCAGGGATGTGCGAAAGGCTCGGCTTCCACGCGCCCAGGCACAGCCTACCCCAGCCCCGAGATCAGGGTGTCTCCTCATCGCACTGCCGCTTCCCCTGCTGGAAAAGTCTTCCAGCCCCAGGGTCTGCTCTATGAGAGAGACTCCCCAATAGGTTTACTCAGAGATTTGTCAACTTGGGGATTTTTTCCTCCCCAGATTATTTCAGATAGAAGTTTTGAGTTACAGCATCTGCCCCTCCCTCCTTTTCCTCCTGTGCCGTTGTTGTATGGGACTGGAATTACCTGAAGGTTGGGTTTCCACCCAAACACCAGGGGGAAGAAGGCAGAAATGCCGTTCGTTATCTCCAATTGATTTTATTTATCAGGTATAAAGGAGCAACTGGAAGCCAAACAGACATTTGGGCAAATATGCTCAAAGGGGCTGCTATCATTTAATGGGTGAAATGATAAGGAGCTCTAGCATGAGGTGATGCTGGCAGAGAACTCCAGGACTCTTTTCCCGGGCCAGAAGGAAAAGCTGAGGACAACTGCACTGACTTTGGCTCAACCCAGTCAAATACTGCAACGACTGTTTTTAACTTGCAGTCAGCTTGAAGGCAGCAAAAGCAGCTCCAAACCTGAAGGAAAGGATCACATGCCTGAAATCTTGCCTGATTTTTTTTTCCAACTATATCATCTAGTCTAATAAAAGACAATAACTCCTCCTCCCAACCTTGCCTTGCTCAGAGCCTGAAAACACCAGAGCTCCAATGATTCTCCTGTAACAAAGGGAATGAGTCATTCATCAAAGCATGCGTTTGGAAAAAAAAAATATTTCTGCATATTCATTTATTCTGGTATCTAGCTAAAAAGATCTGGTTTACCTGTAGAAAATTATATTACAAAATAATTTAAAAAATCAATAAAAAAACCCAAAAAACCTGATCAATGGCTCTTGAAATTTAAAGTCTGGGGGCAAATGGCTGAAAGATATTTTTGGGCATGAATAACATAATTTTCCAGGCATAAGCAGAATAGTGGGAACAAAGGACTTGTCAAAGGATTGCAGCTAGAGCAAGCTCTGGGGAAATCATTTCAACAGACAGATGGATGGAAGGACACCCAAATGTCAGGAAATGGCACCCAAAGCCTGACAGTATCCAGATTTCCTGAGCACGGCGGGCAATGAGGAAGCTGCTGCCGTTTCATACCGCAAATACGGATTGTCTGCGTGCAAAAAAAGAAAGCCACGTGGCTTGAGACATCTTCTGGAGTGACAGAGACGTGGTGACCACAAGGTGGGCACGTTGTCAGCTGCAGAGGTTTAACAACACTCCAAAACCCCTTTCTAAAATGGCCTCTAGTCTGCAAGGCGAGCAGAATCTCTGGCTTCAAAGATATTTCCCTGGATCTTCATAAAGATTTTTTGTCTTTTAAAGCGGGATCTGTGCTGATTTGTACCTCTAAACACCGGGAGGTGCTCCCAGGGCCAGCAGAGCCTGGAACTGCAGCGGTGCACAACATCCCTCCCCCAAGCTGAGGCTGCTGCTGTCTGAACAAGGTGTCTTTGCCCCAGCACCTGAAGAATAGTGAGGTTTTGGTAGCTTCAGTGAATCTTAATTGCACCCATCCAAAAGTAGTGACCTCAGCCCTGCCAACCATAAAACACTGCTCGCTGCTTGGGCTTAATGGTGTGTGGCCTGCCAAGGAATCTTTTTGCTCTCCCTTTCAGAGACAATCTGCGGGAATTTATTGGCTTTTTAAAGCTGTCTGATCTTTCACTGAAGGAAACTAATGGAATATCAATGACACCAGGTATTTGTCACAAGTATCATTTATGGAGGAAATATGGGCCTGGCTCAGGAGGGCTCTCCTGCACGTGGTTAACCAATTCCACACACAGGTCCAGGCAGCAGCTGGGATCAAACCCAGGCTTCTCTGTGGCTGCAGGCTTATCAGCCACTACCAAACACAGGAAAGCAAAGAGCATTCCTAATTCAGTTGACTAATTCAATTTAAAACCCCGATGAGGACAAGGCAGCTTGAATTTTCATGGGAGCTTTAATTTAGGATGACACCTTTGCAGCTGGAAGGAAGAGCCTTTGGTTGATTTTAAGCACCTTTTTAAAAATAACAGGTAAAAAAAAAAATAATTTTAAAAAGATGAAAACATTCCTTTTCCCATTTTTTTATCGGCATCTCCATTTTTTTCAGCTCTGACTTTTCACTGAGCTGCACCCTGTTTGGAGAAAGGTCTGCTCTTTTTTCATCTCTTTTTCTGACAGGTTAAGAGTTACCCAAAAGAAAATGACGTCTCAGAAGTGTTGTGATAGATGTGAGGCTTCAGTTTTTAACAGAAAAAAAAGCTTTATATACAGGCTGCACCCTTTATGGGGTCATCTAACCCTTGTGGAGGACTCAAGCCTGTTGTGCTGAGGTTTTACCCCACAGGGCAGCACCAAGAGCCGTGATCATGTCCCCAAAACCGAGATTTGCAAGCATCCCATGCTCAAACTCTGGTTTTTGGGACACAAACCTGCTTTCAGGTTTTCTCACCAGCCTTAAATCCAGCTTGGGTTCTCAAGAGCCTGCTAAGGACTGTGCCCAGTGATGAGTCTTTTTCTGCAACATGGTGGAAAAACTGCTCTTAAAAACATGAAGTGTGCCAGAAAGGAACGAGCAACATGGCTCATTCCTCAAATTTTTTGGAACGGGTTTTGAATAACAGAGGGGATGGTGGCAAAGGGAAAAAAAAGGCCACTTTTGTGCTCAGAGACTGGAGAAATGTTTAAGCAGCCGAAGCTTCGTGTTAAATTAGTGCAAAACACGGTGATTTGCTGCAGGGTTTGAATTTCAGCTACTGCAAACCTCTCTCAGGGGAGAAGTGAAAGGGAAAGCGCAGGTCCCGGGTCTGAAAAGAGTGAATAAATCAAGCCCGGGGTCCTTTAACCCCAGGAGTGTGTCAGGAGAAGCCTCCGTAGGACGGCGGAGGGAATTTCCCGCAGAGCGGTGACAGCACAATTAGCAGCGGGCTTGATGGGGCCGGGGGTGAGAGCAGGAGCGGGCGTAGCCGGGGGGGTTTTGTTGAGGAGCCACCGAGCTGCAGAAGCTTCTGTTGCCCATATTCTCTTAAACCACGGTGCTCGGTCCCCCAGATCCAGCCCCTGGGCTCGCACCCATCCACCATCCCGCGGGGAGCTGCTCCTGCCTTGCTCTGCGAGCTCCCGGGGCTTGTCCGCCTCGAGGGGAAACGGGGCGGCGATGGCAGCAGGGGTGGCCCAACACCTCCGAGCCCTTCAGTGCCTCTGTTCCTTCAGCGCTTCTCAGAAATGAGCCGGAGACCCAAATTAGGGCGAAAAGAGAGCTCAAAATGTAAGGTTTTTTTTTTTTTTCAAAAGCTGCGACCACGTTCCGTGGGTTTTGTGGAGTGGTCCCTAAATCCGAGCCCAGCAGTGCTGCAGGTTCACATCCGAGCTGTCTCTGGGTCTGTCTGCAGAACGTGCTGGCAGCTCCTGGAACATAGAGCAAGACAGAGGGAGGAAGAGAGAGAGCAAGGAGGAGACGTGCTGCAGATACTTGCACACCAGAACATCACATGCACATGTTTAGTATTTTTCCAGAGGAAAATATCATCCAAGAGGCATAATTATATCTTAGGTTCCCCTTTTTTTTTTTTTTTTTTTAACAGGGCTTTTTAAGCAGTTGTTCTGTTTCATTCTTCTCCTTTTTCTATTTTCGAATTACAGCGTTTGCAGAAACAGGAGGAGGATGACAGCTAACACAAGAGAGAAGCCATGGGTGCCTGAGAGGGAGAGAGATGCTGCTGTTCCTTGCCATCCCTGGAAGTGTTCAAGGCCAGGCTGGATGGAACTCTGAGCAACCTGGTCTACTGGAAGGTGTCCCTGCCCATGGCCGGAGGGTTGGAATGACATGATCTTCAAGGTTCCTTCAAACCTAAATTGTTCTAGGATTCTGTGACTCAAAAGCAGCTAAATTTAGGCTTTATTCTGCAAGCTGACTCCCCCATGGTAACTCACAAAGTGATTCTTGCTCGATGATCTCTCGAAGGACGAGACCTTGGGAAGAGAGAACCTCTTTGACTTCCCACCATCCCAACACGTCCAGAGCTCAAATTTCCCGGGGAACATCCACAAGAAGGTGGCTGAAGCAGCTCTGACAAGCTGGATATTTTGTACACCTCCATCCTGACAGGTGAGATGCTCACCCACAGCCACCATCGGTGATGCTCACCCTCTCGCCAGTCATCACTTGGAATCATTCTGTGCGGCTCCACTGGCTCAGGGCCACAGCTGGGTGCCAGGGGAGCTGGGAACACAGCACGTTTTCACAAAGAGAAGTGCCCAAAGGCATTTAAGATGGCAAACTCACTCCTTCTAGGCTGTCACCACAGTAACAGGGGGCTTCCCAAAAATAATCAACAACACGATTCTGAGCCGCTCGCTTGTCATCTTGGAATTAGCAGCTACTCAATATTTTGGCCGAGAAATGAAATATCCGGCAGGAACTGGTAGTGGGTGTTTCAGAGGGGAGTTTTACATGAGGCACCTTGTCCTTGGTCACCTCTGGGGACCTGAGGCAGTGGAGGAGAGATCCCTTCCTGACACCAGGGTGCTTTCTGTCCTGAAGCATGAGAACCATGAGAGCTCTTATGGGTCATAAAGTCCTTGAGATATAAAAACCTCTATTTGCTGTTGGAGATCCCAGCTCTAGCCATTGCCTCCTGTGGCACAGACACCTTCCAAGGAGGAATTTCTCACTGTTTACTCTCTAGGCACGGAGAGGGTGAGGTTTCCAGCCATGTTTTTATTGCTCAGCTAACAGTGTTAACCTCTTCAGTGAGGATGTGCACCCATCTAGCAATTGTCATTGACTGAAATTAGCTTTTCACTTCTGGATTTGTCAAGTTGCAATTGTACTAAATGCTTTACTGGCTGCAAAGTGACAGTCCTGACACAGCTAATGCCGTGACCCTTTGGCCTCAAAGCAGTGTGAGCAGACCTCTTGGTCCCTTCCTCTCCTCAGGATTTGCATCTCCCGAGATGTATGTCACAATCTTTTTTTTTTTTTAGCAGGATACATCTTTTTCACATGTTCTGAGAAATTCAAGCTGCGCGTGGATCATGTTTTCAAAATCTCTTGCATATTTACAGGGCTCAGAAGCCCTTTTTTAGGTCTACACTTACTTACTTCACCAAGCATCAGAGTTGGCAGTGGGGAACACAGGAGCAGGTACTTCAGGTCGCACAATAAAATCAGGTGAAGCAGGGCACAAATAATTTGCAGGGCTGCAGCAAGGACAGGGACAAAGGTCTTCTCGTGCTGTTCTATAGAGGAGAAAGAGCCCAGTGAGGGCAGTGGTTTGGGGCCCAGTCCTAGCTGGACTGAGAGCTGAAAGGACAAGAGGCCAGTTGGTCCAGAAAATATTCAGTAGAATCAGATCTCCTGGTCCTTCCTGTACAGGCACCTTGTGCCATCAGGATGCTGCTCAGCACTTGGAGAAGCCACCAGATAAAAATCCCACTGATCTTGGCTCAGGAGGTGTTTAGCCCGATTCCTAAATCCACGGCAGTGAAAATTGCTGGAAGATCCCAGCCCAGATGCCCAGCAAAGAGGTGCTGTTTCCTTGTGCGATGGCAGCCGTTCTCCAAGTGGCACCTCTGGGATGTGACACCGCTGAAGCTCACCTGACTGATGAGCATTTGGGATTAATTAAACCTCCACTGCCCCCCAGTTTTCCCTACAAATGTCCCATTAGGATCCAAGCAACAGCCACAGTCAAGAACGCAAAGACAATTATGCACTGGAATTTAAACAAACCATTAATTACCAAGATGCTCTGGCAGATGATGGCTCCAACAATGCTTATTACCAGAACCTTCATCAAGTTATCTGCTCTTTCATGTGAGCAGAGGCAACGATCTCCACTGAGATGGGAAAAATAATTAAAAACCATTCAACAAGATGTTTTATTAATGACACACACATCTCCGTCGCTCTAAGAAAACTGGGCAATCTGTTCCTACACCACAGCTCTCCATCAAGGGTTTGTATTTACCATCACTTTAATAATGGCTTGCTGGAGAGCTATCTAGCTCCCTCGGGTTGGCTTAAAGGAGGAGAGGACATAGGGAGGATTTATGGATGAATGGCACCCATTGACGAGCAGATCTATGGCACAAAGTGGAATAGAAAAAAAGCCTTGCAAAGAGGGTCCCTGCTTAACTCATTGGTTTTTAAAGAAGGGGTTCAGCAACGCAATAACAAAACTCAAAGTGCTTGGAAATACTATCTTTAGGAAAAATACTTCCTCAAACAAAAAAACCCACCTTGGTTTCCATCTACAGATCTAGATCCGATCTCAGCTGATCTGGTGTCAAAGGTTTTCACTGGGAGCAGGAGCAGATCCATCAGAGGATCTGCAAGGTTTGGTGAGCATGAGTTCAGTGATGGGCCCGCAGAGCACAGCCCTGGGACATGAAACTCCTTTTCATTGCCCTTCATAGAAAGCATGAGGTCGACATGTCTGAAAGTTGAAGCCCTCTCTTGATGTCTGACCAATCCCCCAACGGGACGAGCTTTTCCAGCCTGCTCTGCCAGCTCAGCCCAGTGATGCCTGAGGACTACACGAAGGAGCATCCGCTCCTCCCGCCCTCGGGCTGGCACCATCGGCCAGCAGAGCCACCAAGGGCATGACTCACCACGGTGCCGAGCACCTTCCCTCTTCCCACTGAGCTCTAATTTACTTAATCACCACAGATTAAAGCGTGTCTAATTAAGGACAGGCGTTAGATCCTGATGGGGACCCGGCTCTTTTCCTGTTCACACACTACGGGGCTGGGCAAGCCCAGTGTCCCTCACCCGGTTTCAGGCTTTCAAACGGAAATGTTTTGTTCCTTTCCCAATGGAAGTTCAAAGTGAATATCTCACCTAAAAGAAGAGGGTGTAGAAGAACTTATAAAAAATACTTTAGATCCCAAAAATATTTCAGAGGAAACCTTTTTTCTCTGTCACAGGTATTTAAATGCACGGGCTGGGTTCTAGCAGGGATGCAGAAGTTTAGACTGGGCTGAAGAAAGAACAAAATATTGTTATGAGGGATACAGAAGGAATCTCACTGGCCACAGGCTCAGTGCCCAGCATAACCACAGCTCTGCATGGAGACAAGAAAGGACCAGGACCTTCTCTGCAGGGGCTGCTTCGCTCTGCTAACCTGATCTTTAGTGCAGGCACAGCCTCAAGGGTTGTGGCACTGAAATCAGTCCTGCCTCTTCCACTTATTGCTGGGTAGCCTTGAGTGAGTCACTCAGCCTCACTCAGATGCCCACTGCATGGCTAGGGGGGCATGGATACTCCTTTTTACTCCATGGACACTCCATCATTTGGCTGATGGAATTGTCAGGTCTCTGTGGCATCCATTGGCTACGAGGTGTGGACACATTTCTGACACTGGAATAAATAATAATAGCAGTATTTGGCTTTTCTAAGATACTTAGCACAAGCAGATCTTGAAGTGCCTTCTAAAAGGTGTACAATTTCACTATTCTTGGTGGGTAAACGGGGCCTTAGCCCTGGCAGGAGTGTGTAGAGGCTGCCGCAGAGCCTTTCATTCATGTCGTCTTTGAAATTCAGTCAGCAACTGAGTTGCCTCCCAGGATCACCCACTGATGGTTCCTGACTCTCATTCATCAGGGCACACTCACAGACATCTCCCTGACCTCCAGCAGAGCCATGTGCCTGCTTAGGTTACAAACAGGCTTCAGAAGGCATCTGCTGGGCTGCTTCACAGCAGAAGCTCAAGTTTCGCTCCCCAAAATGACGAAACACTTGTTTAACACTTGTTTAGTTGGATGGAGCCACGAAGTTATTCAACCCTGCCAAGGTTCCGCTGTGAGAAAAGACCAAATAGTTGAGGACTAGGGCTTTTCTTTGATATTTAAATAGTTCCAACAGAAGAAGCACTTGCCTAACGCTGAGATGAACCAGGGCGTGCCCAGGTGTGTGCAGCACAGCGAGCACCACAGCTGCCCACCCCGACACTGTCATCGTGTGGCCAACGCCGCGTTGAAGACCCGCAAAGGGTCTCCCGTTGTAATAGGTCACAACATGAGGTGCCAAGGGCTTCCCACGGGTCTCGCAGCTCCCTCCCAGCACAGGTGGGGTTTGTAGGAGGCAGAACAACCAGGAGTGTCATCTTTCTAGTTAGAGAAGAGATGGCTGCAAGGTCAGGCGGGGAAAGAGGGTGCTGCGAGCACCGTCTGTGCTGCCATCACAGCCATGCCGAGGGAGGGAGGAGCGGTCTGTCAGGCAGGGAGAACACGAGCCCAAGGCCAAAAGAAGAGGTATCCGCCCAAGAAAAGCAGGAACTCTTTCCCCCAGAAGTTCCTGCAGGCTCACAGCCCCCAACAGCTGGGGATGTGGACGATGCAGACACCTGGTGCCAGCAGTGCCCTGAGCCGTGCACAGGGAACCAGGGAACCACACACAGGGGTCACCACGGGTGCAGTGAGGACATTAGGGGTCACCACGGGTGCAGAGGTGACATTCAGACCTCCCCAAAGCCCATCATCCCACCCGTGCCACTGATAGGCCCCGGATCTGTGGGTGCTTCACTGGGATGTCGAACCCACATCCTTTCAGAGCAGGGAAGGGAACAGCAGGGAGCACACGTCTGCATGTGACCTGAGTGACACGAGGCTGCAGGCACAAATTACACACTTTACAAGTGACATTTGCTGTCATGGGGGGGGAGGTTAGAACGAGGCTGTTTAAAATTCAACTAAACTCTGCCCGGAAACAAGGCAGTACGTGGTCTTCTTTTCTTTTCCACGCTCCAGGGTAACACTGTGATGTTTCTAGCAAGGAAGTCCCTCTCCTGCTCACAGATTGGGCAGTGGGTTTTGCCCCAGGGTGGGATTCACATGTTCCATGGGAACGTCTGGCTGCTTTGCAAGCTCCAGGCCAGAATCCCTGTCAGTAAATACCACAGGAGTTGATTTACACCATCAGAGGTCGGAGTTAGACCAGGAAGAGCTACAAAACTCAGGAGACGCTCAGTAACATGCTACAGCCCCACTGCGCAGATGGAGAAACTGAGGCACAGCAACTCCATGTTCCACCAGGAGAACTTGTAGTAGGATCAAGACCTCCGCAGTGCAATCCTGTCCTTTGAGAAAGTCCTTTCTTTTCTCTAGAAATGGTGACAAAGAACTGAACGTTTTTTTCTGAATTCACGGCTCCAATCCATTTTCCAGATAACTCAAGACATGAAAGTAAAATGAGTTATTGCTCTCCTTCTCTCCATGTTCTCAGCAAATCCTAGCAGCATTACAATGACTACATCCACTGGATATTCTCTCCCCAGTTTTCTGGTCTTTCTGACTCTCTTTGGACACACACACCTTGATATGCTGTTAAACTCTCCCACCCACGAGTTGCTTGCACGTAGCTTGGCTCTGATTTGTCATGGATGGCTGTACCATGATGATGCTATTGAGTCAGTTATCTCATAACACGGAATTACTTAATAATTTGCTCCATTTGTCCTCATTGACGGAAACAATGTGCTCAACCATATCTTATCTCAGTTCTCAAGGATTTTAAGCAATCCGTCAAAGCCTTGAGCAGCTCCAGCTCTTCATTTTATCAGTGGGAAGATCAGAATATGTGACTCAGTGCAGTGCTGAAGGATCCTTCAATCTGCAGAAGAGAAGCGGGACATAAACTGAGCCGGGCAAATTCAGATGAGACAATTACCAGTCACAGGGAATATCTATCAGAGGAATTGGTGGATTGTCTATGTCTTGAAGATGCAATTCTTCTGATTAATGCCTGTATCCACAGGGAAAAGCCAACACTGACTCCTGTCTTGCTGTGCACATTTAGACCCTGGAGAGGTCTAGGCTATGTGCCCAGGAGAACCAAGGGGTTATTCTTATCTTTCTAGAGGAGACTTCTAAAATTGGGCAGACGAATCGCGCCCTTGGAGTGCACATTTCCTGCCACCTGTGATAAAAGGAGCCAGGAGTTGCCATGTTAGATATAACTATACTATAAATGTCTAGTCAGGAGCGATGAACTCCAGTTTCGGTGCTCAGCTCCGTTTCCAAACTGAGTGCCCACTGCTCTTTGGATGTGTTGGGTACCTGCACACGTATCTGCTGGCTGACACGATAAAAGACCTATGGAGACTTCATCTGTCTGGAATTTGATGTCATCCAGACTTGGGCCTCCTTTAAGTCCTTTGTCATGTCTGCCACCACAGATGCCAGAGGTATCCACGGTATGTGCTGGCTGGGACAGGCTGGAGCATCTCACCAATTAAAAGATGCCAGTGCTCAGAAAGCTGAGTCCCTCCTAATGCAGCCAACAGCGCTGTTCTTCTGGCCAAAGGAATCAATCCCTGGGGTCCATGGACAGGATGGACAGGCACCCATTGCTCATTGGACACCATCCTGCAGACGCTATAATTCAGCTGTGTCTCCATCTCTGAACTCTGCCCTTCACATCATGCAGGGAGCTCAGCTCTGCTGACAACACATCGCTGTCTCACACCCCTGGAGGGTCTTGGGGGTATCTTGCCCAGCTTTCAGCAGCTGCTCCAAGAGGGAGGGAGCCTGTAGGCCTGCATCATTTCCTGCCAGATTTGTGTGGATGCCACAGATTCTCACAGCATCCCAAAAAAAACCCCACACACCTCCATTTAGAGAAGTGAACAGTGGCCTGTATGTTTTCCAGGAACACACGCATTACTCAAGAATGCATTGCTGAATACATCGCACAAATACGGGGGTGAGTTTTTTTGTGGCGTGTGTACACAAATGCTCAGACTCAAAGACTTTGTTTCTGGCCATAAAATTTCTAAATGATCCTTACCTATCGCCCAGGATGTTTGCTTTGCTCAGTTCATTAGTGTAGGCAAGACGCTTTTCCTGTGCTTTATCACAGGATCTCAAAGGGTAAACGATTTATATGAATACCAATGTTTATTCTATCAACGGGAACACTCAGTGAACTTAAAATACGGTCAAACAAGATGCACTAGGACAGAAAACCACAAGCTGCGTTTCATGCATGGCCATAAACAAGCTCAGCTTATCAGAAAAACAGGTCCAAATGTGTCAGGAGCCAGAGAAAGCTCTTGATTACACAGCGTCAAGCCCGTGGCCAATGTGACTGTTGGCCTCTTTTCAGAGGAGCAAGTTATAATCCATGTTGGCATGTGTGAAATAAGGAATTGGCGGCACTCATTAAGAAAGAAAAGAAACGGAAAACCGTGAAAAGGAAAGTAGCTTTACCAGTATTTCCAGTGGTGAATCACTGGCATTCAGGGCTGTGGCCTGGTTACTGCGAGAAGGCTTCTAATTTGGGTGCCCAAAACTGACAAATCCTGCTAGGGAAAAATGCTACCCCTCTTCCCCCAGAAGCAGAGAGGCAGGAGGGTTAGAGCTCTGCTGTTGCTGCAAAGGATTCCTTTTCTCCACTCTTCCCAGGAAAGCTATGCCCCTTTCAAGCTCCCCACTCCACCCTGGCCAGATCCAGCACTCTGTTCCCAGCCCCACGGGCTGTCTTCAGCCCTGTCCACAAAGGCTGCTCTAAAGATGTTCAACCCCTCCTTTCCCAGGAGAGAGGGAAAATCCTGGTTCCTTGAAAACCAGCATCAATATTCTCAGAGACTGCAGGGAAAGATCAAGAGGGCTTTAATGCTTTCACCATCTTCCTGAGTCTGAGCTCTTCCTGGTGCAGACTGGGAGCAAGCTCTGGTCCCTCTCACCAACAGTGCTTTCCCTATAAAAATAGGAGTTCCCAATGGAACAAGTTTTCCCTAATTGTTCCTGGCAGGCGTTTCACCGTCAGCCTCTCCGTGGGCAAACCTGCTACTGGTCCCTCCACTAAAACCACAGCAAACGAGGTCTGGAGAACAAAACTTGAGATGACAGGGAGAGCCTTAAATAAAAAGGAAGGAAGAACAAAACCTACAGCAGGCACATAATCAAGTGAACCAAAGGGCTTGTCCAAGCTACCAACAGCTGGGTGACAAATCTGCCTGTCTGGGATGCAAGAGCAGAAAAAGTGGCTCAGCAAACCATGCAGCGGCTGAAAGTCAGCACCCTACGATGAGTCACTGGGGCCAGGACTTGAATTTTGGGTGTCTGGGAGTGAAGAGGACAAGCCAGTGCTGCCTGGAGCACTGAGTTCTCCAGGGAGATGCCTGTCTCCCAGCTGGTCCAGCACTAGAGGGTAACAGTGAGTCAGGCTGCTGGGCCAGTTGTTGGCATAGGTAGTGTTGATGGTGATGGAAGGGTTGGGAGTGGTGATTCCAGGGAGGTCAGAGCAGGCAGGAGCAAATGAAGGGGCTGGTTGCACTCCCCTCATTGTCCTTCCTACGGGGCATTTGTGGGGCTGGGCTGCCCCAAGGACAGAGCAGTGGGGGTGCTGGGAGGGGGCCTCTGTGCCCTGGTGGGAGAAGAAATGAGGTGACATGAGAAATGGGTCGCTGAGCATTGAGGGAGCGCAGGGCCGCGGGGCGGGAGCCCAGGGAAGGGGATAAGGAGCCTGGTGGAAGGTGCTTTCTGCCCTCACAGGATGATTTTTGAGCCAAGGGCCAACTCACTGCTCTGCTTCTGCACTCAGAGCAGGAGATGCAGCCACTGAACTCCACGTTTTACTCTCAAAGCCCTGGCTGCCCTTTAGCTGCTAAAGTGCTTTTGAACACACAACACAACCAAAGCCCAGCGTAAGGTGCGGACGCACAGCTTGCTGATGCTTCAGTTCAGGACCTCATCTTCTGGACATGGACAAGCAGAGCCCTGGCAGCCACCTGAGCTGCCTTTGATGGCAGGAGCCAGACCTGTGCCTGTGTCTGTTGGCATCGAGCCTGGGACCTCATGTGTATGCAGAGCATCGAGCAGAGCGGCTCTTCTTAAACAGTGCCTGTATTCCCAGAGGGGCTGTGCCCAGTCACACATCACTTGGTAAAGTTGTAGTGAATTATTTTCCCTTTAAAGCTTCAGTATTTTTTGAATCTTTAATCAAAACTGTAAAGCCTAAGAGCAGGTTCTCTAGCAATTGAAGTTAGGTGTCTAGCAGTTAGAAAAGACCAGCAGTCAGGACTCCTGGGTCCCATTTTCAAATCTCCCACTGACTCTTTGAGTGACCTTGAAGAAGTCAATTAATTTCTGTGTCATTTTCCAGACAGGTAAAAATGAGGAAGTAATTCTTCCCCAGTTCACTGGGGGATTTTGAGTGTTAATTGTTTGCAGGGCACTTTTCTCTCCCCAGATGAGAAGTGAAGTAAAGGCTGCAGGAAGGCTGAAGGTTGGCATGGACACTTCAGGACCACGCTGCAGTGCTGAGGACACATCTGCCTTTGCTGCAAGGAGGGGGAATCGCTTGACCCTACATCCCATGCCCTGTACACATGGAGAGAAACCTTCCAGCACTGCACCTGGGGCCCAGCTCTCCCCCCCAGCTGCCCCCAGGCTGCCCTGCACCAGCCTCTCAGCAGCTCTGGAGGCTGATGTCCCCTTGCAGTTGTGTTATGGAGGCAGAGGCAGTGAGAAGGAACCGGCTGTCTCCATCCAGAGCCTCTCACACGTGTCCATCTCTCATCCCCCCAGGCTCCCAGCCTTGGCACGTTTGCTGATCCTCACCAATAACATGCTGATACCTCACCAACGGGGATGCATCACCAGCTGGCAGGCTCTCAGCAGCCAACCACAGCTATGAATTCCCATCTGGGCTATCAGCTGCTTTGTAGAGCCTACCAAAAAATCCTTTGGCGACTTGGCTTTGTTCTAAAATGGAATATTTTCACATCTAGAATGAGGTGATCCTTTGCCTGGGGTGCTCTGTTGAGGCCAGCGGAGCTGGGTCAGGCCACACCAGGCTGCCCTGGGGTGGGAATGACTCCTGTAGGGAAGGATCTCTGAGTTTATAAATGTGGAAGTTTGTTTCTGCCTTGGAGGGAGGCTTGTCACTGCCCTGTCTGCAGAGCTGATCACTGCACAGGTTTCCCCGGGCAGGAGAGAGGACGAGGAGCTGCCACCCAGGAACCCCATCCAAATTAACCTACTTACCAGGCTGCTCTGCTGGCTGCTCCAGGAGAGGGCTGTTTGTTTGCTTTAGGCCATTTCCGTGCAAGCAGTAACCAGAGATGAGCGAAATTCGGAAAATTTCCGCTCCCATGGGAAATTTCAGCCTTTCAGAG
Source organism: Rhagologus leucostigma (assembly GCA_013397725.1). Classification (NCBI taxonomy): domain Eukaryota; kingdom Metazoa; phylum Chordata; class Aves; order Passeriformes; genus Rhagologus; species Rhagologus leucostigma. Next base: position 505,514 of record VZTD01004775.1, on the reverse strand, counting down.
GTGGTTTGCATCCCAAATCAGGCCAGTTCAGCAAAATGAAATTCTGGTTCAACTCACTTGGAGCAGTCGGATTCTCCCTGGTGAAAAAACGCAACCTGGAGAGAGAAGAGAGGGGAGAAATGGGGGAGATTTTATTTTACTTACAGGAAACTTCCCTTTATGAAAAATTGTATTTTTTCACTTGTTCCAGTCTCAAATTGCTCCAGAACTAATGCCAGGAATTCCCTCATCTATTTATACTGTTTTGCTGTCTGAGTCTTATTGTACCTGGCATTTGCTGTGACATATGACTGCGCTGCAAATAATACCAGGAACATTTACCTTGTGGAAGTATCATGGAGGGAAGGCATCCAAGGGCCCTTTGTCAGCCTGCTGTCAAAAACCTGCAGGGATCATCCCAGGCCTCCCAGCCCTGCCAGCAAGGGTCCAAAGCCCTGTGGATTTTAGAGCACTGCAGCTGCAATGGCGTGGGCGTGTTTTGGGGGGGATAAATGCTTTTTCTGGTGAAAGAAAGCAGCAACACTGTGAATTTCTGTCAGTTTTGCCAAGTGAATTCATTTAGAGTTAAAAAACATAAGTTGCTTGAGATGGATTTCACTATGAAATGTGTCTTTGTTCAGAGATTTCCTTTCGCTCTGTTTTTCTTCTTAACGTGAAAAATCCTTAAAGAGTGAACTGAAATGTTTTCTCTGGGACGGAGTGAAACTTTTTTATTAGATCAGGAACAATATAGACGTGTGTAATTATCTTTCAGCATCGCCAGCAAACCAAAACATCTCTTACTCACCTCGTAATTGAAAGTGTCGTAGGACACCCTGTTAAAACTGAAGCCGCTCGCAATTGGCTTGAATCCAAACAAATAACTCTTAACTGAAACTCTTGTTTTTACAAAAGGAGCCATGAAAACATTACCGTGGTGCAGATCTGTCAGAGCTGACTTTGGGGGACAACTGCCAAGTGGCAGATCTGCATCTAATCTCATCAACACTGCTGTAATTACAAGCAAAATCGGGTCCGTGGATTGCTGTTTTCTTGGTATTAAGTTAACGTCAGTGAGACAGACCAGCTCTGGGGTGGAGTTTGGCTGATTGCATGTAAATGTCTAAATTTGAGTTCCCTTCACAGTCACAGAAATCTAGTTATGACAGCCCATGGTGTCTAGGGAACAGCTCAGTACACTAGGTGTCTAAAACAGTTTGGCTAAACTCCACCTTGAACAAACTTATGCCACTGCTGCAAAAACAGCCCAGCTCTGATGGAGACAGAGGGTGTAGATGTGCAGCAAGGAAGACAGGTGCCTAAATACAGGCATTTCAAGCCCTTTGGGATGCGCTGGTGTATCTCACCTGGCTTCTGGTTGCCTCTAGAAGGACATGAGTCTCACACAGGTCCCATCTTCTACCTGCCAGCCTCGTGCCCCTGCTGACATGGGGCATCCAAAGTGGCACTCGGTCACCGATCCGTTCCCCTGAAGTTGCATGAGGTGAAAATCATTCCCAGAGTCCCCAGGTCAGCAGGACCTGGAAATACATCATTTGGAAGGGCTCCTGATAGGCCTGTATTTCCAAAGATGGATCATGTAGCAGCAGCCTGCAGCGTGACAGCCCTGCCCAGAATTGCTGTGGAGACTGCACAGGGCTTTCTTGGAAAGCCCCTACATCAACTTCCAACCTTTTGTCACCTTCTGCAGAATCGCTTCCATGATTTTCCTGCTGACAAGTCACACCTCTTGCTTTGTGGGGGGCAGGGCCATGCCAAACTGCCCCCAGTCTTTGCAGAGGCAGAACTTGCTTGCCTCACGCTAGGAAGCAGGAGATTTACACCAGTGGGATTGCACAATCACCCCAGATAAGGGGAATGTAACATGTCAGCAGTGTCCACGTCTTTATCTCTGTAGGAAAGACATACAGGAACACTCAGATCTCTGTGGCATTGATAGAAAAAATATCCTTCCCCTGCATTTCATCTGAACATGAGCAGCGAAGAGCGAGCAGCACTGTTTGACCAACAGCCCCAGTGCTGCTTATCTGCTGCAAAGCCAGAGCTGGCACTGCTTTAAATCACACATTTCCCTTTCCCTGTCATTTATAATCAATGGAGATAGTTTATGTTTATGCAGCTTCTTTCATCCTAAGGATCCCACAGTGTGTTATGAGGCATGATCCAGATGCTGCCCTCCTGTTCTGCAAGTACATTCACTCATGAGGACATCACAGAACCATGAACGGTTTGGGTTGGAAGGGACCTTAAAGATGATCTCATTTCAATCCCCTGCCATGGGCAGGGACACCTTCCACTATCCCAGGTTGCTCAGAACCCCGTCCAGCCTGGCCTTGGACACTTCCAGGGATCCAGGGGCATCCACAGCTTCTCTGGGCACCCTGTGCCAGGGCCTCAGCACCCTCACAGGGAAGAATTTCTTCCTAATACCTCACCTAAACTTGACCTTTGCCAGTTTAAAGCCATTCCCCTTCCTCCTATCACTCCGTGCCCCTCTCCGGCTCTCTTGTACCTTTAGGCTTTCTGCCCTGGTGGCTTCTTTGTTCGTGGATGTACTGGTCAGTGGTGGTGTCCCAAGCAAGGATGGAAAGAAGCACAACCACGCCATTTACATTCCTCTGTTAGAAATACACCCTAGAGGGTGGTGGGAAAGACAGATATGCCCCAGGGCAAGAAACCTGTGAAAACATGACTTCTGCAAAGGGCCACGCATGCAGACCTTTTAGGGACTAAGTTCACAGCATATTTTCAACAGAGGGAAAATCCATCTCCAAAGGTGACTTACTGAAGGGAAAATAGACTGAACAGAGGCTTGATCTTAAAATCCTGAGATCCAGTGAAAACTAGACTGTGATTCTGAGGCTCTCTAACCAAATGTGAATACCTCAGCTGTAGATGTCTGCTCTGAGCTTATTTGCTAGACTCCACTAGAGCCCAGGAAGACAACCAGGGGTTTTTAGGGCATAACCCAATAGGGCACGTGTTGCAAATGTCTACTTTAGGATGAGGTACACTGCTGGACTGTAAAGGGAGTCCAGGACGACTATTCAGAAGTAAATGTCTATGTTGCACATGTCTGAAGTTTGGAGAGGTGAATCTTACCTTGCAGCAGGACCTGTGAGCCCAAAACTAAACAAGGGATCTCACCAGACAACAGGAGTCCTTCTTTCATCTTGGCCAGCACATCTGCGTTCTCTGCCCTACACCTTTCAGAGAAATGGAGAAGGGTGGCAAACAGCACTGGGCTCTTTGTGCCTTTGGATCCAGGTGAAAAGGCAGTGAAACAGGCCTTGCCAGAAAATCCTCTAGAAGTAGCCAAAAGGTTGCTTAGTTTAATTACCAAGGCCAGAAGGTGGTATAGAAATCAGCAAGGGCAGAACCAGGGATTCACACCCAGAAGTAACAACCTTGATATTTAGTCCACTGAAATAAACAGAGTGGGCTGGAGATGGGACGAGAAACAATAATCTTTAAAACACAACCCATTTTAATGTTTCTTTGAAGATCATAACAAGAACTGTGGAATTACAGGATGAGATGAAAGTTTCCTACTTAGCAAATTAAAGAGAGGTTTTGAGGCTTTCCAAGAGCTTCCCCCAGCTTCAAAACAGAGTGGACCAAAACTAAGCATCACCCAGACTAACTACAGTTCTGGTCAGAAGAACAGATCTAAGAATATTCTCTCTGAGCACCTGAGTCACAGCTGATGGGGGTCTTTGCACTGACTTCCCTGGGTTTTGGACACATTCGGAGCTTTTTCCCCTTAGACAGACGATCTTAGACCCCTGCCTAAAGCTGCTAATAGAGGCAGTGTTTGCCTGTCTGCATTCCAGAGCTAATGCACATTCCAGCCCGTGCGGCGGACTTTGCCTCACCTCCGACGCACAAGGTCACCTCACCTTTGATCCTCTGCGTTGGTGTCAGGCTATCCGAGGAGGGCTGTGGAATGACTCAGCAGCTCACCGCCCGCTCTGCTTCTCCCTTTAACCGGATTTTTTGCTCCAGTGGAGCTGTTCCCAGCCTGGCTGAAGCTCACATGCCCGATCTTGAAGCGAGCGAGAGCGCAATTATCCAGCAGGTGTAAAGCCAGCTAACGCCAGCACAGCACGGCTCGGGCGTGCGTCAGGCACGATGAGGTGGCAAATCATCGCTGGCGTTGCCACGGGGATAACAACACAGGAGAGAGCATCAGGTAACAACAAACTGTCACATGTCAGCAGGGCATCCACCTTCACCTGCTCCACCTCAGCAGGAGGAAGGGACAGTGAGTCGGGAGCACTGGGGATGTTTGGGACAAGTTTGATGAGTCCTGTTTGTGTTGTGGCTGGTGCTCCTGAGCTCACGAGACATGTAGCAGAAACTTAAGATGGTCAAAAGCCACAAGATAAGCGACCAGTGGAATGGCAAATTGAGGGTAAGGCTCAAGAAGCAGCACATAGAGCAAGTTTGTCAACTACTTCCTAGCTGCCCAGTGCCCCTTGTGGGAAGGGGTCTGGCCATCTGTTTTAGAATCACAGAAGGGTTCAGGTTGGAAGGGACCTTAAAGACCATCTCATTACAACTCCCTTGCCGTGGGCAGGGACACCTTCCATTAGACCAGATTGCTCATAGCCCCATCCAACCTGGTCTTGGACAATTCCTAGGATGGGGAATTCCCTTCTCTGTGCCAATACCTCACCGCCCTCACAGGGAAGAATTTCTTCCTAACATCTTACTTAAATTTTTCCTGGTTTAGTTTAAAACAGGCATGGGCCAACACACAACTCGACACTTGACTAGGCGGTCCATGATAGAGACTTTAGTAGGAATCTTGCCTGGAGTGCTGCCTAGTTTTGCTTCACTCCATTCCACTGGCACTCCCACAATCATGACCACTCATAAAGTCCCACCGGTCACTGCCCCACATCCCACCGCATCACACAGCTCAATTCAAAGCCCTTTAGGACCAGGCTCTGAAGACACCACAAGTACCCCCAACACACCTGCTGCTGAAATTCTCCCTGAATTTCAGCCATCATTCATGTACACTAATTAGTACTGCTTGGAACCCTTGAGAAAAGCATGGATAAATACTAAGAAACTACTTAATGCCCCAAAGCCTAAAACATCTTGGCTTTAGCTAGTTTATGCTGTATCATAGTATCCAAGTTGCAGCGCAGGGCACAAAAATAGCTTCCAATGATATTATCACTTTGCTCTAATGGGCTAAATTCAGCCCTGAGGGGCTGTAGAAATTAATGGGATTTGGCCCAACATGTAGTTAATGAGGATGGTCTATTTCAAGTCCATAAGGTACCACATTCTGCCACTACAGATTGGCTGGGAATAACTCACCTCTTCAGAGACACTGTATTCACTTGCAGCCCTGGCTATGTTTGCTCTAAATAGAGGCAGCAAAAATAGACATCAAAACCAAAAACATTTCTTTCAGACTCCAACTGCCTCTGGCTCTGATTTTGATCTTGCATGCAGTAGAAGCTCAAGTGAGTGGAGAGGTTTATTTCTCGTTTGTGTCAGTAAAAATGAAATGGGCCCACTATGTTTAACACTGCTTTAGGATGCAGAACATTTAAGACGGCATCTAACAACTTAGAAATCGTTAATCTCGGTTCAACAAGGCTAACCTGTATTTCTTCCAGTCTCTTCCTATGGATGATCTCTTTGCATCTGTTGATTGCTGTTCCCACTTACTTTCTAACTTCCCTGCCCATACAGCCAGATTCACTTTGCCTTCTTGGGAGCTTCAGAATCAAACTCATCCAGCATCCGATTTCCAGTTCTGCAAGACCCTGTCCTCACCTCTACAAATCTTGTTCACCTAGCCAGACCAATTTGTGTTTACCTGTCCGAAGCGGTGCATAAGCATGTTTTCTTGGAGCCTGCACTGCTGCTCCCTCCTCCTGCATTTCAGTCTTAGCCCCCAGCTTGAACTTGACCTTTAAGCCTTTGCTGCTGTTTGTTTGTTTTGCAACAAGGCACAACCACAGAGGCCCAAAATATACCCTCAGTTCCTGTATCCTGACTCTCCATCGTGCCTTGTGTTTTCCACGAACACTCTAAAAAAAGCAGAATGCTCCAGAAAGTACTAAACTTCAACTCAAGTGGTGTCAGATCTTCCAAACAGTCTTGTCATTTTTAATGTGGATGATTTGGATAATTTGGATGATTGGATAATGTGGTAAGAAATCTCCCATCTTCCCTCTTCCTCTTACAACTTACCCTGGCTGTTCTTAGCTGAAGAGGAAACTGAGGAAGGATCTCCCCTGAATGTCTGTTTTGGCTTCCTCTCAGAGTGGACTAAATTTGACCAGGGGACATTTTATGGTTCAGAAGCCAACTGCCACAGTCCAGCTGTGTCCATACTATCAAAGTCCTCCAGCCTCCAGAAACGAGTGACTCCATCCAAACTACCCATGGGGAAAGATCCCTAATCCATGTGAACTTCCAAACACCAACTGGAGACTGTTTGGGGCAGCTCTAGGTAGCCTGAGCCAAAAATTGTGCCAGGGATAATTCTAACAATAGAAGGCAAATTCTAGAGGCTCAAAACTATGTCATTATTGTAGATGTACACTTTAAAACCCTCCCATCAGTATATAACAGAAAACCATACTGGATCTCTTTGTTTTCCTGGATTACTTGCTTTTATTTTATGAGTTGTTCTTTCCCCAGAAAGAAGGAGAAGTGTTTCCTGCTGAGGAAGGCTGTGCTGAAGAGGAGCACATCCACCTCTTTCCGTTGGGATAAGCTCCTGATTTCATTCGTGTGGCTCATAAACTTAACTCCCCAAACTTGTTGAGTTTCAGCAAGACAGACAAGGGTGGGACTTGGGACTGTGAGTACGGGCTCACGTAGACCACAGCTTTGGAGATGAAGACTTTCCAAGGAGGAGAAAGAACTCAGTGCCCAGCTTCCTTCTGGAGCTCTGCCTGGTTCTTCCCTGATACAGACAGCACCTCCCAACACCCCTCCACGTTCCAGCAAAGATGAATGGGGTGATAACCAATTTATTATGTTTGGTCTTTTACCACAACCAAACATAGTCCATTAATTACTTGGATCACAGAAAATAAAAAGCTGATTTGAGATTCTCGTCTACTTAGTCATTTGTTAACTTCTGCTAAAACTGAGCTTTGTCTTCTTATCTCTCTTTGCCAAACAGAGAGGCCAAGGCCAGCAAGTGAACCTCATCTTTCACACTACCCTCCTGATTCAATCAGTCACATATTGTAGTTGATCATTACATTTTCTAGATAACTACTTGCCCTCTATTCTAGGATGTAAAAAATGTTGGGTGCACTAACCAGCTAATGGGAAGGAGGAGGAAATACAAAGCTCCACCGACATCACATCTTTGTTATCAATTTATTTGGTGTAAAACTGGCAGTAATTTCACAATTTATTTGGTCCCTAATCAGATGGAATAGCTTGTCTCTCTGGAATGAAAACAGTCTTTATCCTCAATATACATCCATTATACCTCATTCCCCAGGGACCACTCTAATACAAAAGTTTCTCAAAGAACAAACTTCACCATCTTATCTTTTATCATTATGATTTCTGAATCCTCAAAATATGAAGCTACTCTTTCTTGAGGGAGTTCTGACCCCACTTACCCCATTTCACAATTCAGGTTTAAGGCCTAGCCCTTACTTGTGGATGCTCTGTGTCTCTTGGGAACTCTCTCTCTCAAATACGAACGTCATCAGGTCCATTTTTCTGGCTAATGCATCTGCTCACATCTGTCAGGCCTCTCATTTGGAGGATACCGAGACTTTGTTGGGAACCAGATGACATCTTTAGCCTACACTCTTCAAAGTCAGAATTTCTAATTTGTCACCACATCCAAGGGAAAATGGAAATTTCGAAAATTTTGAAAATTGACTTTAGAAACTTCACTGTCAGTTCTGAAAATCTCAGCTTTGGGCTGATGTCCCCGTGGTGGAAAGACCTGAGTTCATTTGGTAGCAGTGATAAAATTTTGCTCTCATTTTGAACAGCATAATTTTGCAGCAGATTTAATTATTCCCTGCAAACATTTCCTTTGGTTAAGGGTAGATTTACATGTATGTAACAGATCATGACCTTTCTTCCCCCTCCCCCAAAGCTTTGGCACCACGTGTGTTTATGGCATCGTGCTCGCAGCAAGCAGTCACCCTGCAAGACAGGAAGGCAGCTCCGGAGAGCGAGTCGTTGCCAACAGCAAAGAACTGGTTGGTTAAAAGGGTGGTTAATGTTCTGAAATGCTGAGTGGTTAACAACACGTCAAGTGGCTGTTGAGAGAATGCTCATATTTACTCAGAGGTCAATTATTCACTCATAAATTTATTGGTTTAATTTCCTTGTAGTCTATTTCCTCTATTACATATTCATAATCATCTTCTCATAAGTTCTCCTCCTACAGCTACTAATTATTCTCTATGTTCACCACACACCCTTTTGTGCCATATAGATGGGGAATATTAATTTCCATAGAGCAGAGATTTTTTTTTTTAATTAAAGCAGTGTTCTTTAGAAATAAATGCAACAACCATCAATTAAATTCAGCAAATAAGGAAAAGTCATTACACAAAAATGCCAATCAAGGTGCTGAGCTGAAATTCAAACGACATCAATCACACTTCTGTTGTTCCAAAACGCTGATTTAATCAATGCAAAGTCCATGGGGCTTCAGTAAGGGAACCATTCTCACACATTATTTTTTATTTCTCTGGAAGATGCAGTTACCAGCTCTGTACCTGGAGCAATCAAATATCATGTCATCTACTCTGGGAAAAGGTGTGCAAAAGGTCTGCTCCATGCTCTGGGCATCTGAGAAATCAACACAGGACACATCTCAGACTCTGCATGGAATCTTCACTCCTCCATGTGAACAAGAGCAGGTACAAATAACTGAAGTATTTGAAATATTTCACTGAAAATAAGGGCTCACATTCTCTGGGGACTTAGGACTATTTACTCCTATGGGAGACAATCAAGTGTCACTCCTTTTTCAATGAGGACCTTCCAAGACGCACAAGCCTTTTAAGGTCTGCAAGGGAGTGTTTCTGCATAAACACTTCGCTGTTACGTTTAACCAAAGCAGTCAAGAGGGAAGAGCATGGTCACTAAGAAACTAGAACTAGATTAAGAAAAGTCGTCTGGCACGTCTTAAAAAATTTAAGGGAACAGGGTAAGAAACTTGCAACTCAGTAACTGGTTATCATCAAGTATTTATTTAATACAGCTGCATGTTACATAGACTGAGCAGTTACACATGGTCATTCACGCTGTAGTTACACAGAACAACAAAAAAAACCATAATGTGCTTCTTGACAATTGTGTTTGGCCCCAAGCTAGAAAAACTTCTGCAGTAGAGCAGCCTCTTGGTCCAGAGGCTGGCTTGTGCCCTGGAGCTATCTCATAGATCTGTTTTCCAGAATCGCGGCCAGACGCACACAACTCCCATTAAAGTAATTGATTGCTCCGCGAGCTTAATACTTCAATATCCCGGGATCTATAGATTACAGCACAATGCGCTGCATCGTAATATATGGCAAACTGCACTGAAGTCAGTTGGCACTGGCTAAGTAAAGACCAAAGAGAAGATGGATATCAGAGTCCAGGAAGAGGCACGAGGGATACGTCAGGAGCCAGTAGCCAGCTGTGCAGAGTTTAACCTGTCTACGATGTTTCTGTGAGAGCTGCAAGCAGAAAATCCCATCCCATTATCTCCAGAGAGGGAAGAGGGATCGTGAAGAGAGAAGGGTGAATTATTAAAGGATAGGCCAAGTATGACTGAGAGCTTATTAAAACGGGAGGAGGATGGGTAAGTGGAGAAACAGCTTGCTAGGCTGGTTCTATTAAAATCTAAGGCCAGATCCTCTGTGTAAATTAGCATAGCTCCATTGACTCGGGTCGACTGGTTGACTCCTCTGGCTTTATGGCAGTTTACCAGCTGACATTTTAGCCCATTAACTTGAAGCATTGCATGTTTTCCTGGGAGCTTGGTCTTTGTTCTGTCCCCTACTCTTTTTTTTTTCTGCCAGAACTGACAAAATCCTTCAGCTGAAACATCTGAAGAACGACATCTCATCAAAGATGGACGTTTCCATGGAAATATCTGTTTCGGATGAAATTTTTTGAGTCTTTCACAGATAAAATATAAATAACTGGTTGGACAAGTTTTCAATAAATCAAAATAGAAACTTTGCTGGAGAAGCTGAAGTGTTGTTTGGGTTGCATTTTTCCTCTGTTTTCTCAAATAAAGAACATACAATGCCTGAAGAAAAGAAATGGCCAAAATGAAAATTTGCTGAAAACTTCCAAGAAAAGACGAAATCCTGGTTTGGGTTATTCCCCCACAGATGCCTGCATTTATACCCCTGAGGGCAAAAAGAGATGATGAAGAGCTGACGGCAGTGAATACAAGGCAGAGGAGGGAGAGGGAGAGATAAGCACTCCTGGTTTTTCTCTGGATGAGAGCCTTTTCTTTTTTTTCCCCTCTTTTCCCTGCTCCTTCCCTTCCCACTCCTTGCAGCTAGTGCATCAAAATGTAATCTGGTGGAAAAAAAACCCAGAGCAAGCTCTGCCTCCCCTGTACCAGACGCTGCTGATAGAGAGATCCTCTGACATGGATCCAGAGGTTTTTTTCTTCCTCATTTTGAACCCTGATTCACCCACACAAAAGGAGAGACATTTAACCATACGGGGAAATACATTCCAGGGGTGAAACTGCTGTGGCTGTTTCCCAAAATATGATGCCAAGGAAGAAGAACTGGTTATGGAAGATTATGCCCTGAAAACCATGCCAAAAATGAATATGTAAAATAAAATAAAGAGCTCTGTTCAAACACATAGAGGAGCCTGACCACAATGGAAGTTGGTAACTACATCCTTGAGAGTCTTATGGGGAGTTTCATCCCAAGAATATTAGAGGAGTAGGAATGCATCAAGGATCCTGGACATATCCTAACACCTCCACATCTGCTGGTAGTCCCATACCCCAAAACAGCACTGGGGAACCACTCTTGGCGTCTTACCTGATATGTGCAGTGACAGCCAAGGCTCTGATTTACAGTGCCAGGAGATTATCAGAGATACAAGAATCAGTTGAGTATTTCCATGGCTTTACCTTACATCAACTGCCCACAAAGCTCTCCATTAAAGAAATCATGGAGTCATAGAATCATAGAATGGTTTGAGTGGGAAGGGATCTTAAAGATCATCTCATTCCAACTCCCTGCCATGGGCAAGGACACCTTCCACTATCCCAAGCTGCTCTAAGTCCTGTTCAACCCGGTCTCAAATACTTCCTGGGATGAGGAGTCCACAACTTCTCTGGGCAACCTGTGCCAGGGCCTCACCACCCTCACAGCGAAGAATTTCTTCCTAATAGTTAATCTAAACCTGCTTTCTTTTAGTTTAAAACCACTTCCCCTTGCCCCATCACTATCTGCCCATGTAAAAAATGTTCCAACTTATCCAGTCCCTGGGTCTGGAAATGAAATACCAGCTTCCTTGGCACAATTCAGAATACCAAAAAAATTAAGAAGCCTCCTACGACTAGGGAAGAGAGTTTGAGCTACCAGCTGCTTTGAACATTTGTAGAGGAATACTTGGGGACTGGGTTGCAAATACACTGCTATATTCCACTTTCCAGCAGCCTGAAGTATGTTTGGCAATATACAGGAGAGAACTGCTGTTGGTGTGAAACACCAACCAGAGCAGGGCCTAATCCCACGCATGGATGAATATGGTCATGCCATTTTACTGCTGTGCATGAGGTCCCATAAAGAATATGTCACTCGACTTACTTTTCCCACATAAAGAATAAAAGATATGTTTAAGTCAGTGCTTGGCTTTAGGCAGTGCTTAGCTGCTGACCAGCGTGGAAATCCCATCTGGAAAAGACATGCAGATTCGTCATCACTGCCAAAGTGGTTTTCTACAGCAAGTGCTAACGCAAAATGAGACAAGAACTACTTACTTTGGTGCAGGCAAACTTCAGCTTTTTCCGTGAGCCTGTTGGGTGAGGTCAGCCAGATTAAAAGAAAAAAAAAGTTTGCTAAACTATAAATGCAATTAAAGCCAAAGAGGGTGCACTGGGGGTAGGTGTTATTCAGAGTGTTTGAGGGGGTGCCAGAATCTGGATCTGAATAGTTTTGATTAACAAACCTGGGTCTGAATTGCTAGAGAACTGTTCATTTCGTTAAGCCATTATTCATGGCCTGTGACTGGTCATAAGTAATGTTCTGCATCCTGATGAGAGGATTGAAGCTTACGCTGGCATGATGAATGCCTGACAGCAGATAATGAATAGTGTACTTCCCTCACAATTCACAAATGCTCCAGGGTTTCTGAATTGTAAACTACCAGGCCAACTCACTGAACAAGTACATTGAAATAACATTCCCAAAAGCAGCAGGATTTCAGCTCTCTCTCTATGGGGTAGAGTTTGATTTCCTTAAATCAAAGCAGTACAGGTCAAGCAGGTGTCCTAGAGCTGCTTGTTGGTTTTGTCTCAGGCCCAGGCACTCTGCAAATACAACCCAACCCCTGAGCCACAAATCCCTCCTCAGGGAGAGAGCTGGGGGTTCCCCGCCAGGCCTAAACCCACCTCTCCCAAAAAGCACCATCCCTCCGTGACACCAGCAGCTCCGCTTGTAGCTGGAGCTGTTTAAACACTTGCAAACAACAACCCACATGGTCACATAAATAGCAGCCAATGGAAGCCCAAGTAATTCATTTATCAGTATATTGGCCAGCGGACTGTCTTAATTATTTAACTATTCTGGTAAAAGCTAATGCATAAAGAACTTAAACAGTGCATGGATCTTGCACAGGGCCTTCAGCCAAGGGGAAAATTCAGGCTGTTCAAAGTCTCCCCTGCATGCAAATGGGATGGAGAATGTTCCTGCTGCATGGAGCTGTGGGATGACTGGCCAGGGGCAAAGCATTACAAGGGATGCTTGGACCAACACACTGCCATACTGTTTTCCAGCTTTATCAGAGTCTCTAAATATCAGTTTGACTTGTACCCAGCCGTAAATATATCCCCAACTGAACATAACACAAGTATGCAAGGAAAATATTTCGTTTACTGACCCAAGGGAAAGTGAAGTGTAGGACAGCTGTCCAGTGAAGCCTGGAGAAAATCACCTGGGAACATCAAAATGCAGGTGCTGTAGCTGAACACTTGACAGACAACCACGTGTAGAACACTTTACCCACAGAGGACAAGGAAAAAATTGTTTGGCTTGAGATATTTGCACTTCACAGGCTGATCTCTCAACCAAGCTGAAGAAGCAATTAATTGAATTAACAGGGCATATCAGCCTCTGGAGCACTAGACACTGTTGCTGTGGCAGGCCTGCTGCCCACACGTCTTCATCTGAGAGCACCTCTTTGCTCCCACTCCAGCCAGGTCTTTGCTGTGCACGACAGCCACGGCACTCACTAAGCTGGTGGCTTGGGACAGGCTTTAGGTTGGGAATGGCTTCTGCGAGAATCCCAGTTCAGTGGGATCCTGCTGGGCAGGCGAATCCAAAAATAAATGAGCGGAGGCTTGCCACTGGCCCACTGACCCAGCATCGGTTACGTTTTCACACTTGGCACCTTTCTAACAAACGATTGCTCTGTGGTTGCATGAGGCCATCGCGCACGCTCCGCGAGCCCTTTGCGCCTGCTCACAGCTCCCGCGTCCCACTGATCCACACGGGGCTTCTCTTCCTGATGGGTGGGGGATAGCACCAGGAATTACGGACGTTGCCTGCCTTCCGGGAGGAGTACACAACTTATCCCACCACAGCCCTTCCTGTGCCTTTACCAGGTTGATTTTCAAGCTCTTAAAGGGTAGCTCCAACCTCAGACAGGAGAGGGAGCAGCCTGGGTAGTCCCAACCCTGCCAGAAATTGCCTGTGTAATTGCAGGTGAATTACTCTTTCTATGCTTCAGTTTTCCGCAGGAAATTATATTTCCTTTGACACTTAAAACTCTAGATCTTTATGCTGTGGGTCACTTCCTACTACTTTTTGTACAGAACCCAGCACAATGAGACTAGTTTTGACAGGATTACTGAATTATCTTGATCTCACAATCAAATATTTTTATTAAGCTCAATTTCATCCTGGTTGTCCTACATAAATTCTTCTTCCTGATGCTTAGACACTTCTGTTATTTGTAGATAGTTACCAGGGAACATTTTTTATGGCCTTTTTACTGTAATACAAATTCTACAGTGAAAAGTGAAGGATATTACTCCAAACTATTGGTGGGTGGCCAGTGCCTCTGGCTTTGGGAATCACCAGAAACCAGTCAAGCAGCAGCCCCTGTGTTGCTTTACATATTCAGGAAAGCAAAGTTATATGGAGCTCCTGGTGTATTCAGAACTGGACTCCTTCTTATTACACAGGCAGCAAAAGAGACAATTGGAGAAGACAAAAATACTATTCCCAAGCACAGACACAGAACTCCTTTAAATCATCTCTGCTTTTCCAGTATCTAAAGCTCCTTTTCCCAACAAAGGTCACCAGGTTTCTCTGCAGCTCTCCAGCAACCAGGTGCTGAAGACCACCCCACACTGGAAATTCTGAGGGGAAAGGCACCAGGATTGAAATGTGAAGAGTTGTTAGGAGCTTTTCTTCAAGGATTTCCTATTTCCTACTCTTTCTGTGGTCCATTTTCCTTTCCTCTGACTTACCATTTCCTCCATCTACACTTTCCCATCATAGCTTGTGTACAGAATTCACAGATGCCTTTCATAAATCTGTCCTCTTTCCTTCACTCAAACCTCCCCACTTTGACTCTGATTTCTCTACTTCCAGCCACACGGACCACACCACATCATGAAAAATGCTCTTTCACATTCCGGACACTCTCAGGTTCCACTAGCAGCCACGTGAATGAAATTTCAATCAGACAAATGGTCCGAGTGGAAGCATCATAGCTCCAAAGGCTTCAAAGAGTGCTTGTGGTTTCCATGCCAGCATTTTTTGTGGTAGTCACTCACTGCTAGTAGGGTCTAGTATCAGCCTTAACCAACCAAGCCACCTCACTCTCCACAGCTAGCCCATAATTAAAAAAGGCCAATAGACTCTCGATGATGATGCAATGATGTGTTCTCAGGTGCTTCCCTAGGCACAAGGCCAAAAGCTAAGTTACCATTTATGCAGTTTGAAATGAAAGGCACAGAATTAGACAGTGACTAGAATTTCTCATTGCAGTTCTTAATCGTTTTGACTTTATTTTTCCAACAGTCAGCAGGTTTTTCCAGTGAGGAGTCCTTTAAAAAATAAATTAGATGGCTACTTACCATGACTATCAGTTGACTCAGATGACAGGACATTGCACTTACAAGACCTTTCGTGTTCCTCACTCCTCCTTTTCTGTTTCTCAATTAGGCCAGATTCTGCTGCCTTCATTCATACTATTGCTTTATTCCATAGCTCACACTAATGATTTCAGCAGTGACTCCTGGAATAAATTACTGCTCCCGTGTGCCAAGATGACCTGAAATCCTTGCCGAGGGCTGTTTCAGGCCTTTGTCATGACTTTCTTATCCCGTTTCATCCTCCACAAAGCCAGGACTTTCTCACAGCTCATCAGCTGGTTCCCCCAGAATTGGTAGACAAATACCTTCCCATGTTTACTGTGCCTCATGGGAAACCACAACTGTGTCACTAACGTGGCATGTATGGACCACTGCTCTTATTAACTCAGCAACCCCATCATGTACCTATCAGTAAGAAGGTGTTTGTTGTCCTGTTTTATATGTGACAGTGGTCAATGCCTCACTGAATCAGGTATTACACCAACATTTCCCACATCTGGAGGATAAAACACACACTTCTAAGAATGGGTATCAACATTTGAAATACGAAATCTGAACATTTAGAAGTATTTTAAAGATATGAACCTCTAAGAGTTATGAAAACATCATGGACCTATCCTGTTTCCCTCCAGTGCAAGTCCAGCCAATCCCTTTTAAGCGCTGTGAAATCCTCACTGGAGCTGGTGCACAAGGTAGAGCTTAGTTACGAAGCCTCTTGCAGACCAGTTGGAATCTTTGTAAGTATAAATCATAGAGCAAAATCAATTGCTTCCGAATCACGTCTCAGAAAGAATTACCAAGAGCACGCACGAAGTCAAATCCCCAAAAGATAGGGAATGCCAGAGTTAAGATGATCACGACCTAGCCTGGAAAGGACAAGCTGCTACACTTGATGCTACGTAGCCTCAGGGGAATGTGCAGTAACTGGTTACCCCAGTGCCCTATAAAATCTACTCTCAGGCTTTCCACAGTTGCTATTAATAGGAGCTATAAACAGCCAGGGAACCATAACGCGAGATTAGCTGTCGTTATATCTGTTTCACAGATAAACTCTCTGACAACCAGTGAAACTGAAATGGAAACCAAGCGTCTACAGCCAAATTGGCAGGAATGCTGCAGCAGGATACTGGAGAAGAGTGCTTACAATGGGTAACCAGATAAGGGCAAAGCCAACTTTTATCCTGTTCCACTCTTGTGCTCAAGTGAAACAGCAGAACAATCAAAAGTGAAGCCTTGCTACTGTTGGCATGTCCCACCTCTCATCCCTCGCCAACATCAAAAGGTTGTAGAATCATGGAATGGTTCGGGCTGTAAGAGACCTTTAAAAGTCACCCAGTCCAACCCACCTCCCATGGGCAGCGACATCTTCAAGCAGATCAGGTTGCTCAGAGCCCAATCCAACCTGACCTTGAATGTTTCCGGGGATGGGGCATCCACCATCTCTCTGTAGCATGGATATTGTCTAAGGCTGTGGATAAAGAAGCAGTTGCGCTACTTGAAGTTGCTGTTGCCTCCTAAACGGTTGGGGTTAGGCCCTGTGCTATTGCTTCTGGAGTTTGAAAGATTCAGAGCAAGCCCTGATCTGGTCTAAGGCAAATTATTTGAGCTAAAGAATTCAACCTGTTGCCTTCAGTCACCTGGGTTTGACTGAGAGGGAGCTTTGTTACAAATGTCTCCACCAGCTGATTTCTGGTGGCAGCTCCTCTCCAGCTCTAAGAGGTTGAGGAGCACCTTAGAGCAGCAGCAGACTCTTTAAACTTGACCAGATGAAGAAGAAGATGCAACAAACACATGAATGGGAGACTTCACCAGCCTTTGACAAGGCTGGAACACGATTTGGTTGCTTGCAAAATAAAAAAAGAGCAGGCCGCCTTGCAAAGGTGAAGCATTTGCAGTTAGGTAGAACTGGATATGTCACTTGTAGGTCACCTGCTGATGAGCCCTCAGAGCCTTCCAGCCATGGGTCACCAGCTGCATTCAACCCAGAACCAAAATTACAGCCAGGCATTTTAATTATATGTTTGCCTTCCTCTGGGTCAAATGCTTTTCAGGCATCGTTTCTTCTGTGGGTGTCTGACATCTGGCACAATCAGGCTTCATCTTAGTTGGGTTCCTCAATCAAAGTTTCTAGATTAGGAGCGTACAGAAATTTCGCATTAAACATAAATCGTTAAGGTTAGTAAAAAACCCATCCACCTTGTCTTCAGCACTAATTTAGCCCAAGGTAAGGACCTACATTTTCTATCCTGTGCACAATAAAAATCCCAGGGGAATAAAAAACCCACAAGAACTCATAATTTGCAACATCACGTTTTCCCCAAAAACCTTTATTGCGGAGCAAGAAGAGAGACAATTTCTGTTACAGTGCTTGAAAGCCGGTTTCATGACTCTTTCTCAGATTGACAGCAATACTGATTCCACCCAAACAACTCAGCCTGAAACAGACAACTCATAATGTTAAAGTTCAGGACAGTTACAGCTGACTGAAAAAGGGACTCAGAATGGAAACTGCTGTACAACTGCTACGTTATGACTTGCTGCCAGATCTGGAGATAAAACTAAAAGCAGCCATTTTCTTCTGATTGATTTGGTTCTTTCTTATGTGGAATGACAATAGTAACATCTAAATGATAGCACTGCTTGGAGTTTTCTCATTTTTTTTCCTTCCAGAGGAATAAATACATTGTATTCAAAGCCACAAAATCCTTGGAATTCACAGCACTCAGTGAAACCAAAAGTGATCAAACAAGCACTAGTTTAATAAATTCTGATATGCACATATGTTCCAACAGGGAGTACGCTGTGTTTTACTTGGGTAAAAGCAGAGTCCCAGCACACTTAATGTTCAACTGTTTTCTCATCAGAATCTCTTCTGTCATAGCAAATAGGTCACTGTGCGGAAATCACAGCCACATTTTGAGTAGATTGAGTTAACTTTATGAATGCATCATAAAATGGGAACTTCATAACTTCCTATTGACACTGTTTTACTGTTGCAATTTACCATTCTAATGGCACTATTTAGGAAACAATGGCTGAACTGCAATGAGATAATTAAGGAATAATGTCCATTACTTCAAAGTATACAAAGCAGTAAACAGCTGCCAAAAGTGATTAATAGCCGAGATGAAGTTAAGACATTTAATCAATCTAATAAACCATTTATTGCAAGAATATAGCCGCTTACACTAACTATGAAACATTCGTCTTATTGATACAAACTGCAGTATTTTCCTTTCTTTAGGATGTAATATCACGAGACCTTGATTGTTCTTCCATTAAAGTCAAGGATAAAACTCCCATTGTGGGCCCAGGGTCAAGACTTCATAGAGCTGATACCAATGAAAATAAATGCTTCCTTTTAATGTAGAACAGTTCTGCTAAAAACATTTCCCCCCCCACACACACTATTATAAAACATCCTGTGGCATTGAGAGAGGGACACATTTTAGTAGCAAGGACAAATGTCAGAAGTCATGATGAAAACCTGGATCTCCTATTAGCTGGTGCTGCAATTCCCTGCTAAGTATTGTTATGTCTGTACCTCCACCTCTGATCTGTGACAGGGACATGAAACCATTCCCTCGTTCCATGGGATTATTTAGGATTTAGCTCATGTAGCATACAAAGAAACGTAGATAGAAGATACTGTACAAACTTCAGAGTGTTCCTAAAGTAAAAACAGAAAGGATTCAACACGGACTGCTCTTGATTCTCTAACATCTATCTCATAACTGGCACAGGAATGGGAGTGGTGGGGGGCGGGAGAGGCTGATCCCATGCCCAGGGGAAAGGACCTGTTTCCGAGGTTACAGCAGTGCTGCCAGGACAAGAACGGCTGCGCTTCCTCAGCTTCCATTCTGCTTCCCGCTGCCCTGCAAGAGCGTGGGCTTTCTACAGCTCCTCAGTATCCTGCTTTTTTGCTCTCCACCTCAGGCTGGAGGCGTGAGGGAGCTGCATGGCAGCAGCAAAGGGACAAGCACAGGGAGAGACAGCCCCTCCTGGCACGCCCTCTCACCCTACTTCCCCCTTATATATCACCACAAACAGCAGTTCCCCCTCTAAACTGAAGCAAATACCAAATTCCTGACCAAGATGAACACACAGCGAGCTGCTTGACTGGAGTTTTACGACATGAGTTGCAGAAACAATCTCACCGGCATTAAAATCATACATACCACACTGGCTCGAGGTGAACATTGTATTCGTCAAGCCTTGCGAAACATGCTTTTCATCAGACAAGACGTTTCTGTCTCCTCATCCCTGCATAGAAAAGAGGCATTGGAACACATGTTCTCCCACCACACATTACAATTTCCCTTTCCCTGCAAAGAAGTGGAAGGTGTTCTTAGTGCTGGATGACTCCTGAACTTGCTCTGAAGCAATTCTTTTGTCTTAATGGTAGCAGGAAGCTTCTTTGGTTTTACCCAAATATAAATATTGATACAGAAACTCATACCAGATAATAACAGAGGTATGAATTTATTGTTTCAGCAAAAGCTCCTATGCAAATTAACCCTCAGATAATTAAAAATGCCTCCAGTGCTGGGGCGGGTAGAAGATCAAGCACTTGCTGGGTTACAACACAACCAGTGCTGTGATAAAGCTGCATAATAGCTCAGGAGCAGCAGCTCCCAGCCTTCACAGGCAGCAGGGCTAATTTCACCAGCCAACGTGTACCAACTCCTGTTCATCTGCGCCCGATCCAGCCTGCGAGGGACTGTTTGTAACTGCAAGACTCTTGTCTGGAGAAGCCAAAGCCAAGGAGCAGGTTGGAACTTGCACAGTTGGATGCAATGCAAGCAGTGGCATCGCGCTCACTCCCCGTGCAAGTGTTTGTCATAAGAGCAGGACGGGAAAACCTAAAATACGAGTCCCAGAAACCTGCAATACAGGTATCTCTGCCTGTACTGCTCTTTAGGGAGTGTTAGTTTTGGAGACAGAACGCACAGGTAGATTTGGAATGACTTTTTCTACACTGAAAAAACACAGTGATTTGACGACTCACAGCAAAATGTTTAAATCTGTTGGCTGCAGGAATGAAACAAGGCCCCCGAGCTGTTAAGTCTTTTTCTCCAGAAACTGGATGTGGCACTGCTGCAGAGCAGAGATTCCTCGAGGCTGGGCCCATAGCATTCTTTCATGGCAAGGAAGAGCTGCAACAAAGCCAGCTCCTTAAATTGCTGGAATTAAACACAATGGTCATTTCTGCAACCCAGTTTGGCAGCTGAAATGAATCACAGAATCCCAGAATGGCTGGGGTTGGAAGGGAGCTTAAAGATCATCTAGTTCAAACCCCCTGCCATAGGCAGGGACACTTTCCACTATCCCAGGTTACTCCAAGCCCCATCCAACCTTGCCTTGGACACTTCCAGATCTGTGGAGACATGGGAATAAAAAACCTGGATTGTTTAGCGAGCCAAAAGACAGAGATGATCTCATGGAAGAGGAAATTTGAATGAATTCCATCCGGGAAATCAATGCCATGGTTTTGTTACTGTTAGATAAAACTGTTCATAGATATATTTATAAATATTTTTTTAATGCAAATGGTGAGTGGTTTCCTCTTTTAGTGCAAAAAGAAGATAGTTGCAACCAGTATCACTAAATTCATGTTGCCTGGGTCTATGCTGGCTACAGAAGGATTTTCCCCATTTATTTAATTAAATTTAAAATTATATCTGTCCTTAGTGTAGCAAGGTTACAATAGAGGCTTGAATATACATTAGATTCTTTTTTCTAGGAGACAAAGGTTACAATTCCTTATTTATGTTAAATACAACACCATGCTTTTTTAAAGGCTTTCTCTTGGTTTTACACTCTGGCAGCCCCACGTAAGAGCCATTATTTGGGGTGGGTTTCACACGTACTTTCCCCACCATCAGGTCTAAGGCCCAGGAGAGTGGGAGCAGGACAGGTACACCACAGTTTATGTCCTCATGCCCCAGCAAACAGCAGCACTGGGAGTTCCTGGAGAGCCAGACATGGCTTTTAGGAAAAACACAGAAGGTATTCGCTCTGAGAGAAGCAGCCAAGCCTGCCATCCGTACCTTCGAAGTACAGCAGGGACATGGAGCTCCTGGAGTGGGGCCAGCAGAGGCTACAAAGTTGATCAAGGGACTGGGGCATCTCTCTTATGAGGACAAGCTGAGGGAGCTGGGGCTGTTCAGCCTTGAGGGGATACACTGAGAGGGGACCTCACCAATGTCTGTCAGTGTCTGCAGGGAGGGCTCAGAGCAGGGACCAGGAGGGACAGGAGGAACAGGAGGGAACCAATCCCAGGAAGTACCCCTTGGACATGAGGAAGAACTTCTTCCCCGTGCAGCGACCGAGCCCTGAACAGATTGCGCAGAGAGGGTGTGGAGTCTCCCCCCTGGGAATATTCCAGACCATCTGGACACAATCCTGTGCCGTGTTCTCTGGGATGGCCCTGCTGGGGTCCTCCCCTGCTGGAGCAGGGACATGGGACCAGATGACCCACGGTGGTCCCTTCCAACCTGAGTGATTCTGTGATTCGAGCTACACACTCGCTTCTGAAAAAAGACCCCTTACAGTCACCTGTGAAAGTACTTCACTGCACACATCTTCTAATCAGATGGTTTATACCTGTTCACGAACCCATTAACATTCAGGTCCAGAGAAGGCCAACAGAGCTGAGAATGGGTCTAGAGCACCAGCAGCAGCTGAGGGAGCTGGGAAAGGGGCTCAGCCTGGAGAAAAGGAGGCTCAGGGGGGCACTTCTGGCTCTGCACAACTCCCTGACAGGAGGGGGCAGCCAGAGGGGGGGTCGGGCTCTGCTCCCAGGGAACAGGGACAGGAGGAGAGGGAACGGCCTCGCATTGTGCCAGGGGAGATTTAGGCTGGACATTAGGAAGAATTCCTTCACAGAAAAGTTGATTAGCAATTAGAGATTAGAAATAGGATGCCCCAGTGAGTTGGTGGAATCACCGTCCCTGGAGGTGTTTAAGGAAAGCCCGCACGTGGCACTGAATGGCTGACATGGTGGCGCTGGGCCACAGGTTGAACTCGCTGATCCCAGAGCTCTTTTCCCACCGCAACAATTCCGACTCCGTGATTTATTTTTTCCCGCGCAGCCCGAGGCGGGAAATGGCGGCCGGGCCCGCCCCGCGCGCTCACGGCTCCGCCG
>VZTD01004775.1:455320-482500 GCA_013397725.1 Rhagologus leucostigma | reverse complement strand
TTTTTTTTCAAATACGAACCTGAGTCTTGATTTTTTTTCAAACAAACAAACAAACCCGCTCCCCCCACCACCCCCCCCGCACACAAGCCTGCCTCTGAGAGGGAAATAGCCAGGTGGAATCTCACTCTGTTTCCATGGACAACCCGTCCATTATCACCCAGGTGACTAACCCCAAAGAGGAGGAGATCCTGTCCTGCACTCAGGATAAAGGTGAGCTGTTTTCTCTCTTTCTCCATGAATTTTTTTTTTTTCCCATGCTTAAAAAATGCACGTAGTGAAAACTCGCATTCTTCAGTGACCTTATAATCCTCTCTAGGCTGCTGGGCATAGAGGAGGGCTTGTTTGGTTTGGGCTGGTTTTTTGGGTTTTTTTTTTTCTTTGTGGGATGAAAGTATTTGCATGAAGGTCTCTGAAAGGGCTTGGTGGATACAACTTGTTAAAAGTGTTTAAATACCGAGTTTCATCAGTCATTTAAATAGAATATTCTTGTTCCCCGAGGTCCGGGGAGGTAACTTTATAGGGTGGTCACTGTGCAGTTAGTGCCCTGCTCCAGGGAAGGGATACCTGTGCTGGGTGTGTTGAAAGGTTTTGAAATATCTGCTGTAAAGATTTTAAATTCTTTTCCCCCTCTCTTTTTAAAAAAAAAAAAAAAGAAAACCATTCCCAGATTTCTTTCCTATATTCCTCCCTGCCTCACATTTCAGAATCTGTGCGGCTTTCAGCTTTGTTGGAGGTTACTTGTGCTTCTCAGAAAGAGACACAGGCTACTTGTAAAAGCGGGCTCTATTTACTCCCTAGATAAATAGTTGTTGCTTGCGTAAGGCATCACGCTTGGATTGGGTTTTGCTCCCAAATGAGATGAATCCAGCCTGACTGAAGGAGCTGCTTCCCTCAAAAGCCTGGATGTTGACGAGTGCCCTTAACCTTGTTTGCTTTCGGAAGCTTGGAGCAGTCTTGGGGCTGTAAGTGGTTGTGTCCTTGTGTCTGGTGGCGAACAGGAGGGTTCAGGTTCTGGGGGCTTGTTCACAGGTTTGGGAAGTTATTTG
Source organism: Rhagologus leucostigma (assembly GCA_013397725.1). NCBI lineage: Eukaryota > Metazoa > Chordata > Aves > Passeriformes > Rhagologus > Rhagologus leucostigma. The sequence continues at coordinate 481,454 of VZTD01004775.1, read as the reverse complement.
GATGTCAGTTTTATGCTTCGTTGTGGGCAGTGCTGGTAAATGGGGGGGAAGGGCAGAAATTAGAAATAAAGAGTTATGTCCGTGTTCCTTGGCAGGTACGGTCAGACCTCTGAGTGGTTGTCTAAAAATGGTAGATTGATAGATCTCGCCTTGAAATGGATGAGTTTAGTGCCCAAAAAGCTTCCGTTTTTGTGTGGCTCACCTTGGAAATAGTGAGTGGTCCCAGATTGCTGGAGAAGTTGCTCCCAGTTACTTTTGACTGTAAGGCCATATGCGAAATCTCAGTCTTCTCGCTTCACCAGTGCTGACCGCAGAAGTATGGAGGTAGATTTAAAAAACAAAAGAAAGCCATCAGGTTTGGGGGGGTGTTTGAACAAAAAATTACTTATTTTCAGCACAGGAATGTTCACGTAAGTCTTCAATTCCTTTTTCTTGTGCGGTGTTACTTCCACCGTGAGGCCTGGTTTGGCTCAAGAGATTTCTGATGCTTTCCTCTGTTTTGGCAATGTGGAACATGGAGTATCTATAACGTAGTGAATAAGGTGCTGTGCTCTGCCTACCATGTCTCCCTAAGACCTGGTTCGGGGTAGACATACGTGATACCGTGCTCAGATGCTGTGGTTTTAGTGGCCTGTATTATTGTATGTAATGGAAGGGTTTCGTTAATATCAGTAGCAGCTGGTTGAAATTTTAGTGTAAAAAAGCCAGTTGAGACAAGCAGAGGAAGATTTGACAGCTCGGAATAAGAGTAGGCATCCACATCAAACAAGTGGCTTTGGAGTCCTCGGCAGAGCGAGTGAAAATATGCATCTAACTTGCATAACTCTGCAGTAACTTGCATAATGTGCATTGTGTTCTTGCTATTGGTTTGTCTTTGGCAAAAAATCATGATGGTCTTCGTTGCAGAGAAGGAGCTTTTCAGGCTTCGTGTTGTGTTAGCAGGGCTGGGCTGGGGGAGAGGGGAAGGAGGGGAGCTGGAGTTGGAGATGAGGAAACTCCAGCGTCATCTTCAAGCAGGAGGTGAATTCTCTTTCTTTTCGGGTTTTTGTGTGGGTTTTTTTTTAATGTGGTTACAGTGCATGCATTGGATTGATGATGAGCTCTGTGGTGAGACTTTCAAATCACTCCAGAGCAACTTTTGCAGCAGGAGAACGGCGGGTCTGTCCGTCCTGGGCTCTGGAAGGAGAGTGCTGCTTGCTCCAACCTCTTCCACTACAGGTTTTCCCAGTGCTCAAGGTATGGAGCTTGTGGAAACCCGTTGCTCTACCTGCCTCCCTGCACATCACGTCACCCAATTTTCTGTCAGGTTTCTGAGCGGTTTTAGCAGAGCCTTTAGGTCCGGTGAGCTGTGAGAGAGAGAGAGCCCGGAGCGGAGATAGGGAACCCAGATAAGGCTCCTAGCAGGAGGCTGGTGCAAAGTGAGTCTCTGCTGCTAATTCAGGTTGAGCTGAGTGTATTGGTACAAAATGGCTCACAAATATGTTAAGGCTTAATGAATTAACTCTTTGTTTCGTGAAATCCACAATCAGCTGAGCCTGAATTCTGGAATTCTGTGATACGGTGAAATACAGCAGCGCTGTGCTGTGTGAGCCAAGGCTGTCCAGTTTAATGAAAAGCTGTTTTTTTCCCTCCAAGTTTAGCGTTTGGCTGCAGAAATAAATTCCAGGGTGCTAAGTGGCGTGTGGTGGCTTTGGGAATCAGGGTTTTCTTAGGGTTTTTGAGATCTTGTGTTGGTGTTTGTTGTGGAAAAAAATGAATTTATTTTCCTGTTGTTAAGCTGGAGAGAGGCAGTTCCACAGTAACTGAGCAGCTGCTAAATAATGCATGTGTATACCTTCAAGGTTTTGATTTTTTTCCCAAGATTTTTTTTAAGCTTTTAATCAGATGTGAGACCAGCATTTAGCTTGATTTATTTTTTTTTTAATGTTTTTATGTTTTAAAAGGAATTCGATGTGCAGTACAGGCTTTTGCCAAATTTCTCCTGTGCGAGGGAGCGAGGTTGGCAACAAACAGAGCTGGTTCTGTGGTCCTGGGGCAGTTATGTTTTTAGGTAAATACTGTGCTTTACGAGTAAAAATGCTCAAGCATTTTCTTGCTAGTGCAGGTGTATTAAAAAATACCTTTTGAGATAAGTGAAGCTGTGGCAACTTGTTAAGGGGGAGCTTATAAACACTAAGAGGAATTTGTTAACGTTTATTTTTTAACAAATAGCGAAAAATTTCGAAGGTGGAAAAAAAAAAGGTCTTGGTATGCAACATTCCCTAATATGTTGCCACATGGTGGTGCACTGGATTTAGTTGTCTGTCAAAATGAAAGCTGAGCATGGAAGGTTTGCTACAATCATATTTTATTATTATTATTGTTGTAATGTTCTCAAATGCCTGTGGTGTTCGTGCTGCTGGAGCATTTTGGTCCCTATCTATGTTATTAAATTAGTTCTGGGAGATGGGAACTTAGGTTCTCCAAACTGGAAGTGATACGTAGGTGCCTGGAAACACTTTGAACGCTAAATTCACAGAGAATTCAATTCCCTGTTAGTTTTTTAAGTAACAAAATAGTAGTTCTTCGCAGAAATATTTTGTGTTGTAGTCATCTGGCACTTCTGGAAATTGGAAACATTAACTAACTTGAAACTAAAATGGAGACCTAAGTATGTGAAAAGAGGTTTGTTTTATCAGGGGTAAATGTGAGCAACTAAGAAAAAATACAGATAAAAAGTATGAAGAAAACCTGGAAGTCTGGATCTCTATAAATCAGTACAGATAAAATCAACCAGTTATTTTATTTTTTATTGTTTTTAATTCTTACTACTCAGAGACCTCTAATGTGAAATCTGTGTGGTTAAATGTACAGAAAATTGAGCAGTGCTGACAGAGCTGCTCTGAGTGTCACGTTGAGAGCGTGGTCATGGATAGGCAACAGGCATTCAGTCCAAAGGAGTGAATTTTCCTTTTTTACCTACCTGCATTAATTTCATCCTCATAAATGATGCAAATTCTTGGCTGTTTCCATGTGCCAAGTTAAATAGTAGTGAAAAATAGTCCAGTCCTTCAGATACCTGCTTCAGGCTGTGGTGTTTTGTTTTCTCTTTTCAGATATATCTTTCCTGACTTCTGTAAAATTTGCCCTGTCAGCTGAGTGTCTATTTTCAGTTATTTAGAGTAACAGAATGTTTTAGTGTCCCTACAGATGTGAATTGTCTTCTGCAATAAATTATATGAAAAAGGTTCACAGTGCAACCTGAACCATTAGAGCTTTTTTTAAATCTGTGTGAGTCCCTGAGGAGGTTTTCACAAACTTTTTTGCCTTCTTTTCTTTCAAACAGAGTTGGAAAAAACTGCAGTGAGACAAATACCCATTACAGTTTTAAATAAGGAGTTCTGAAGATCTCAAGTTAAAAGCCAAAATAAGTCTTTAATTGTGTCTTCAATAAAGAAAAGGTTTTGAAAATAGCTGAAAATACTTTGGATGTACTTTTTTGCCATTACATCACCAGGATTCAGAGTACTCAAACACTTGAACATATGTTAATGATCCTGAGACATTGTCTCGACAGATTTTTATAATATTGACTTCAGAATTTTAACACTAAAATAGCATTTAAAGGGGGAGGAAAAAAAAAAAGATGTGGAAACCACTCCAACAGTGCAGTGGAATGTGAATTGCTCGCAGAGGGTAAAATTCTAAATCATTAACTAATGACATAGTTGTTATATGAAACCAGAGTAGCCGTACAGTAGGTTTTGTGTTCCAGGGAGACTGTAGTAACCTGTAGTAACCCAAGATTTGATTTAGGGTCGCAGTTAACAGGCTGAAGTGCAGTAATGGGAATGATGATTTGCCTGAATATCAAATGTTCCGTCAGAGTCTGTAACCTGCAGTGTGATCATTTCTTCCTAATGCTTGTTGTCACCTCAAATTCATACCGGTTTAAATGCAGTGGTTTAACTAAAGTGTTCAGAAGTTTAACATGCCTTTAAAAAAAAAAAACAAAAAAAACCAAAAACCAACCCAACAAAGTTGACCTACATTTTGTTAATTCAGTATTCAGAAATGCAAATAGAATTTTCTGACATAATCAGTAAAATGCGGCGTGATCGATGCCACACTTCAGCTTTCAGAGTTTAAGCTGAACATTCTAAATAAGCCTCTGCATAACGGGTCCATTTTTGTTTCTTTGAAGGGATAAAAACTGAAATGCTGAGAAGGCAAAAGGCCAAGAGAAATGAAACTCCCTGCCTTGGTCATTGCTGTGAATGTTGTGAATCTTGTTCCTGCTGCCCTCACAGATAGGTTTGACTGTGGGAGGCTCATTTTCCCATCATGGAACACTTAATTTATGAGTTTGACTGTCATGTAAAAGTTACCATTCCGACATGAAAATGGTTGCAAATTAGATCTAGCCCACAATTTTTATATATATGTCAATTCCTAGATATTCCTTCTATAAGCATGTGTACTTCTTTTTTCTGCTGAATTTTGAGTTGTTGGCAGTGACCACCATAGTTGGGACTCAGTATTACGTTTTCAATTAAAAATCCGGTTTCAGGCAATCCTGGATATGGAAATGATAACTTGAGGGGTGAATTTGTCCGTTACTCAAGCCCAGCCTACAGAGAATTTTGGATGAATTACTTTGAATTGTATTTCAAGTGTTTCTGTCCATGAGAGTTAACATTTTCTTGAAAAGAAAAGAATAGGAAAAGCAAAGACAGGTCTAATTATCTACGTTCTTCCTCAGGTTTTGCCCACTGTGTGAATCAGAAGGGGAAAATGTGGCTCATCCCTCTTTCTCCTCCCTGCCTGGGGGATATATCTTGCTGGGAGAGCAGCGAGGAATGTGGATATATGTAGGACCAGGAGGGAGCAGAGAGCTGCCAGAGTGCTCCAGCCTGTTTGGGGGACGGAGCAGAGTACGAAATCCTGGCTTTTGAGGCTGTGGAGCCCAGGCAGAGGCTGGTGGTGGGACAGGGAATAGTTTTGGTGTCTGTGATGGGCTCCCAACCTGCCCTGACCACTCCTGGGCAGTGGGTGCTCTCCTGATGAAGTCTGAGGGTCTCTGCCCACCCATTTGGGTGGTTTTGTGTGTTCCCTTACCCCAGCTCAGAATTATTTCCAGAAAGGGATGGAATCTTCCAAGCTGAAACAAGAGAAGGGCCGATAGAACTACAACGGGCCAAGCGTGTTTAGACGTTTAAAGATCACATCTGGATTGCTGGTAAGGATTGTAAACCATCCCGTGCCTCTCAGCAGTGGAAACCTGGCTGGAAAATCTCCCAGAAACATTCAGCAGCATCTCCTAAGTCTCCATGAGTCGGTTCTAGTGGATGTTCCTGATCTAAGCTGTATTTCCAGTGCTCGTCTCAACAGGGTGACATCTCGCTGGCTTTAAATTCTCTGCTGAACTCCCAGAGCTGCAGGCAGGCACGGAGGAAAGAAGCCTTTTGTGCTTTACTGTCATCACAGACACTTTCAAGAGTTTCATGTTGGGAAAGTTAATCTTCTATAAATTCTGCTTTTGCTGGAGTTTGAGGGGAGCTTGCTTTATTTTTGCTTGGAGAGGTTGAGGCGTAAAACGGACATGGATGGGATGAATGTGGAAAGCATAAGCGGCATCTAAATAGATCTGAGTAAAAATACGTTCCACGTGGTCTGCTGTGGTATAATTTTGGCCTTTTTTTTGTATTTCTGGAACGTTTGCTGTAAGACAAGAAAAAAAATCTAAGAGTCTTATACAGTCCAGTCCTTTCAGTGCCAGCTGCTACTGTGTAACACAGATACTAGCAGTAAAAATACCAACTTTAACCAAATGAGCAGGGAAAGTCCTGTTTTACAGCTTGTAGGCTTTATCCAGCCTGTTATCAAAATGATCACTTGCAAAGTGCCACTTCTTGTTTTCTTTGTACAAGATAATAAAGTATGATTTGTAAAAAGAAGAACCCAATTATTAGAAGTGATTGGCTGCACTAGAAACGAGAATTCTATTATCTAGAAAATTTATTGCGAGTTAAAGCTGAATAAATGCATGGTAGACTTGGATTCTAAGGGTGTCAGGGGGTTTGAAATGAGATTTTTTTCTTTATTTATTTTTTCAATAAACTATTATTCTATTCTGAATGTTTATTAATATATTTAAAGCCTGACAGATGGGAAAATAAGACACTGCAGGGCCTGTTTTGTACAGAGGAGCAGCCCCAAATAATGGATGCCTGATCTGTCAAAATCCAATGTGTATGTAATGTTTAAAATGTTTCTAAAATGTCAGGACAGGTTTTTAGGAAGCAAAGATTTCATGAACCTCAGCCTGCAGTTACAGTTTGCATATTGATGATATTGTTGAAAGTCAAGTCCTCTCTGCTGGGTAACTGGCCAGTTGTTTGCTGCCACTGTTGCAAACCTTATTTTCCTGGTAGCAAGTGAAATATTGATTTTTATTCACTGCCGCGCTCTCCCCCACCCCCGCAGCTCTCTGCTTCCTGACTTGTCCTCCAGGATTCCCAGCGGAATTGGCAGTGAAACTAATCTTGCTGTTTCCTGGCCTGCTGTAATCAGCAGTAAAATTTGAAACTTTCTTGTTTATTTGATGATTTGCAAAGCTTGGCTGTCCCCTTGGAGTATGGAACTCCTCCCCTGGCCTCCGGGAGCCAGAGGGGGGGATGTGCTTCCAGCTCTTGAGGGTGAGCTCCTGCCTTTGAGAACCCTTTGGGGTAGATAAACCAGTTTCAGTCCTCATAATCATCATAAAGAAGTTCTGCCACAAAGGTGTTGTTACAGTGGACACGTGTAGAAGAATCCAGGTGTGTGTTTTTTGGAGCAATGTTAGCAAAGAATTTTTTTAAAAGATTAAGATTTTATACGAAGTCGTTCTGAGCATGCATTTAACAATTGGCAGGCAGCGCTGCTTTATTTCTGTCCACAAAAGCTGTCTTGTATTTTCATGTCTGAATATTTACATACTTGCATTTTTTACCCATGAGTGCGCGTACATGTGGTTACCAGGGATAGTTTGGGTTGGAAGGGACCTGAAGGATCATCTAGTTCCAACACCTTCCGCTAGACCAGGCTGCTCCAAACCCTTTCCAGCCTGGTCTTGGACACTCCCAGGGATCCAGGGGCAGCCGAAGCTCCTCTGGGCAACCTGTGCCAGGGCTTCCCCACCCTCACAGGGAAGAATTTCTTCCTAATATCGCATCTATCCCTGCCCTCTGGCAGTGGGAAGCCATTCCCCCTTGTCCTGTCCCTCCATCACTTGTCCCCATTCCCTCTCCTGCTCTCTTGGAGCCCCTTTAGGCACTGGAAGGGGCTCTGAGGTCTTCCAGAGCCTTCTCTTTTCCAAACTAACACTCCTAGCCCGTTGTCCGTCTCCATACCAGAGGTTCTCCAGCTCTCAGAGCTTTCTCATGGCCTCCTGGTGTTGGCTGCAGCAGGTCCACCTTGGTAAAGCTCAGAATGGTGGGTGTAGATTTTGAAGCTGGTTTGCAGTGTGGGGTTTGCTTGAACTGTGAAGTTGGCAATTTTTCCTAGTGGTAGTCAGATAGAGGCATTCTGCAAAGGAGAGGTCAGTAGTGACACGTTCCTAGAAAATATTTAATCATTTATATGCTTGCTTCAGCCAAGCACAAAGAAAGGTCTAACATTTACCATCTGGAGAGAAAGGTACAGTTATAAAGTATCTCAATAAACCTTCACAAAGCCCTTAAAAATTTTTAAAAATGGGCGTATGGGACTTCTTTCGACTAAAGTTGGTTAAAGATACACATTAACAATTTGATGAATGCAGTGTAAAGTGAAGCATTTCAGGGAAAACACTTCAAGTATGTATTTCACAGGGATTTTTGGAATGAATCTTTGACCTTTTGGGGTTTTTTTCAGTTCTCTCCCTTGCCTTGTTTTGCTTTCTTGTCTTTTTATCTTCTCATCAGAAGTTCTGGACTGCAACAGCTGCCTCTCTGTTCTGATGCCGTTGAAGCTCAAGGGGCTGAGGTGTTTGGTGGCTGTGTCCAGGGACAATTCTGGTGTGTCACTGTTGGGTTAATGGTTGGACTCTATCTCAGAGATCTTTTCCAAGCTTTCTGATTCTCTGAGAAGCTGTAGTGGGTGTTTGGGGCTGAGGTGGTGCAGTGAGGAGGAACCCTGGACAATATTGCATGGACAGATTGTCTCCTGGCAAGTTGGCCAGGCTGGTGTGGAAGCTGTCTTATAAAGCGAGATGTTCTCTGTGTTGAAATTTAGGAAGATAAAGGTCTTTTATCACCTCCAGTGAATGTTGTGCTGTATTTAAAGGGAGGAGATGCATGAAAAATAACCAAAATAATAGAGTAAGTACTTCAGGACTCTTCCCAGGGTATAGTGTGGCTTCAGAGTGAAAGGCAGAATATCCCATTTGAGTTAAAGGAAGTGTTTGCTTGTGCATCAGACAGGTGACCTGCATAACCCGTGAAGAAACAGTTTCCAAAATTGTTTATCTGGGAATTCCTGAACAGGATGAACAGGCAGCAATTTGCATTTGTTGTAACTGATGCAATCTTATAAAGGTACTGAAAACCAGTATTATAAAGGTACTGATTGTGTTTCAGCGTATGAATTGTGTGTCATCAGTCACAGAATGGTTTGGATTGTAAAGGACGTTAAAGATCATCCAGTTCCAACCCCATGCCGTGGGCAGGGACACCTTCCACCAGACCATCCAGCCTGGCCTTGAACACTTCCAGGGATGGGGCAGTAGAGGAAGGAAGGGTGAAATTTCATTACCTAGTGACCAACTGAATGTGTCAAGTGTTTGTGCTTGTGTTTATCCTCAATTCTCGGACAGTTCTCCTGTGCTGGGTTATGGGTGATGGAAGATAATTACCTTTGCCAAGTCATTTGTTGGCCAGCTGCCAGTTCTCATTACTTTTTATGATGTCAAGCTGATTTTGTTGAGAATCCGCAAGTTGAAAATGATTTTGAGAGTTTTGGAAGTGGAAGGGGGGGAAGGTTATGTTAGTTGGGGAATTAAGAAAAGGAGAGGAAAAGAATACTGAATGCAATCTGCAGAGCAATTCATTTGCTAATTACACATTGACATAAATTGGAAAGTCCCAGAAGGAGGGGGTTTACAGCATAACTGGAAAACAATTTGCATCTGTGTAGAGGTCTGTGCTTATCCACAAAGGAATGAGATTTTAACTGGATTTGTTTAATCGGGTTTATCGTGAGTGCATAGTTGTGGGCTTCTTTTTTCCTCACATTGCAAAATCTCCTGTCTTTCTGGAAGATTCCCTCTTGTGTTGAGATTAAATATGTCAGAGAAGGATGTATGGAGAGGTTTAATGGAGACGGAAAGTGAAACCTAAGAAAAACCAGGAAATGTCCTTCTGAATTTTAGAGTGGATTGAATACGTGAATGTTTCTGGCTCCAGATTACCATGATAAAACTGACAGCTTAATGCAAACTCTGCCCTGAAATTCAAATGCCTTTTTTTTTTTCCTGCCCTATAAGAAATCTGAAACTCCGGCGAATTCTTGCTGTCTCCACTGGGAGGGTTGCTAGCAACTAATTGTACACGCTAATTACGTGCTAACTAGTATTGCTACAAAGAGCATTCAGTGTTAGTATTACGATAGTTTGGGGTTTTTTTCCTGTAAATCTTTCAGACTTGGTGCCCAACGTGTTACCCTACAGTTGCCTCCACTTTCCCTTTGGTAAACATGTCATGATGGGGAAGAGACAAAAATTCGAACAAAACTAGAAATCAAACTTGACAGTTTTGAAACAGGAATCTGTTCGGATCTCATGCCTGTATTTACTTGTGCTGTTGCTGCTGCACATCATTATAAATTACCTGTTTAGCATCGTTCTGGCAGGCAAAGGAGCTCTGAGAGCAGAATGTTTTTTAAAATGTCACTTGTGGCAGTGATGGATTCTTTTCAGTACCTTTAAATCAATCAGTTGTTTGTCTTAAACGTAAGAGCTAAATACTGTTCCTGTCTCATGATACGAAACTGCGATAATATTAAAAGGAGAAAAATGAGCTTTCAGACCAAACCTGCCCCAGATGCAGGAAACAACCTCAGTAGATTCCTAAGGACCAGGTGTCCTTGGATCCCTCAGTCAGGTGCCATTTCCACGGGATGCAGAGTAGCATTTGGTAACTAAAAAGAAGAGATCAGAAGGAGGTTTTACTTTATAATTCTTCAAAGTATCCTTTCAGGAAAAGTCCTAAATAGAATGAAACTCTGCCATTTCGTTTTGTCTAATATGCTGGATTAAGCGCTGAAGTACAAAACTTTAGGTTGACCTTGTGCTGCTGTGATTCTGGTCAAATACAGTTTCCACAGTGGTTAATTCCTGATGCCCCAGATGGTTCTGGTTCTTCTCCTCGTCACCGAAAAATACTTGTTTCACTGAAAACTCTCCTCAAATAACACTTGCAGTCTTCTTAAATTGTAAATCCAAAAATACTGATTGGAGCTTTGCAACATGAAAAAAGATTTGCCTGTACTCCTAAATGCAAGAAAACAAAAAAAAAAACAACACACAAACTCCCCAAGAATAAAATCGAGCAAACCAAAACGAAGCAAACAAAAAGTTCCCAGTAACATTAGCAGGGATATAAGCTGTGAGCCTGAAACTACCCATGGAAATCTCGAAAGTGACCTTGTGGTGGTGACCAGGAGGACGCAGCAGTACAATTTTTAGCAAGGTGACCTGGCACTCAGCCTGTACAAACCACTCTCCAGCCCCTTGAGGAAGGGGGATGCTGGTGTACAAGGGTGTGCATTTGTTTGAGTAATGTTTGTACTAAAACATACAAGTAACCCTGGTTTTATTTTGGAAATGCCTTCAATGGGCACTAAAAGACAGATAAGAGTAAAGTAAGTCTGGGCTGACTCACTGCAGAATGTGCTGAGATAATGCTGAATTCCTGTTAAAATCTGTTTAGTTTAGGCTTTGTTTATCCTTGTGCTGTGGATAGGAGGTGTTGGAATTCACTTGAAACAATTTTAGCAATTCCTAGGTAAAAATGCATTATATTTTCAACAAACAGAAATGCACGTAGTAATTAACAAAAAAACCTTGATTTTTTTTGTGTTGCTGATGGTGAAAGGTTGAAGTAAAATGTTTCCATTGGCCACTTTAAATACCGGTTGGACTCAGGTGGGAAAACAAAACTTCATGGTGCTGTTTTTAAACTGTTTGCCAGTAAGTGTGAGCCTAATCCATGCTGCTCTTTAAAAAACAGAAATACACTCTGCAATTTTCGTTGTGAAGATGATTTCTTAAGTCCCGCTGTAGGTGGTCTTTGTATGAAAGCCTTCAAGTAACAAATGGCTTTATCTTCTCTGCTGCTAATAAGGTCAGTAAAGGTTTCTCTTTTGGATAATAATAACAACAGAGTTTCAAAGGCATAAGGATCCCGAGTGGAAAACAGGTTCACAGTTATCACCTTTTTAATAGCTGCTCAGGTGATTGGCAGCTGCTGCTGCGGCTAGGAAGTGTTTTACAGGAGTAAACTGGTTTTCTAGCTTTAATTAGGACCATATGTGTACAGCAACTGTGATTGTCTGGGAAGCTGCATCCTGTATTTTCAGTTTAATAGCTGATAAAATGATGCAGTTGTGGAAATGACTACCAAGTCCAGTGGGCAGATGTCTTTGAAAACTGTTTTGGTTTTGCTTTTTACTTATTCATTCAAAGCAATCAAACACTGATTGAGGTTTAATGGTCTTGTGCTGTAACAAAATAAACACTGAATATTTTCCTAAGGTGATAAAGTAACGTTGGGACCCAGTATCCAAAAACACAATTAAAAAACCCCACCAAATTTCAAGTTCTCTAAGCAACAAAACACCTGTAAATTGTTTTCTTTGGAAAGTCTGCATGGATTAACTTCTCTGTAATCAGCTGTGTTGCATGGTAAATAATAGCAAAAAGTATATTGAACAAGAGAATTGACTATGAACATGTTAAGTTCTTGATTTGTGTTGTAGTGAAAGGGAGCATCAAGTGTTTGCTAGAGAAGTCAGTTTTTAATTCTTCTAGGAACAATTAAAACCTGTCAGCCGAAGGGAGGGCTTGGATGCTGGACCTGAAGATATTTCTTTGGCAGTGTTTGGGTGAAACTGACCACTAACACCCTTCCCTCTGGAAAACATCCCATCTATTTATATCACTTCCCAGAGGTTAAATGCGGCCCTTGGAACCGTCACAGGAAATAATACCAGTGTGCCTCTAGACCGTGATCTGCCTTTTGGTCCAAGTGGCCAAATATGCCACTTTTCTTGATTACTGGGGTGACCACATATCGTTGTTCCTGCCCTGCGTGGAGCCAGGAGGTGCCAGGAGATGTCTCAGGGCACTCCCTGCCCATCGATAACTCCCCTCTCTGCTGGCTGGGTTTTTTTGTTGGTTTGTTTTGGGTTTTTTCTGTGTTTATTCACAAACACCACTGTGTATCCATTTCAGCCTTTTTGAGGAGAAGCTGAGCCAGATGTTCTGTTGTCCCTCAGCTGTGGATGTGTGACTGAAAGAGGCAGTGTCCTGCTCATCTCTGATCCTCTTAATTTGCCAAAAATTGTCTTCTAAACAGGGCTTTCTGCCATCATTGGTATTTTCAGTTCAGTCATTTGCCTTGCTTAGAGGGGCCCTAAATAATGCAGTACTTACATACCTAGTAGGACTTTTTCAGTCAAGTGCTTGAGGTGTTGCTGGAACTTGTTTCCATGTCTGAAAAAATGAAATATTACTGTGCCTGTTCCTTACCAGGTGCTCAGGAACAGGAGGATTTTCCTTCGTTTGGTTGATAAAGTTTGAGGTGAGGGCATCTTACATTTTGTTCCATGTGTTTGAATGGTTTTCAGTTTTGGGTTTGGTGGGGTTTTTTTTATAAAATAATACTTGATAAGAAAAACTTAAGTGTAGCTTTGTCCTGTGTGCATGTAAATAGAGTGAGTTTGTCTTAAAAGTTGGTGGAGGAAGCACAGGTGCTGCAGGATGCAGTTGATCCCACTGTTGCAGCTGACTGCTTTAGGATGACACGAATCTTGGGGACTCCATTAGCAGTAAAGAAGCCTGTAGAGATTTTCACTGACTTCTGTGCAAAGATAAGTTAAATGCAGTTCAAAATCCGAATTTGACAGCTTTGTCACCAGCTTTGTCACGCTGTGTGTCAGCACTGGGGTTTGGCTCCATCGCGGTGTAACCAGGGATACGGACTTGCAGAGTGCCACCATTTAGCTCCTCTTCGCAGGAGAAGGAGAAGAAGAGGGGAGAACTTGGCAGAAGAAATTCAGTGGTTGGTGGTGGTGTTCTGCTCCTCCAAGTTTAGCAGCCTTGGGGGTGGTTGTTAAAACGGGCGTTCGGATTTTGAAACCCAGCGTTGGGAGCAGTGTTAGGTAACGTGGCGCTTCAGCGTGCTGGAGGTCCATCAGTGCTGCCAAAGCCCCAGCACCTGGGTGAGTTTAACCAGTAATTCAGTAAAAAAGGAAGAGATTTAAAAGCTCTCCCCGTTGCAGGCAAGAATTGTGTCGTTTGCTCACGGATGAGCTCGAGGCAGAGTATTTAAATTGCGGTTTGTGGAAGTTTCATGTCACACCGAAGTCCCGTCGCTCTACTCCATAGAAGCAAACCTGAGCTCAGCATCAGCAGGGGCTCGTTGTTTTGCCACTGTAGAGAAACTTCTTGTGTCTGTTACGCAGCCACGAGAACAATATAGAGGGTTATGGAAAGGCTGCATTATTCCAGGGGCCTTTTGGATGGTTTTCACGGTTTCTATAGGATGTTAGCAAATCGCCCATTGCAAAAAGCTGTAAGTGAATTCGATAAAATATCACCTCTCCTAATTCTTTCTCTGATGGATTTTGTCAGCTGCCTTCCTGAGTGAGTACCATGAACATTTTTTTATGTTTATCCTTCAGCATCGCCATGAAATTTGTCTTAATTGACTGTTTCTGAATTAAATTTTTTTTTTTTGCAAGATCGGGATTCTTTGCACGATTATTCAGGAAAGGTCCTTGTAAGAATTTTTTCATTTCCTGCTTTTTTGAAGGAAGAGCATTTCCTGCTCTTTTTCCCCTGCATCAAAGGGAAATCAATGCTCAGTTCTGGAAAGGGAGGGGGATTCATGTGGGATAATGACTTAACACTGGCCGTAGAGGGAAATGGGGTGCTGTTGTGAAGTGAGGGAAGAGATCACATGAACACCGAGTGGTTTTAGTGGATTCTGACTAGATTTATCTTCTCTGCATTGTGATAGTCCAGGGAACTCCTAAGGGAAAAAAAAAGTCTGAGGTCTGCATCCTGCTGGAATAACTTTGTACTTCTCTTTTAACATATTCAGGAAGCATAAATTTGCAGCACTCACAGTAAAATGAAATTTTCATAGCTGTTCAGAGCTAAGACTTTATATTGTATTTAATGAATTTCATTGGACTTACGCTTTCAGTGATTTGGGTCTTGACTTCAAGGTGCTCCTGTCAGTGAAGGGAAAGGAATGGAGAAGCCTTGGCAGAGCTGTTCCCGTGGCTTCTGTCTCCCTCGTACCCATCCTTCTCCTCTTGTGAACTTAGGGCTGTGGTATTTTGGAGTCTTGTCTCATCCTGCAGGTATTTGTGCCTTGGCCCCTGTACAGGACTTTGTGTGAGCTTAGCTCTGGTTCAAGGGGAGGCATTAACACAGGTATTTGTGTTTTGGGTTGGGAGGGGGTTGAATTTACAGCCAACTTTAAACTCCTGCCCTGAAATTCTCCCTTAGGAGCAGATTAAATCATTCCGCAGACTCAGCTGTGAGCTCAGTGCTGTGATTTTTAGTGGGGCTGGTCCGTGGCGCCAAGGATAAAATTTAGCTCGCTGCTGGAGCTTGGCAGGGTAAGATTCATGATCAAAGTTTGCAATTTAGGAAATATTTACGGGGCATTTAGCAGTTAGTGAAACTCTAACACTGTTCACCCTTTTTCCGTGATCAGTGATTAGCAAGGTGGTATTTTATTTCCACTGGCAGACTATGAGATTACTTGCTCTACCTCTGCTGGTAATGTCCCAGGAAGAAATTGAAGGGAATGAGGATGCCTGAATAGTTAGGATCTGGAAAGAGAAGATAGGCCGATATTTCTGCAGTAAATAGAAAACGGAGAAGAAGGAGAGCAAGGTAGCTAACAGAAAATTGGAGGAAAGATGGAGGAAAGCTTTTAAGGAATTCAGTGTGATGTAAATGTCAGTTAAAAAAAAAATCACCTTTCAGGTGTCACACAAGCCCTTTGTAGGGTTTCTTCCTTGGCAGTGTAGGTTTTCAAGATAAAAATACTAAGCTTTAATTTTCTGCTGCAGAAAAGATTTTTTTTAAAAAGGCTTATTGTTCATACAAGACTGGCAGACTAAAGTTAGAAAGGGATTTTTTTTAAAAAAGCAGTGGGTTTTTTAACCCATTCACGTTATTTCAGCCGTTGTAAATACTCCTGTATAATTCTTTAAGTAACTGAGGGTTAGTTTGTGCTCCTGTGTACACATGGAACAACTGTAGGTAAATACCTGTTGCCTGCCTTTGGATTTGTTACTGTGAGAGGAGGTTCCAGGCTCATGGCACTGTCCAGGAATTCAGGTTGGAAGGGGCTTTCCTGGAGGTCCTTGTTGAAAGCAGGGCTGAGTCAAGTTTTGAGTATCTCCAAAAATGGAGATTTCACAGCCAGTCTGAGACCCTATTCTGATATTTAGGAGGAATTTATCCTGCTGCAGCTTGGACCCGTTGCCTCTTCTACTGCTTCTGTGTCTGCACCTCCAAGAATCTCCGTCCGTGTTCTCTGTAACCTCCTCAGTAGCTGTATCTGCTTAAAATGTTAACCTAGATGTGCAAAGGAGTAATAAAATGCTTGTTTGTCCAGTTTCCCTCTTTCTCAGGGAGTTCTCTGTTCACTTAAATATAATTCATCTGCAAAGATCCTTCTCTTCCGTGATGTTTGTAGTGATTTTCAGTTTAAAGCCAGTGCTTCATTCTGTCCTCATGCTTGCCTTGGCTGTATTTGTTTCCTGAAGACAGTAAGATACTGTGGCTATAGAGTCCTCCTTAAAAAATAATAACAATTTTGTCATACTCTCATCTGCTCTTCTAAGCCATTTTTTGCTTTAGCATAATCATCTGTTGGAAATCCCTACCTTATTGTGCATGCACAGCTTTTAAGGTTTTCTAGAGTAAATAAAAATCCCACTTTGAACTAAGTCACACTGCATGTCAAAACCCCCTCAGAAATGTTAAGTCACTTCATTTGAAAGGGGTGTTCCTTTTTTCCAGCACTCTTTTGGTAAAGTTTTAATGTGCTGCTTCTTGAGACACTGTACCCAAGTTACCGAGTGTTTCGGAAAAATACAAAAAAATACTGTTCAACTGTGAACTTTTTTTATTTGCCCAGTGACATATGCAGAAAAATTATTTGTGCAAGGGTAAAGACAAAGGCACCTTCCACTACCCCAGGTTGCTCCAAGCCCTCTCCAGCATGGCCTTGGACACTTCCAGGGATGTGTCAGCCACAGCTTCTCTGGGCACCCTGTGCCAGGGCCTCAGCACCCTCACAGGGAAGAATTTCTTCCTAATACCCCATCTAACCCTGCCCTGTGTCAGTGGGAAGCCATTCCCCCTTATCTTGTCACCCCAGGCCCTTGTCCAAAGTCCCTCTCCAGCTCTCCTGGAGCCCCTTTTGGCTCTGAAAGTAGCTCTAAGGTTTTCCCAGACGCTTCTTTTCTCCAGGCTGAACAACCTCCACAAAACCCCAAAACCACTCGTGTCCTCTCATCACTTTGAGGCCATCCTACAGAATACCTAGAGATGCCCAGCAATGGTTGTAGACAAACTGTTTTTTCTGGCTATGTATTTGTGTGAGGGTTATAGTGGTAGCACTTCACATTTTCAAAGATTGAAAGGGAAATCACGAGATATTGACAGTTTTGGTATTGCTATTAAATTCTGTGCGGTTTTCCCTCCTTGACAAATGTGTGCTCCACATAGCATTCCTGCTCCTGAGTAGTTTGCTGTTGTTAAATAGTGTATGTTCATCCTCAGTCGTGAATTCAGCTGAAGTTTGGATTCAAAATTTAGACGAGATCCTTTACCTCTGAAATTCTACTTTCTCTGCTTTAAAATTCAGCAGTTCTTAATATCCTGCAGCAATTTTGCATGGCACTTTGATATATTTTCTGTAAAGCACACAGAATCTCAGTCTTTATAATTTCAGTAAGAATGAGAATGGCTCTTACGTAGTGTAGAATGAATGTGAGGAAGCTTTGGGCAAAAGTGTTCCTGCTCTACAGAAAATTAGAGTGAGGACTTTAATGGCACGAGGTGATTATGGCCTCCTCCAGAAATGAGATGATGATACATAAACAGCTCAGTGTTCCTGAGCAAGAAGCTTAAATGATGGGTTACTTCTAAATAAATTGACGTCTGACAACTTTTTATATTTTTTTAATGTGGTGGTTGTTTTTCCTAGATGTATAATGATTTAAAATAGAACTTGAGATTATACTGTAAGGTGGTATCTGTGGGCACTTCATGTAGAGAAGGTTGGGTTTTGGGGAAATGGCAGCATAGAAGATCTTGGTGCTTTGGGTTTGGGGGGCATTTTCAACCCTTCTTCCCTTCTGTTTGTTTTTATTTGCTGTGCCAGTCACATCTTCCTTCTGAGGTTACAGAAAATAACTGTTAAGACTAAGTAGGGAATTTTTTTGTGGCGTTAGTTCTGGGGACTCTTTGTACTTCTTCTCTTTTCTTTTCCTTTTGTTTTTTTCTAGCTGTTGTGGGTAGGATAATTTTCCTGCTGCTTGACTTTCCTAGGATGTGTAGGACAACGATATTCTGGGTACTACTTTTCACCTATAAGACTCTGTGGACTTACTTTACCACAGGACCTGCAGAGGTAAAATAACTTAATACTTCGTACAGCCTGCTGTTCTCACAGCCTCAAGAATAATTTATATATATATATATATATATATATATATTTTATTATNTTATTATCTTCATCAGAATACCATGAACGTTATTTTTCAATGCAGAAGATTCAGAAAAATTACGGGCTAGATATCCCTGTGAGTCCTGTCTTCAAAGAAAAAAAATATATGTATAATTCTCTTTGTATCTCCCAGTAAAATTCTGACATCTCCTTTTTTTAGCTTCAGCTTTACATTTTGCAGTGCCCTTTGTTTTATTGCTATAACACCAGCTAGCCCGTAAGAAGCCAACTCCAAACTGCATCATGATGGCAGGTTGCTTATATTCTGTTAATTCTCTCAAATAAAACAATTTGTGTTAATTACTGCTTGGGTTTCTCACATTATTTGGGCAAACAGCTCTGTTACACTCAATAGCACATTTTCTGATTGTTTGTTTGTTTGGGGAGAGTATTAGTGTTTCCCTTCAGTGTTTTGCTTTAAGATTAACATATCATTAAGCTGCATAATAAGACACAGTCTTTATTCTCGTGCAGTGAAATGGCAGGGGAAGGCAGGGCATAGTCTCGCAGTTTAGTCAAGAGAAGTAAGAAAAAAAGAAAATCTCTGAAAGTGGATTAGTCGGTGACTTGGGGCTCTCTGTTATGGGATAGCAAGGCCCAAACTGAAGCATCTACAGTAAAACTCCTGTTTGTGGAGGTGGATTATTTGTTCATTTTTGCCAAATGTTTCAAAACATGGACTTTTAGTACCAAATTAATCCATGTAGCCAGGTTTTGCATAATTTGGGGAACAGTATTTTCTGATTTATCAGCACTATTTGGTGTCAGATTGTTCTCTGTGTCTCTGGTATGGATTAATCGAGGTGTCTCTAATAATTGCAGTTTGGGAGATTACCAGTTAAAAGAGTCTTTGCTTTTGGAGGCAAGAAGTTAATCTTTGACAGCGTTTTTGACATGTTACTGGAAATCATTCTGTGCACTCGCTCTGCTGCTATTTCCAGCATTTGTTGTGGGGCTCTTTCCAGCAAAACCGCTGTCAGTGAGAGCCTCATGAAGCAAAAAAAACCCAGCAGCTAATCCACGTGTGTTGTATCCATGGAGTTAAGCACTTCACTTAAATGGAACAGAGAATTGCGTATAAAGAAAAAGTCTTTTTAATGGGATGCTGCACCTCGAATCCTGTGATCAGTTTTGGGTCCCTTGATGCAAGAAAGACTTTGAGGGGCTGGAGCACGTCCAGGGAAGGAAACGGAACTTGGGAAGGGGCTGGAGCACCAGGAGCAGCTGAGGGGGCTCAGCCTGGACAAAAGGAGGCTTGGGGGGGAACCTTCTTCCCCTCTGTGACTACCTGAAAGGGGGGTGTAGCAAGGTGGGGGTCAACCCGTTCTCCCAGGGATCAAGTGACAGGACCAAGAGAAATGGCCTCAAGTTGCACCAGGGAAAGTTTAAATCGGATATTAGGAAAAATTTCTTCACCGAAAGGGTTATCAGGCTTTGGAACAGGCTGCTTAGGGCAGTGGGGGGGTCACCACCCTGAAGGGATTTACAAGACGTGTATATGTGGCCCTTGGGGGCAGGGTTTAGTGGTGGCCTTGGCAGTGCTCGGTTAATGGTTGGACTCGTTGATCTTGGAGGTCTTTTCCAACCTAAATAATTCTGTGCTTCAATGATTCTGTGATGTGACAACCTCCTGCACCCTCACCTGTTCCTTTATGTGTTTGGCTCCCTTTATAACCTAACTTTAAATAGGAGTTGTGTTAGGCGGAAGAAAGACAAACTTAAACCACACAAGCTTTCTTCTTTTCTTTATGCTTCACAGGACTTTGCCTTTAAAATGTGATTCCACGTGGAACAGGTGGTGGTTGTTCCTCTTCTGGCTTTTCATGAGTCGTATATTCTCTTCAGTTCCTGTATTGACTAGTACCAAAAAATGTAGCAGACTGGGCTGTCTACTAGCAGTGCTCCACTTAAAGTTCATTGAGTAAAAGCATTTGGAAGTCCTGTGCTCTGAAGTGTTTCAGAAAAGCTGCTTCAAAAGTTCTTGAAACACGTGGGGTTCTTTTCTCAGCGTGGAGCCTTGTGGTGCAGTCCTGGTAGTTGTCCATCCTGATCTGCCACTGATAGTTGGTAGCTTCTCCTTTCCTATAACAAATGGTGTGTTTGCAGTGCGATTAATATTTATTTTTACACTGCTGTCCACAAAAAACTGTCTTCTTTATGTGCACCTACTTCCTCCTTAAAAAAGGTTACAGCCCTGTTGCTCTAAAAAGGGGTCGTCAGGCTGGAAGTTTATCAAGTCTGACCTCTTACCATCTTCTTCACAAGTGCTACTGGTTTTCCTTAGGATTCATCCTTTTCTCCCCACTGTCTCTGTGACTTCATGACCCACCTGTAGAGACAAATGTGCGAAAAAGGCTGTTAATTGTCGTGGTTGCTTTAGCTGGAGTCTGTAATAAGACATCTCATGATGGAAAGGTGGTTGCTCATGTTGAAAACCTGATAGATGAACATGTCACCAGTGACACAGAACGTGACAAATGTGCCTCCAGTCGTTTCATTCGTCACTACAAATGTGATTCTCTTCATCTGCTTGGCATGAATATATATGCAGAACAGATTTGAGCATTCCTGTGTCAAGTGATAGTGTAGACTGAGTGTGGTGGTAGAAACATTTGTTGTTACAAGAGCCTCTTTTAAGTTTGGGGACCTCCTCTGGCAGCTCTGCTGTGTGGTGACAGTGGTTATTGCATGAAACATGATGGGAACTCACTGGTGTCCCTCTGAGTTGTCATCATTGGCCTGGAACATTCTGTTTCTTCTTTTTTTTTGCACTGCTTGAATTCTGCAGGTCTTAATTTTTCAGTGTTACGAACAGTTGAACATACGCAGTGATGTTCAGAAATAGCGTGTTTTTTAAAAAAAATCAGCTTTGGACAACCATGATACAAGTTTCATCTGTTCTTCTGAGGGTGTTTAATATTGATTGAAGTGTTGTGATCAGTTTATAGCCTACCTGTAAGGAAAACTGTAAGGAAATGCATAGGTGTTGTACAGACCTGTGTATTTTACCAATGCACCACGCTGTCTTCAAAAATTCTTTTAGAAACAGCACAAAATTGCACAAAGTTTGCTGTTTGTTGATGTTACTGTTTTGTCTAATCGTCTCTCACAGGCATTTGAGTTAAGAATTAATTTTTAAAAATGCTTAAACAAGCAAAAAAAGCATTAAAAAACCACCCACCAAACAAAAATAGTTGGATTTGGTGTAGTTAATCCCAGAAGGGGAGCCTTGGTCCCGGTGACAGCTTTCTTAAAAGCAGCTGGGCAGAGCTGGCTGTAGTGAGGCCCATGCTGGATCAGAGGGGAAATGTGCCCTGTCAAGAGGTGCTTTTGTGGGGACCTGAGCTGAATTACGGATCACTTTGTGTGCTACTGCCTCTCTGGCAGTTCTTAAACTCTGAAAAATACGACCTAAAATTGTCTTGGTAGGAAAGTAAGAGTCATCCCCTAAGGGTTAATATGCCCCTCTCAAAATGACTTCTGTATTTCGTCTGGATGTGAAGATTTGTTACAGCACTTAGGTTTTTAACTGTCTGAGTTGTGCATTGGTGAGGAAGGATCAGTGTTAGCCACAAGCTGTGGCAGATGTGGTAAGAGCTGTGGTTGTGAAAGGAGGGGACCTGCCACGGGCAGGAAAATGCAGGGTCTGTCACGGGAGGGGATTTTGGTGTGGACAGAGTCCTTCACCTGTGCCAGATGACACCTCTTTAATCACAGACTCACAGAATGGTTTGGGTTGGAAAGGACCTTGAAGCCCATCCTGTCCCACCCCCTGCCATGGGCAGGGACACCTTCCACTATCCCAGGTTGCCCCAAGTCCCATCCAGCCTGGCCTTGGGCACTTCCAGGGATCCAGGGGCATCTTCAGCTGCTCTGGGCAACCTGTGCCAGGGCCTCAGCACCCTCACAAGGAAGAGTTTCTTCTTTGTATCTGTTCAAGCCTGACTCCCTATCATTTTAAAGCCATCCCCTCTTGTCCTGTCACTCCAGGCCCTTGTCCCAAGTCCCTCTCCAGCTCTCCTGGAGCCCCTTTAGGCACTGGAAGGGGCTCTGAGGTCTCCCTGGAGCATTCTCTTCTCCAGGCTGAACACCCCCAGCTCTCCCAGCCTGGCTCCAGAGGGCTCCAGAGCCCTTGGAACATCTTTGTGGCCTCTTCCGGACTCGCTCCGACAGGTCTTTGCCCTTCCCCTGTTGTGGCTGTTGTTTAAGCCATGTGAGAACTTTGGAGATGGTGGAAGACACTGTCCATGCTCTGTGTTCAGACTCATGCACGTGTTGGAGGGTGGAGTAAGATGAGCTTGGCATGGAGAGGAGCACTAGTGATGATCCAGGGCACATCAGTAACGTTTGCATTTGCTGTTTGAAGGCTGCTGCCCTGTGCTATGGGACATCATAACGATGTACCCTTCTTCTGTCCTTGCTCACCTTCAGAATCATGCTCTTGTTGAGATGCTGGGGCACCCAGCAGCCCTGTGAAGGGTCTCTGTGACACAGTAATTAATATTTGAGTTTTCGTTTATGGGGTTATCAAGAAAGGAAGATTGAGATGAAATGTTAGCAATAACAAAACTGACCGTAAAATAAATGGTAGCACCAGGGAGCTGCTGCGGCAGGCAAGTTTCATTAAAGCTCCTGTGTCCCAGCAGAAGAGGTTGTAAAATGAGCACTGCTGATGGTGTCAGCACAGTCACATTGCAGTGGAGAGTTTTCCTTGGAAAACCTTGCAAACCCTCTCTGTGCTTTCACTCAAGTACCTGCCCTTAGCGTGTGCCCTGTGTTGGGTGAGTGCTGCAGAGATTCAAACCACAAAAGGTGCTGGTGAAGTGGGTTTTTTTTTTTTTTGCAGTAGTCACTTGGGGAAGGAGTACAGCAGGGCATGATGTCCAGCACATCCTTCTCGTGTTCCAGCAGGATTTGATGCAGGAAAGGCAGCTGAGAGAGATCCCTAAAGGCATCGCGGGTAAGGAGGCACCACAGGCACAAAAGTGGAAGGTGGCTCAGAAAGGGTGGCTGAACTGGTGACATTTATTCGGGGTTCAGAGAGAGAAAGAGCAAAAAACATTAAAATCAGTGAGCTGCAGGGTGACAAACTTCAGTAAGCTCTGAGAAGTTGGAGGCATGACTCAGTTCCCTCAGATGCAAACCTGAAAGAAAAAGAGGATTTAAGATGATGTAGCAGTTTAACAGAATTTTTTATTGTGGAGACGGGCACAGGCTGTCCCAGTTCAAATGAAGCATAGAAAATACGGTGGTTCACTAACTTGATAAGTTTTTCCAGTACAAGAGGAAGGAAGGAAGCCTGCAAAAAGTCTGCCCTGGTTTCCAATAGGGATAGTTTGAGCAAGAATATTTTTGCTTCCCTGATATTTTTGGATGCTGTTTTTAATTTTTTTTTTAATTAATTTTTTATGTTCTCTGTATTGGGCTTGCCAGAACATGCACCTGGCAGTGGCTGTGGGGAAGGCAAAGGATTGGCAAAGTATTGTAGTAATGAAAGGAAGACAAAGGATTTGGTTTGGTGCTCAGCAGGAAAGGGAAGTCACCAACTTCTGACACTAAAATATTGTATTAAATTGGGGGGAGGGAAGCTTGTATCAGTCTTTGGCTAAGACTTTAATTGGGAGCAGATGGCAAATTAAATCACTGGGTGCCTCGTGGCTGGTGTGAAACTGTACAACTTCAGAACTGTGAGCTGTTACCTTTGACACCTTGGGAAGAGTAAATAAGCTTCTAAAAAAACCCCGTAAGAACTAAAATAGTGCTTAGGCTGCCTTATTCATAATTTCCAATTTCAGTTTTCAGAAAGGAACACAGAAACTTGAGAAATATCGCAAGAAGCCAAGGAAGCCAGTGATACCCAGCAGATTTTTCTTTTCAAGAATAAACCATGTCACAGAGACTGAACTTATTTCTGTAACTTGGTTACATGGGGAGGAAAAACGAGTAGATTGCCACGAGCTGAAAAGAAGCTTTTTAAGAATAAACTAGAAAAATGTTGGTCTGCATATAAGCTGCTGTAAAATGGGTGCAGAAA
The DNA here is from genome assembly GCA_013397725.1 of Rhagologus leucostigma. Taxonomy (NCBI): domain Eukaryota; kingdom Metazoa; phylum Chordata; class Aves; order Passeriformes; genus Rhagologus; species Rhagologus leucostigma. The sequence continues at coordinate 457,442 of VZTD01004775.1, read as the reverse complement.
TCTTTGCTGATGTTATCAATAGTCCAGGGCTTTCAGAGGGATGTGACAGGTGGGACTGTCCAGGTCTGGCACTGGTCGGTCATTGATGACCTGGGCGATGCCGTGGAGGAGACTGTGAATCTGCAGGTACTGAAATAGGAGCCGTGCTGGGTGTTTCCACTAAAAATAGAAAGGGACTGGATGAGCAAAGCGTAAATCCTGTGTTTTTCATATTACTTAATCAGACTGTTTCAAGTTTTTGTGGCATAAATCAGTGAAAAAATAGAGAGGAAAAGACAACTGGTAGTGTTGCTAGACCTTAGAAAATCCTGAGGTCTTTGTAGTAGTCAGATCTGACACGTAGCAGTAAGAAAAAAAAGAGATATATGTCTGTTTACACATTCCAACGTGACAGCTGATTTGAAGGAATGGTGAAGTCGTCCTGCTGTACCCTGTTTTGGAAAGACTTCTCTGAGCTGCTGTGTAAGGCTTTGTCCTCTGGATTTGCTGTTGAGAGCTTTCCAAGGAACTGGGAGAAAGCAGAGTAGAAAAGCTGACCTGCAATAAAAGGCTGAACAAATTGGGAATTTCTTCTTTTTATCCTGAGGAGGGGTATCCTGATTTTTATTTATTTATTTATTTATTTATTTATTTATATCTGCTCCTGGTTTCTGTGACTGATGTGACCACAGCATTTCACCAGTGGGTTTGCCAACAGAAATCACAGTGGTGCTGATACTAGAATAGGGGTTTTCATATAGAAAAGGTGAGTTGGTGTGGTTAACTCTGCATGTAGTTAATCTAGGTATAGTCACTTCTTTCCCTTTCTTCCCACCTCTCGTTGCTATTCTTTTATTAACCGTTACATCTGTAGCTGAAGGCAGTGAGGGTTTGGAAACATGAGGTTCATACATACCCCAGGAAGCACCTTGAATCAGCAGTTCAGACAACCTGAAATAAATCACTTCAGCTGGTGCTTTAAGCAGTGCCCCTTCTTCCCTCCCTTTTCAGAAAGCACCTTTTCTCCTGGCCATATTAAATGCTTTTTGCAGAATATCTCGATTCTTTGCACATCCCCTGGTATTTCCATGAGCAGCTGCTGTTCCTCAGCCAACCACAGGCATTAGGAGAGGCATCAGCTCCTTTGGATGAGGCTCGTGATACAACAGTAAACAGCAATTTGCTGCTGTGCATCTTAAATGTTATAAAATTATTCAGTGTAAATCCTGTAAAAGTTGTGGTGGAGTTGGCTGCTGGTCCCAGTCAGCAGTTGAAGGAACGGGGAGTCTGGGATCTGGGCAATCCTGCCTTTCCAAAGTGCCATGGATGCATTTAAGTAAATTGCAGATGTCTTTATGTGTGGTGTAGGAGTTTTACCCACAGTCAGTAATTGAGGAAGCGCCAGAATAATTGGAAAGGATGACAGGAAGGGTTTTTTGCTCTATTTTAGGCTGTGAGGTTCAGGAAGAAGGAATTGAGGAAGCTGCTGGGAGGGGACACACACACACAAATAACATTACAAAACACTGTGTTTCAGTATATGATGCTTGGTTAGTTGGGTTTTTTTGCCCTGGGACGTACTGAGGTGGTCCTGGCAATGTTGAAATGGCCAAGAGACAGGAAAAGAAGGTTCACCCTTTTAGGCTGAGGAGGAAACAAACTGTTCTGAGGATGGAAGGCGCTGATGGTGCAGTCCAGAGGCTGGAGTGAGCAGGCAGAGAAACTCAACAGCTTTCAGAGGAGAAAGGAGATGAATTAGAGTTGTAGACAACTCCTTCCTTGTTTTACTTCCTTGATCTGATGCTCTGGGTTCCCAGGCTGCTGTGGCCAAGCTCAATCTTCTTTCAACCACATCTTCCCCATCTTCCTCCCCATCTCCCACAAGTGCTGTTGCTGCTGCTTCCCCAACCCCACAGGAGTGAAAGTGCCTGATGTGTAACACTGAAACCTGTGAATAAAGATCGTGGGACATTCCAGGTTTTCTGGCTGTAGTGGTGTTGCAAAGTTTGTTTGTACCTTTTAGATTTGGATTATCTGCTCTCTGTCTTGGTGAATAACGTTCAGTGTGTTTGTTCAGCTGCAGGAATTTGTTAATCTTTCCTTCAGTTTTCTCCCAGAAAAAAAAAAAAAGGAAAAAAAAAAG
>VZTD01004775.1:235548-455296 GCA_013397725.1 Rhagologus leucostigma | reverse complement strand
CACTAATAGTGGGTTTGGTGGTCTTCGTGTTCTTTTTTTTTTTTTTTTTTTTTTTTTTTTTTCTGGGAGAGTACATTTGTAGTGGTAGCTGGAAGAGCAGAGAACTGAATGTGCAGGATTAAGCTTGAGGCCCCAGCTTCCTGTATAAGGGGAGAGGAGCTCACGAAGCTGAGGCAGCAGCCAAAAGGAAAAGGGTAATGGACAAACATAGGCTGTGTGGATCAGGGCGCTGCCTGCCAGCTGCTCCTGGGGGGACTTCCTGCTCTGGGACATGGGGGACATTTGGGACAGTCAGTGTCAGTGCAAAGCTGAGCACAGGAGCTGGCTGAGGGAGCTCCTCGTGGGTTTTAGCAGCTCAGAAGGCAATAGCGGGTTATTTCTGAGAGGGTTTAGGTGGAAGAGCTCCTTATGGATTTGGTATTTAAGACTACAGCAGAGAAGTAGGAAAATAGAAGTTCCTGGGAAAAAAATAACATCAGGAATTCACTGGTCTCTAGTGGAAGAGCCACAGGTTTGTAGAAGCTTTTCCATGCACACTGCAAAGCCAAGCAACTTCACAGGGCTGGTTGCAACCCTTGCTGGGACCTCACTTCCCTTTGAAAGCTGAGTTGGAAATGTGTTTGTGACAGGGTTTACAGCTCACTTGCACAATCTGTGGTCTGGGAACAGATCAACAAACTGTGTTTGTAGATGGTTCTCTGCAAACCAGGCATGAGAGAGTCTCTGACTCCCATGTCTTGCACCTTAAATCTGCTTTTCTTTGGGAGATGTGAAGAGCCTCCTAGAAGTCCAACCCAGAGTGAAGTCTTTGAATGCCAATAGCTTAATGATAATTGTAAAAGTTGTAATAAATTAGGTAAAGAAGAAAACTTTTGTTTCCTGCTGTTTTGCTGTAATAATGAGCAGAGTACCCCAGCTCATGTGGAGCACAATACCGTAAAGAGAAATTAGAAGTTACTTTGAAAGAGTAATTGGGGTGATGGCTGAAACCTGTAGTTGCAGCCATACATTTGAGTCCATAACATTTCCTCCAGTCACCTTAATAAAAGTTATTCTTTTGCCATTTTTCCTCTCCCATTTGGATCATCCTTCCACCAGGCAATGCACGGAAATTGTAAAATCGTTTAGGTTGGAAAAAACCTTTAAGACCATTGAATCCAGGCATTGGTCCCTCTCTGTGCCGGGGCTGCACTGGTGACCCTGCCCTGAGCGGTGAAGGTGAAGTCTGTGCTGGTTATATTTGTCCTTTATGCTGCAGATCATAGCATGCATGCTCCTTTCTCAGAGGACACCTTGTCCAGTTCCTCAAAGAGTCATGAACTTGCTACTGGCTTCCTGGAGAAGATGCTTGAAGCCTCCAGGGAGCAGAGCCCCGCCGGTGCCGCCTCCCAGCGCGCCAGACGCGAACACTTAAAAATATTTCTCCCATAGCAGCGCAATTGGACTCTTGCTGTCTGATTCCTGAAACATCTGGGTTCGTGCTCCACAGTTTGTTTATTTTTGTACGAGCCTGAGAAGGGATCAGGAGCCTGAGAAGGGATCAGGAGCCTGAGGCCGTGGCAGAGCCCTCAGCCTGCGGAGTCAGGGCTTGAACAAGTGGCACGGGATCGATGCGGCTGCTGTTCTTAGAAGGACTCTCCTCTTCCTAGAAGTTTTCATCCTTTCACCAGGCACTTATTTCCCTCCCTCTCCTCCCTTTTTTTGCAGCTGTTTTTTCCTTGTGGGTTTGGGTTTTATTTACATCCGCTCTTAGTAACGTGGACTGTATATGCCTCCTTGAAATTGGGATTCTCCTGCGTGTGAAAGAAACTGGGTTTTGTGAATGGCTGGAAAAAATCTGTTCCGCTTCAGATTGTAACACTGAGTTATGGAACAAAATGTCTTCAACTCATTATTGTGGATACGGTAAGGGATTATCTTTTTTAATGACAGTTACAAAGCTTCACAGAATTGTTTCAGAATTGGTCTGATAAATGGTGAAATATTTTGTTGCAGCTTAATTACGGAGAACAGGAGCTTATGGTTTACCCTTATTTAAGTATGTACATGAATCTTTTCAAAGTAATAGGGCAAATATAGTACTGTTTCTGGAGGCTTAAAAAGAAGATTTGTGCTCTAATATTAAATTTTTAATGTATTATTCATGAGGAAAGCCAAGCTGAAAGCTTTTTTTTCATCCCCTCAGTGGAAATGAGCTTGAAGAATACATTATGTGTATAGAAAAAAAAAAAGAATGCAAAGGATTCTAGCTCTTGCTAATAGTGGTGCGATGCATGCAAGTACTCTTGGAATTTCCTCAGGGAAAAGAAAACAGAATTTGGTTGAAAATAAGCTGATACAATCATTGAATAATTTGTACAACGTTACTGGAATTCAATTCCCAAAATAAGTCAGGGTAATTCCAGTTAGAATGTGCTTTTCGGAATGATGGAGTGATTGTTTATTGAAGTTGCTTTAAACTCCGTGTCTAAGAATTACTGCCTCTGGTTTGGATACGGGGCTGGGCTGTGTATTTTTGTTGCTCATGCCACTTTCAGGCTGGCTTTTGCAGATGTGTGCATGTGCACACCATGTATTCCTGGAGATCTCTATGTGCTTTTGGGTTGTTAAGGCAGGAAAAATGTGTGTGAGCTTTGGAATTTGGAGAAACTACATAGTATTATGTAATCCAATGCATCTTTTCAGTATGGAATATTTTATACCTTGTGCAGACTGATGTTTGTAATTATATTTCCTGCTGTGGTGTAACTATAAACCAGATGTGTAAGCCAAGTGACATCATTTTTAGTGCTCTTTTTCCTTTGTACTTTCTCATTCCTAGATCATGCTTGGTTTAGTTGCCTGAGATGACTCCAGTAAAAAAAACAAAAACCACCAAGTTGCATGTTTAAGCGGCTCCAGAGATACATTTTTCCATTGCCTTACTAGAATCTTACACACCAATTAGTTTATGAATAAGAAAAATATCAGTAATTATTAATATCCAAACACCACAATTGTATCTTATGGAAGGCATAACTTAAATTGTTACTCAAATGCTAAGACCTCATCTAGCAGGATTTCCTAGATATGGTTAATGTCATTTCTAGACATTGGATAAAACAGGAGTATTTGCTCCCTGTGATAAGGGAATAAAGTTAGGATGTAACAAGCTAAGTGCTCCTCTAGACCTTACTATTAAATTATATGAGCACCTCTCAATTTTTAATATGTATTCAGCCCCAAGGTCCTACTGAAAGGCTGTGTGTGCCTTACCTAAGAAGAAAACGGAAGCAGAAAATGTTCCGCAGTTGGTTTTTACACAGAGTTTAAAAAATTATTCTTATGGGCAAGGAACTGTCGCACAAAAACTTTGAAGCTGCTTGTCCGAAAAATGGAAATTCGCAGTGGAGGAGAAAAGTGGATCGGGTTCTCTTCAGACTTGAGCTGGTTTTCGTGGGTAGGGCTGACGTTTTTCCCTGTGCTTTGCAGGACATACATCCTATTAAGAAGTACAATGCAGTGTTGTCTTTTGTCACTTGATCCAGAGTTTGGGAACCTCAATTCCGCGTCCCCAGCTGTCCTTTGGAACAGTTAATACTTTCTGGCATTACTTGGAACTTTTGTATTGTCTTTCCTTTTGACGGGAGTGTCCAAAACTTGGGGTTGCAAGAGAAAACACCTATTTGGTACGTGCTTGGAGCCACATTCCTTAATATTTGCCGTGAAACTTCCAGTGGCATAAATCACAAACTGATAGAGGGGTTGGTACCATAAATGGAAGAACGAGAGGAATGTCTCAGATTTACAGAACTTGCCGTTTTTTAATGTTATCCATGAATATAATAATCTTTGGGATTGAAGAGAAGACGTAAGGTAGTGGTGGGAAACCTAAAACCTGTGGCCAGAGAGCTGGTACAAACATCCCAGGCATGTTGTAATCACCTTGTGGTGTTATCAGGTGGTGGTGGAAGCGTGTTTTGACATGTGGCTTGTCACAGGTATTTGGAAATTGTGCTCATCTTTCATTAAAGGAAGGGCTAAAACAGCCTCTTCAGTGCTTGGGCTCAGCTGCACGACTGCACCAGCTGATTAAATAAGGCCTTTGAACAATTGCATTTCCTAAAATGAGAGAGGAAAAAACCCCAAGTTTTGTGGATAATGTGTTTGCTTAAGCGCTCGGTGGCCAGGGCATCCTCTGCCTGAGAAAACTTTCCACTTTCACCTCTGGGCGAAAGGAGGAAGGAAGTGTTTAAAAAAAAAAAAAACTGCTGTGAAAGCCCATGCAGAAGCTTTGCCCTGTTTGTGTAAGCTCTTTCCCTTGGGAATTGTGTTGTGGACTCGCAGCTGGTACACAAAATACTTGGAGCAAATAATCTTCCATTAAATGTTCTGCCATCAGAACTTTCTGTACGGTGGCATTTTTCTTGCAGCACCTCATGGAGACCTCGCGGCGTTCCCCAGGAATCCTGGAAGCTGGGGTACACCTGTGAGGGGCAGGAGACTGTGTCTGGTGTCCGGAGATCCCCGTTCAGCCTTGCCGAGGAACCTCGTGTTAGGCCCTAGTCCTGTGTTTTGCTTTTGTTATGAACAGCATTTTCCATTTGTATTTTGGATATGCAGATCAGTAGTGTGGCGTGGTCAGGAAATAGTAGCGTTGGGCACAGAAGCAGAAGGATTAAATGAAGGGGTTATTTTGCAGCATTTTTGGGATAAGCAAGTTTCCCTGGACTGTTCCTAGTCCTGGCCAACTCCGGTGACTTACAGGAAGGACCAAAGCAGTGGTGTGAGGGATGGTGATCTTTCCCTTAACTGTAAATGTTTGCAATATAAACAGCTGAGCTGTTCACCAGGGGTTCCCAGGGGAGAGAAGAAAAGCAATATTGGCGTATTTAGGGTGGGTTCTAGTGTGGACAAATCCGACGCATTGTGCCCTGCAGGTGCTTATCAGCTTGGCTTTGTGAGCTCTGCTGTGGTCAGCTGGGCTGGTGGCCGAGCTGCCAGGAGGGTGAGGAGAATATCCACAGAAACTACTTGGGAGCTATAATGATGTCGCTAAAACAAGAAAATAAAACCATTTTTTATCAGTGTTGAGACCCATTACTACCGAGAGACTTCCCCCTGACCAGCTGGCCAGGTCTTGGGAGGAGGTTTTTGGCAGTGAGTGTCTCAAACATCCTGGACCTTACTGTGTTTATTTTGTAGGGCTGGAATTCCTTGCGTGTGTGGGGACCTGTGGGAGGGGACTCAGGCCTTGGTTTCTGCTCACGTGTCACTGGAGTACAGTTCTTCAGCAGAGAGAACGTCTCTGCTGTATTGCAACAGTTACATCCAGATTTGTACTCTTGATGTTTGTTAGATTTTGGTCTGGGAAAATCCTGTTGGGTCATGGATTTCACAGAATCCCAGAATGGTTTGGGCTGGAAGGGACCTTAAAGATCATCCAGTTCCACCTCCCATGCAATGGGCAGGGACACCTTCCACGAGACCAGGTTGCTCCAGACCCCATCCAACACTGCTAGGGCCTTGGATACTTCCAGGGATGGGGCATTCACTGCTTCCTTGGGCAACCTCTTCCAGTATCTCTCTTGTCATGTTTTTCTGTGTCACCAGGAGAAATAAGATCTAAGACAGGCCCTAATGAAGCCAATAATGCAGCTGTTTGTCCTCGTTTTGGTTATGTAGGAGCGGGAGAGGTGCCAGATATTTATCTTGCTTTGCAGCAGGAGTGCCAGCGCATACAGAGCTTTCCTGCTGCAGCTCTGTAGAGCTTTGGGAGATCAATTCAAATGCAGAGTCTGTTTAGATTTGAGTAATTCACTGAATGTGCTGGGGCTGGCCAGAAGGAGCCAAGTGGGCTCTGCCCAAGCTGATAGCACTCAGCCAGCAGCCAGAAAAAAGCCTTTCAAATTTCTTGTGCCATGGTATGGTGCAGAACATAATACTCATTAGTTGGGCCAAAAGGGATTTTTAAAGCTATCAGGATAAACAACACACCCAGCTGTGCAGGTGTGACCGTCCTAGGCACTGCTTTTCTCCAGGTTTGCTGCACACAGCTGGGAGGTCCTGGAGGCACCCGCAAGGTTTTCGGTTAGAAATTGTTGTTTTTGTGCCCCTCTTCCCCTCAGTGTGAGTTACAACCCACGTGGCAGGGGGTTGTTGTGCGAACACCTGCGTGTGTGGGGTCAGTGCAGACGCCTGAACTGCAGAGGGGCAGAGGCTGAGCTGGTGAGAGCAGCACGGGGAGTGGGAAGGAGTTGAAGAGGAGCAGTGCTGGGTGTCGGCGCTGGCTGGGGCTCCCTCAGCTTGGAGCTTGTTATTGCTGGGAGAGGAGAAGGGGCAAGAACTCCGGATGGCTCTCTAAGTGCTTGAGTATATATGTAAGTATAGACTTGATACGATTTAGCATTTATGAGTCGTCATGCCCGGGGTTTCCCATCTGAGCTAAGTGCAGTAAATGTGCTGGATCCATCGTCTGGTCAGGGCTCCTGCCTGAGCTCATCCGCTGCTTCTCTGCCCTGAGACAAAGTGGGACCTCTGCTATTAAAAGTGCTGGTGGTGAGGCAAGGCTCCTGCCTCTCTGAGATGAAATGTGCTCTGCAAGACCTGGCTTCTTTTACCTCTGAGAACAACAGGACTGTAAGATCTCTCACCCTCATCCCTGGAAGTGTGCAAGGCCAGGTTGGATGGGGCTTGCAGCAGCCTGGGATAGTGGAATAAGCTGATCTTTAAGGCCCCTTCCAACCCAAACTGTTCTAGTCTTCTATGATCTGTTCAGTGTAAATGGTGAAAATCTGGCTCTTTTATGCCAAGAAAGAAAACTATTCAAAGCATTGGGGATAGTATTGCATCGTTATGCACTGAGTACACAGCTCACCCTTGCCACTGCATCAGTGCTGGAGGAAAACGGCAGGGTTGTTTTTTTTTGCCAGATTGGGCAGAGACCAGCTGATCTGAAGTGTTCTGCATAAACAGCTTGGGCAGGAATGTAGGCTAAGAGAGGCTGGGGCTTGGGCAAGATGCAGAATTAGAATAATTTCTCTTGCCTCATGCCTGGGCTCTCTCTTAAAATTAGCACAAAGGCACATGCTGAAGAGTAAGCTAGGGAAGAGTTTCAGCTTTGTTAATGGGCTCAGATGCAGTTTTTTTTACCTCCTTTTAGTCTACCTTTGCTAAGGTCAATATGTGGCCTTTGTTTGGGGATAACATGAGTGGGCTTTGTAGAATGAATCCACATAGTTACAATTACCATCATTTTTGCTCCAGTAAGCAGCAAAAATTTACTGTACTGGTTTTGTTGGGGTTTTTTTCCCCTCTAATATAATTAAGGAAACAGTTTATTTTTAACGTTTCTAAACTTGTAGTCCTGAAGACACTGGTTATTTAATATCCTCAGTTATACAGCACTCAGTTATTCATGCTTTCTCATGACTCCTCTGTGAAATAGCAAGTGGGCTGCTCTCAGTGTTACAGGATTGTCAGGAGTTGAAGCATGGGCATTAAATCTTGTGCATTCCTTCAGTACAAAGTTTAGGATATTTCAAATAGGTCAGAAGTGCTCGACGTTGTGGGTATTTGGAGAGGCAGTTAAACGTGTCTGCAGCTGTTCCAACCTGCAGCTGAATTGTCAGCTTGGTGGAGACATCTGAGTGCTTGTTGAAGACACCAAAATGCTTTTTAAAAAATCTCTCCAGTTAATAATAATGAAAAACCCCCTAATGTTTCTTATCAGCTGAATTTCTCAACAGGCAATAAACTGTGGCTTTGTTTTAGGAAGGAATTGCTGGAAGTTGCATCAAGTTTCACTGCTTTTATTTTTTGTCAAAACTATAGTCGCTTTATCACACAAAGCTTGCGGTTTCCTGTATCTTTTGTTTCATTCTTAATCTAGTTTTACCTTTCTGAATATCATATTTCCAGGTGGGAATGTGCTGCTTTTAATGGTCTGGGAATGCTGAATGGATAAAATACTCATGACTCCAGAGTACAAGGTCAGAAGAGCTAAGATTGAATATTTTCCAGCTTATTTCTTGGGGCCAGTTGAAAACACATTTAATATTAAGAAAAAAGTTCGAAAAATGAAGGAGAGATGCAGCACCAGGGCAATGCGAGATATTTTAGCAAATTATTAATGAGACTTTGCAGTGTGCTTCTGTGGGGGTTTTTTCCTTACTTCTTTACTTGGTGCGTAACAATAGATGCTCTGTTACAGCTTCAATTTTTTGTCAGAGATACCTGGCAGAGCTGCTGTTCTGCAGGTGACACTTCAATCGAACTGAAAACCCACAGTGGTTGATACTGTAATTACTTTAGATCTAAAATAGTTACAGAAGATGTGTAGGTTTTACTGAAAACATAAATTGATCAAAATTCTTTCCAGCTTAACTGGTGAGGGCGGATTCAAGCAGCTTAAAGAAGAAAGCAGCAAATAAAATTAAGTTTTTCTCTCTGTAATAGGCACTTGTATTACATATCTATAAATATTGTAATTATTTTTAAAAATTTATGAAGAGTAATCCAATATTGGGTAAAATCTGCTGCGTGAAAGCTAAAGCTGGAGAAGAAATTACCTTGGCAACAATTTTTCTCCAAGTGAGATTCTGTCCCAGCAGATTCACTCCAGTGTAATCCAGACCTCTTCTTGAGAAATCCTTGCAACAAATAAGTTTATAATCAAAATCTGATGTTTTTATTTTGCTCCCAGAAGGGCTGGATTCAAGTAACCTGCTAAGTGATACTTGTCATATGATGCCTGTAAATTGATTTTAAGAGTGTTTTTAGTTGTTAGAAACAGCTGTTACTTTTAGATTCTATTAATGACTGAAGCACAGATAATACAGAGATTCAGAGAAAGTTTGCTCTTCCAAGTTAGCGGTATTTCTCTTTATTCCTTTGTATCTGGGTTTCATAATATGGAGAAATTTGAAGAGGGGTGGGGAGGAATGGGGAAAAACTCTAATCACACCAGATAAATCTACATCTCTGTTCAAGTCAGTGTCTTTTTGAAGCTAAGCCACCTCTGTTCATCTTCCAAAGAAGCAAGGTAAATGTTTCATAAATGGTCACACTTTGTTCCCTACTCCATTAAGAATCTTTTCCAGAACTTATGTGATGTAAATGGCTTTGGTTCTGTAGAACGTGTTACCAGAAGCGGCATCGTTTTAGATGTGTATTTTCTCACAGGGTGAATGTTTCATGAGACCCGCACTCAATATCCACAAAATGCCAACGGGTTGGTAGAAATAAATGGGGTTTAGAAAGAGAAATCAAAGGAACTGCAGAAAGGAAGGTGTCCCAGTTTGATTTTTTGCTATTAGGGATGTATCTTTTGGGGAGCAAACTTTGGATGTGTGAATTTCCCTGGCAGGATTTAGACTTGTAGCCTGTCCCAAAAATATCCCCAGGGAGTGAATGAAAAATTCATAAGGCGAAATGCAGAAACAAAACTTTTTCTTTGCAGAGGAGCACCCTTTAACATATTTTTGCAAGATGAATTTGTTAGAGAAGAACTGTTCCTAGGAAAGAGAGGAGAAAGCTTGCAAAAATAGACTAATGCTTTGGATTTGATGTCTTGCTGAAGTATTTGCTGCAAAAAGTACCGTAGAGAACGTTGCTGTCTCTATGGGAACATCTTTGGGCTATATTTAGGAAAATTAAATCAAGCTTATTCTCCTCAGATGAGCAAGGTTTTGATAAGGCTTTGGTTGGAGGTGTAGTGGTATTTTTGGGGGGAAAGAGTAGAGGAATTTCTTCTACCTTTGGGTTTGGTGAACCACTTGTCTTACACTTTTCAAGTCAAAAAAAAGAACTAAAACTGTCACTTATATTTGAGTCAACCTGTGTGTGGCAGGAGGCAGGAAGAAGCTCAGCTTGATTTCACAACCCCATGCTGAGAATTTGGTCACTGCGGGGAAAGAAAACCCTATTAAAACCCTTACAAAGATCAGTTTATTAAACTGAACAGATTTGATAAGGAAATGAGCTGATTATAGGTATGATGTCCAGCAATATTCTTTAGGTTTGGATCTCCTTGTCTTGAAAAATCGATGAGCAGGTAAAAGCTGTGTGGCAGGTGGGTAACTTGGTGTTTTACACACTGTGTGGTGCCTGTGGAGCACAGAAAAAGAGGTTTTTACAGCTCTTCAGTAACTTCATACTAATTTCATGGCATAAATTCTTCAGGAAGATGTGGCCTGGGGCTACAGAGGCCGTGTGTGTGTCCATGCCACGTGTGAGCGTCCATCCATCTGTCCTTTCGTACCCTGTGCAATAAGAAAACACTCTCCCAAAGGGCTTTTCTTTAGTTTGTTTATCCCTCTTTCTTGTTCAATCAGCATTGGTTCTAAGACTTCTTTTAATATTACTATTATTATTCTTATTATTATGCCAGCTGTGAGTTCAGTTAATGTGTGGGGGTAGCAGTTACTGCCTGGGTTGTGTGACGGCTCCAGGTGCCGCCCGTTCCTCGCCTGTTCCTGCTTTTTCCCTGTGTTAGAGCTGCTGGGGATGGAGCAAGTTGTTCTTCCCTGCCTTTCCCACCATGTCCCACGTAAGCAGAACCCGGAGCAGAGCGGATGCTGTACATATTTCTGCTCTATAAACACGTGCTTGTTTACATTTGCTTCCCTGCTGTTCCAACTCGGATCCTCTCCCGATGCCAGAGGGGATCAGTCCTGACTGACAAACGTGGAGATCCGGCCATTTTGACCCCATGTGCTGCTCCTGTTCCCATTTGTTTGTTTCTCTTTTGTCTTCCTTCCCAAGTATTTAACAAATTATTGTTAAATATTTTCCACAATTTTTTTTGAAGGAGGCCAACCTTGGAGCGATTCGAAATTGAGTCGAGATACACAAACATCTGATCTGGTTCCTGTGTGTTACTGGTGGTGGAAAACAAACTTAAGTGCTGAGTAAAATGGAAATAAAGCAATCCCTTTTATTGCAAGCTGCTACTAATGTTTGGCAAACCCTTCTCAAGAGAAACCTTCTGCTGTGGGTGCAGCAGCTCACGGAACCTCAGCACTGCAAATTTTGCAGCTTTAAACTCCTGGGTCTTTGCTGATCCAGCTTCACCAAACTGTGACATTACACCAACATTGCAAATACATCGAATTCTTTTTATCAGCAGAAAAGGCTGGGTTGGATTCACAGGCCGCATCTGCTGGTGAACTTTGTGCAGTGTATTTTTTTTTTCTCTCTCTTTTACTAGAAGAAAGGTTTGTTTGTTGGCGGCTGCTCGGGGCGGGACAGGAATGTAATGCATGCACAGACTGCGCAGTATTTCCTGTTCAACTGCTGCTCCAAACCTCGGCGCTGGGAAAATATCCAGATCCAGCAGCTCCAACCTTGCTCAAACAGCAAAGAAATGCTGCAGAGTGCGAAATGCTTTGTTTTTCACAGAAAATGCCGTTTTTAAAGTGAACCATCATGGTGTGCCTGTGCTGGAAATGTATCAGTGTGTGGCTGTTGCGCTGTAATATTTATAGATTATTGGGCTGAGACAAAACACTTGAAGCGCTGCGGGGACAGGGAGATGGCTCCATAATGGCACTGCAGAAAGTTGTGTTTATTTTGTATCATAATACATCTCCATAGCATTGCTTGCATACTTCAGTTAGCTTGGTTTACCACCCGGTTACAAACCATGGCCATCTTGTGGCACTGCAGCTGCTTTCTCATTGTTTGCTGTATTTTATTTTGCCCTTAAACTGGTTTGAAGCATCGCTTTTGCATTGCATGAATTTCGCTCCAGGAGTGAAAGATTTCACTCAAAAGGCAAAAAGCTTGGAGTTGAATCGCTTCTTCCAGCTAGCACTGAACTCCAGTGCTGCAAACCTGGCCTTGAGTGTAGCATGAAAGTGAGATGAGGGCGTTATTTCTTTTAATTTTTCATCCTTTTTTTTTTTTTCTTAAGTGGTGCTGGTCCTTTGTACATGTTTCAGACTAACAGCTGGAAGGGTGATTGTGGGGTGTGGCTGCTAACTTATTTACTTATTTTATTTAACCATTTACTTATTTTTTTAAGCAGATGTGTATTTTGAGCATGTGTATTCACAGGCTCCTCTGGAACCTATGAAGTGCTATCACTCTTCTCAAAAAAAAAAAAGGCAAAAATACTAGGAAGAGATTTGACTGTGAACTGTGTATGTGTGCATGTATGCATTAAAAAATGTGGTATATCCTATCCTTGTAGCACCTTTTTTTGTGTGTTCAGTAGTTATTCAGCCCTGTATGAAAAGGAAGTGAGTGTGCACAGATAATCCTGTGAAGATTGGGGCGCATCCATCCTGGGTGCTGCAAGGAGAGCGCAGGCAAGGCTGGATGGGCACATTCAGCTCCTCTTTAAGAACTGTCCAGCTGTTTATGTAAAAGGCAAAAGTACAGCAGCTCCCTGGCTCATCTTGCTGGGGGAGTTACTGGAGGTGAGCATCTCCTATCTTCTCCTTAGTATTCCCATCCATCTTCTGTCCCAGTGGCTGTTGCAGTGGCAAGCACTACAGGCACAAAAATGAAAGTGCTGCTTGTTAATTAGTTCCTTCCTGGATTCCAGGAGCCCTACTTTTCAGTCCTTTGGAGATACAGATCTACACGTGCTGCTTCTTGGGATTGGAAGTGGTCTCAGTGTAGCCCTGTCAGCTTGTCAGGCACTGGAGCAGGGGAGAGGGAGGCCAAAATCTGCGCTGTTTAATTAGAGCTTGAAGGTATTTCGCTCAGAACGTGGTTCAGCGGGTTAACTGGGTTCTTAAAACAGTATTTAACTTTTCAGCTTCACTCTGAAACTTGGATGCCCCCGAAGCCGTGGATCTGCCTTCAGTCTTTGGGCTGAATAAATGCCCAGAGTTGGGTTCTGACAGATGCATTTATTTTTACATGATCTTGCCTAGTAGCAGCTCTCCTCACTTGTGGAATACCACAAAAGATGTTTAAATCATGGCTTGTATGAGAAGCTGACACATATATGAAGGTTGTATCATCGTATATATGTGTCCAGCCCAACTGCAGTGCACAGGCTGAAGTGTAGCAACAGCTTTAAGGTTTTGGAATTTGCCTTGAGATCCATCAGTTTCCTGTGCTGTTTTGAGCCTTTTCATGGTTTCTTATCCCTCCTTGTCATTTAAGAGGCTTCTGTGTGCAGTTGGTGTTTTTAACATTTACTGGCTGTATTTCATGAAGCATCACAGCCCGTACAGAGACAGCAGTGCTGAGTTCTCAGTCGTGTCTTTTAAAAGTGACTTCAGAATTTCACTACCTTTGATCCTTAAAATATGAGCATCCAATAACTGACAGCAGATATTTAATCCACCCAGATTTGAGGACTGTAATAAATAATTTATGTAGGGCAAAATAAGGGGGTTTTTTTTAGCTTTAAGCTGCTGCAGCAGAAACATTTCCAAAGCTTGCTTTGGTTAGGTAGAGGTCTTTTTTCTTCATACAGCTTTAGCTGAATTGATGGATGAATTAACATCCATCCTGATGATTTTTGTCCCAGGTACTATGTGAAATTGTATTTTTAGAGGACATTTGGAGGTATGGAAGTGAAACTGTAGTGTTCTGATATCCACTGGATAGCTTCTGTCCGAATAAACAGATACAAGGATAAGGTATAGGAAAAGCAGTTCTTGTGTGGCTATTTCGTCTTAGCATACAGGTGCAATTCATGAGCTTGTTTTCCAAAACGTTATGGAATGATTTACTAAGAGTAATGTTCAGTGTTTTCCCTAAAATTCCCTAAAAGCTCCTAAATCATGCTGACATTTTTTTCAGATCCAAGTGCACTGACCTAAAGAAATTCTCTCAGAAAGAAAAATAAGTTGCTCAGTTATTTTTCCCTCATGTCCCCACCTGCCTTATGTATTCAAGCTTTTTTTCTTGCCTGTAACTGTTTAATCAGCTCTATCCAGAGCATACTACTAATGGAATGCCTGAGGAACAGGTTGGTGGAGAGGGAGAGTCAAATGTTTTGGAAAGATTTTTATTTCACTAAACTAGTCTGGGATGCCTCTCTTCAAAGTAATAATTTCAGTGGAAAACCCAAAACCTTACTTTTACTTAATTGTGCTGCTAGGATGAGAAAGGTTGCCCTTTTCGGTTGAAATTAAGGTAATTCTGGAGTATAACATGCTGAATTTAGCAGAGCAATTTGCTTGGGCTGTACACGTTTGAAGGTTAAACCAGTTATGGGTGCTTGTTTCAGGTATTGTGACAGTGCTTTTAGTGCTATATTTTCTGCAAAGTTTACATGGGAGATGAAACCTTTCAATGATAAACTGCAAATGGCGTTTTAAAGTTAAAGTTACGAGAGCATCACATGCAGATTTGGCACCAAGTGTTGTAAAACAATTTCTGTCCTGGTCAATACATCACAAAAAGAGGAGCTGTATCAGCAAGTTGATGATTTCCTACTTAAATGTTTCTGTCTTCAGGCATGTGGGATATAAAATTTCATTTTTCTGACAAGATCAGATACAGCCTCTTAAGAAGTTGGAGAAATTAGGCATTTCTAATCATGTATAGATTTTAAAACTGCTTCCTTTGAAGGAAGACTTTGTTTAATATCACTTAATTCTGACTCGCCTCTTTCCATCCTGTGTTATAAACAAACTTATGGTGAGAGCTCACCATACCCAGATGTTCATTTTATTGCATTTAGCGAGTTCATCTGTAAGCAGGGAAGTCTCTTCATTATCCAGTTTCGTATTATTTGGGAGAACTGGATATTGCATTCATTTAATTAGGAAAAATTCAGCAGTAATTAGCCCACTCCTGGCTGCAGAGGGATGGGCTTGGAGCCTTCCAGTCATCCCAAGGTGGCTTCCTGCAGCAGCGAGGGGTTTGTGGTACTGTGGCTGCACAAGTATCTGCTTTTGTAATTTCACATCACTACAGCAAAATCTGATGGGAGATGCCCTCAACTAAACTTCTTTAGAGTACAGTACATGAGGGAATTTGGGTTTTTTTTACTGTGTAACTTGTGCTGCTGCTGGAACTGTCCTGGTGGGAGAGCAGCGCAACCCTTCTGCCTCCAGAGGATGGTTTGTATGAAAGGAGCTTGGAGAAGACACTGTAGATTACTTCTGTTAGCACCTCTTGTATTAATTTCTGTTAAAACATTTGTGTTATTATACCTGTGTGTGTTAATACTTGGGCTTTGTTATGGTCTTTTTCTCCCTGTTCTCTTGTAAACCACCCAGTATGGCTCCATACCTCCCATTTAAGCTTATGTGATTGCAGTAATTTATTGCAAAACTTGCCTTTATCTTTACTTGAACCCCTCCCCAGTGTTGTGGGTTTGTTAGGACTTGCCAGAAGACTTCCATAAGCACGGTTCTGGGACTGTCTTTGGATTCCAGAGAATTCAGGGATTAACATACCCTCAAACAGTATGTGGCAGTGGGTGGTACACGGGTCATGGGCAGTGAGGTCTGTCTTTAGAAATGGCGTCTGGAAATTACAGGTGAGACCCTAAACTGGGGGCAGTCTGCACCAGAGGTACTTCCCTTCTAGACAGGAAAAACTGTGCTCCTGTTTCTGACCCTGGCTGCAAATAATGTTTTACAAATTCAGGTAATTTGACAAAGTGCTTCACTGAAGGCTCTGGCAGACCTCCGGGAGATCCCTGGCGAAGCAGTGGGGGATCTCTGTGCTCTGCTCTTCAGTGTGGCCTTAAACCGTATGGAAAGGGAAATAAAGTGATCAAAATTAGTGAGGGAAAAGGTTATGTATTTGTTAGTGCATGTAAATAGATGTGTGTGCATATATGTGCATCTGTATATAGATGTAAAACGTAACTGTGAAAAGTTGTAGGAAGGCAGCATGACTTTGAATGACTGGCCTTTAAAATAGCAGATGGAATTAAATGTGGATACATGTGACATTTTCTGCATGGGAAGATACAAGAATTCTTGATTTATATTTGCAGCGATGCCTGAAATCCCTACTAATGAAGAGATCTTGGTGTTATAATCAGATCTGAAAAATCACATTAGCCCGTTGTTCACTTGTTGTAAACCTCAAGTGAGATAGCAGGAATTATTAGAAAAGCAAGAGAACAAGGCATTGTGTGGGTGTATAAATTCCTGGTGGAATTTCTTCCTTTCATCCTGGATGTTGTGTGTGCTTCCAGTCCCTCTCTTCCTGCTTCAAAAATATGAATTAGGGACTGCAGGAAGGTAAGAAACAAGGATGCTCAGAGTTCTGAAGCAGCTGAACTCTTGGCTGAGCTGTGGACCTTCCTGCCACATGACACTTTGGGCTCTAAAAGTTGGTGTAGGTTCAAAAAGTGGTGGGGCAAAGCCATGAAAGAGGAGTTTGTTTAGCATTATTACACACGCATTTGGTGTGTTCGGGTGGGGAGGTCCTTAAACTGCACTTGGAGGGAACCTGGGGTGGTGGGAGGCGAAAGCATCTCTCCAGCCTTACCCTAATCCTTTCTTCAACCCTCCTGCAGACACCTGCTGCTCTCAGTCTTCTCTGCTCTCACAGAGAACGCATTTTCAAGTTGTGGAGTTGTTTTGCCTGGGCTTGTTTGGGACACAGTGTTCATGTGTTCCATGTGCAGCGTTTGAGATGTAAAACTTCATTGGAAGTGTCCTCAGCGTTCAGTGTGGTGGGGTAATGATGGTTTAGCGTGTCTGGGGAGGGTGTAGGAAATCACCTCCAGAAACTGAGGTTGTAACTTCCAAAAGGTGGGGGAGGAGAAGGAAAATGTTCCCTAAATTCCATGTGCTGGATGCTGCTCAGACTTGCAGTTAACTCACTTTTCCCTTCCGGTATCGTTGCTGCCTGGTCTCACCTCTGAGCTTTTAAGGAATGCCAGGTTTTGTCCTCAGCAGTTTTTTCTCTTTAGAATTTGCTGCCGTCCAGAATACTTAGATTTGTTTTAGTCATTCAGCATCAGGGCTTCTTTGCACCTTTATAGTTGTTCTGTTTGTGCTGTCACTGCTTCAAGGAAAGCAAATCCAGCAAACAGCACCCGGATTGCAGGTGGTTCAGGGTAACTAAGGAAGGAGAAACTGTTTTCCATGATGCACAACACTCTCGGAGTTGCTAAAAATGAGATAGGGTGCAAGTGGTTTCTGTGTCTGCAGTACTTGTATTTTAATGTAGCACAGCACATAAAGCCACCTGAGAACTTCTGTTCCTTACTGCATCCAAAATTATCATTTATTAAGTGGCTGTAAAGCCTCTATAATAGCTTATTAAAGAAAATCCCTTTAAAATAACATCTAAATTAGTGGAAAGACCTGTTTGAAACAGCACTGTGTTATGAATGGCAGAATTGTCAAGACTAAAAAAAAACCTTAAGGATTATTTTTCCTAGTAAATGTTTCAGTAAGTGAAAGGGAGTGGTCGGATTTCAAATGTACGATTGGATCCAAGTATTCTTAGAAGGTTTGGACCAATCACTATTTTTTGTCTAGAGATTTTTGAATGTTTATTTAGACAATTTACTGTCTCTTTCTGCAGTAAGTAGATATACAAGTATTAGTTCTGAAACGGTTTTGGTGTTCCCATTGATCTGTTGTGCAGCTGAGGCTGTGAGTTAGGATTTTAAACACCCTGCTGTAATTGATACCTGCATTCAAATGAGATAATTTGCCCTCATATTTTTAAGTAGAGGCTGAAAACAAACCAGAAATGATTAGGAAGGTTTCTGTGGCAGTAGCTGTAGGCAGCAGGACACACAGCATTGTTCTTCCCGTTCTAATTTCAGCATATTTCAATTTTTAATGTCGGAAAGGAGTTCTCCTTGCCAGGATTATATTGCAACTAACTTGCTTGTGCTTGCAATACCATTTTTTCTGAGTGCTTTGAAAATGTCCTTCCCGACTGCCCAGGTATCCTTTGGGAATTTCTAAAGCCACGTTGTTGCAAACAGAATATGACATTTTGAGAACGAGTCTTTGACTGTAACTTGTAGCACTGGTGGCCGGAGTCCTGCATGTGTTTTCTGTTTAACTGGAGTGTTGATAAGTGGTGTTGGATTGGTTTCAGTTTACAGGTGTCTTTTAAAGTAATGAAACACTTCCTTAAGCACACAAATCTCTGCTCAGTTCTGACTTTATCCTGTTATCTGAGCACTTTTTAAATTAGTGGGAATCTATAAAACCCGTTTAGTTTTTGATATTGGTACACTTTGCTCTTAATAGCAGTTAATAACTGAACCTGGGCATTGCTCACCGCCTTAAAGTGGAAAAGTATTTTGGCAAATACGGAAATTGTAGAATCCTAAAATAATTTGGGTTGGAAGGCATCTTAAAGATCATCCAGTTCCAACCCCCTGCCATGGGCAGGGACACCTTCCACTATCCCAGGCTGTTCCAAGCCCTGTCCAGCCTGGCCTTGGCCACTGCCAGGGATGGGGCATTCACTGCTTTTCTGTCTTTCTTGTCAAAGCACACATGGGGACCTGCACACCTTCAGAGTGAGATGGAATCCCTCAGGTCTTCCAGGGAGATCTGTTCCATTCCATGCACAACTCTTCTTCCACTGAAATTTTCTTTATATATTAATAGTTGTCTTACTTGTATTTCTGTGGCCGATCTCCTTGATGGCACTGGATGCACTTGTACTGTCAGGAGGGAGGTGGGTGTGTGTGGGAGTTCCCTAATAATCTGTGAGGGCAAGAAAGTTGGGGAATTATATTTTGATGTGCGTGATAGGACTTATTAAGAATTTCAGTTACCTGCAGCTTTGGAATGAGGGAGTGTTTGGTTTCCTATCTGACATAGGAAACAAGTAGTTGTAAATTAACATCATCTAGAAACATGACAATAGATAATTAAAATAGTTGGTGAACAAATCAAGTATTACGTAAAACTTTCTAAACCTTTTCTCCAACTCTTTTATTTTATTCTATTTTATTTTAATGTATGTTCAAGATTTTTTTCTTAGGGGAAATCCCTGGATGTCTTATGCGCATTTCTTTTCTCTAAACTATTGCTTTTAACTACAGTTTTCATTCTTTAGAAATGCTACATTTGCTTTCATTCAGCTGTATGTAATTTTTTACCACTTCAGGGTTATTTTTATCCTGGTAGACCAATAAGCAAGTTGAAAATCAAGGCCAGGGCTCCTGTTTCTTTAGCACCAGCCTTGTTCCTGCAGCCTCTATGTTGTGTCTTCTGTCTTCCAGCAGTGCTGTCAAACAGTAACAGAGGAAACTCAGAAACATCTCAGAGCTTTTCCTTGCAGGACTTTTAAATGTTCCACACATGATTGTGTAGTTGTGTAGAAACTCTACAGCAGGCATTTAGTGCATCTCCAGTGTTTAGATCTCTCTGCTTTCTCAGTCCAGAGACCCATTTTAGCAGTGAGTTATTTTGTGTAATTACAGTATCCACCGTGGATGTTACTTGGAAAGCGCTCTGTGTTGTGTCAGTGTGATTATGCAGAGTTCCATGTTGGTTCCAGGATGTCACTGTATGAGTCTGACAAGGGAAAAAATGAGTTAAAACAGAAGAAAAGAGGTCTCAACATGCTGGAAAATCTCTGTAATCTTAACACTTAAAGATTTCTGAGTATAACAACCATACGTCTTCAGTCCAGTTTTGTGGTCTGGAAAACCAGGTCTGTACCGCATGAATTTATTTTTCTGCTGTGTGTTTTTTCTTTCCCAGTGTCCCAATGTAATATCAGCTTGAAGAAGCAGAGGAGTCGAAGTATCTTTAGCACCTTATTCTGCTGCTTTCGTGACTACAATGTCGAGCCACCATCCACCAACAGCACCAGTGCTCTGCCTCCTTTGGTGGAGGAGAATGGAGGACTTCAGAAGGTCAGGATTTTGTCTTTATTTTGCTGTCATGTGGGTCTTTTGTAAGCGAGGCTTAATTCTGCTTCCAAAGCTTTGTCCTAACAGGTTTCCCTCGTGAGGAACAGCTGTGAGTTGCAGAAGGAATTAGTGGTTTGATGGTGGATTGCTGCCTATTCATCTGTAGTATAAAACTAATATTTCTGTTACAGGTGTTGGCACTATGCATTTTATAAGCAACCAACATTTAAAACCTGACTAAGACACTAAAAAAAAATGGAGACTTCCCATAAAATTTCAGCTGCTGAGTTGTCTCCAGCTTTGGTTCCCTTTTGTGATTACAGGAAGGCTAAAATGTGTCCACTGGAACATAGTGGAACCTTCTGAGTATCACTTTAAAGGGTTTTTAGTGACATAAAAACAAATCAAAAGAACCACGATTTGGACTTTTTTTTCTAAGCAGACCACTTGTATTTAATACATGCTGAGTCCAGAGATAGCAGCTTTTGGCCATTTTTCCAGGTTATTTTGTTTAATGAGTCAAATGAGTGGATAGAGATTTTAGATACAAATAACAGACTGCAAACATTACAACACGAATTTATACTTCTTTATAAATCTGATAACACTGAGAGCGCTTGTGTTAGGAACTGAAGAATTTCAGTTCAATATGGCAAACATAGGAATGCCAAGTTTTCCATACAGTTTCCAAGATTTTGAGACTGTGGATACAGGTGAATCCATGGTGGGGAATAATGGCAGAAATGGAGATTTCTCTATGGGTTTTTTACCCTTCTGCTTTTCACACAATTGTTCGTGTCTGATGCAGCTGATTCCTTACTTCCCTTGTCCAGTCCGTTTTATACTGGTTTGAATTTTGCTGGTTGTGTTTGAATTCTGAAAAGCTCAGGAGAAAGAGCAAGGAACTGTTTGGTGGGAGAGAGGGAAGGAGAGCAGATGAAAGTGGTGGAGATTTCGAGTACGTGTGGAGGTAAAGTCTGAACTGTAACAGTTCCTGCTGAAACTGCTCACGCAGAGGTAAAATGCACTGAAAATCCTGCCAAGAGGAGGGATTGTACATGTATTTTTAGACTTCTTCTGCTAGCCAAGGTACATTTCGAGTGAAATGAGGGAAATCTAGCCTGGATGTGCTGAAGGGAAAGCTGAGTAGTGTGTAGCATGTATGCACACATTCATCAGAGGAAAAAAAGGGATGGGAAGCTACTAAAATTTCCTTTCCACTATGCTGGGGAATGGAAAGGAGGCAGAAGTGAGGCTACTGGCAAAACTACAGCTGAGAGAAAATGGGAGTTCAGTAGAAACTAAAACATAAAACTAAGTTCGTTTTTTCTGTAGAAAAATGTGAGTTAAAATGGTCTGGAGTCAGTAGTTTCCAGATTGCATTTTGCAAAACAATTATTTTCTAAATATATCTTACTCCTTGAGAGATTGCATGTGTGTCCGCACAAGTTTTCATCCTCACTCTGTGCTGCCTCAGTGAGCAGTTCTGGAGTTGTGCAGTACTTGTACACGAGACCAGGACACAAATCACAGCATTCCTAAAATTACCAGATCAAAACTTACAAGACTAGAAGAATTCAAAGAATATATTGAAGAGAATTTAATCAGTGTTTTCTTCAATTGAATGAAAGGCACTCAGATATTCGTATCTTTTTAGAAGAAATCAATATAGCTAAACTTTTAGGTGGTTCTTGAGGTCAGATAAGTCTGTGACACTGCTATTTTAAATGCAGTGTTAAAGATTAATAAGCTCTGTATGTGTTTATACTGTTTTTATTTTGAACGCTAACACAGTGTAAGTAGGAAATTCTTCCAAAGAAATAAAAAGAGCATCGAAGACTTGAATATGTTTGAGTAGTGTTACACTGTCAGGCTGGTGATTTTTACCAGGAGAGCTGTTTCAGAGCTGTGCAGGCTGCTTGAATTTGGTGGAGTTACACTGAGCATCTTGTCTAGATTCAGAAATAAGTAAGGTGGGGGAAGCAGCAGTGGGCTTTGGATTCTAAATTGGTGAAATGAAATGTCCAGGAATGACAAAATTGCCTCTCAGGAAAGAAAATAAAACCTGACAACCCACTGCTTAAATTCCTCTGCTGTTTCATTAAAGCTCTTTTTTGCATTAGTTTCACTGCCAGGTTGGAATTGTTTAAATTCTGTTAAGCTGCTGCTCAGATGGTCACTTAGTTAAATCTGCTCTCTCTTTTATGTTTTATTAATTATTTATCACATCACAATTCACTTCTGGCCAGGCCCAGTCAGTTCCGTGTGTTGTGACCCTTTCCTTGAAAAATGGACAAGGGAAATTGCACAATCATGTCAAGCAGTTACTGCTGGAAATGAGTATAAAATGGCTTGGATGTACTTTCCTTATGTCTTTGCTGTTCAGTGGAGTTGGTACATGAAAATGGGTGATAAAGACTTCAGAGGAAGGAAAGGAATGGGGGAAGCCTCTGCTGGTTTCACTGGAATTCAGTGTTCTGTGTTGCTTCTGGCATATTCTGAAGCTGATGTGATGAGCCAACTTCCTTCTAATTAGGAATCTTGATTTTTGTAAAGGTTGACCTGTTCAAAAGGAGGGAAAGGTGGGGGAGAGTATTTTATAAAGTAACTGAAAACACAGTACTGAAATTTTGTTCAGAGTAATTGTGATGTGTGATACAATTTTTATTGTTACTATTTGGCTCTAGTAAAAAAAAATGAAATCATGGTGCTTCAGATTAATCAGTGCTTCATGATATGACTTGATGATGCTTGACACGTCAAGTGTTCTGTCACTTCTTCATGGGATTGGAAGAAACACCAAACTGAGCATGGTTTTGATTAAACAGTTATTTTCAGTGCTGAATTCTGTTCTGTAAGTGGGGGGGGGAAAAAGCCCAAAAACTTCTTTGAAGTATTGAGTTCACTTTTAAACCTTCTACTCACAGAGCAGCTGCTTGTCCAAGTGTGACTCTAATACTGGTAATGAATGGTCCATTCTGTCTCCTAAAGTTTCAATACAACATTTTTTTCAATAATAACTTGTATTTACTGAAACTGTGGCACATTTGTTGTCCTTCAAATGCAGCAGCTGTTCAGCACAGCACGAAGATGCATTGTAAGATGTGATACCTGTGACAATGGGTATATCAGCCTTGCCTGCAGCTCGGATGCTGAGCCAGATGTGTCACTGGGAGCACACAATGTTCAGCCTCATGAACTCCTTGCGAATTTTTTCCTGCCTCCTCAGCAGCAGGCAGCTCCCCAACATCTTCCAGCCACTTCTTTTTCTGGTTAAGAGTGTTGGGAGAGGGAATTGTGCTTTGTTTTCTTCAGGATAAATTCAAATCTCCATTTTCGTTCTTCAGTTAGCAACTTGACTCAATTTTTGTATTTTCTGGATGTAAGTTTTTTCTTCCGGGTAAGTTTGTTACCTGACTCTTGAGGTGTTTGTGCATACAGACTTCATTCATTCAGGCTTGAAGGGGGAGTCAAGAGAGAGAAAGGTGAGAAAAGCTAGATGCAGACTCTTCTTTCCCTTTGCTTTCAGTCGTGGTGGATGAGGGAGCCCTGACAAGTCTGTGGGCACTTTGCCATTTCATTCCCAACCCACTTCCACTGGAGTCATCCTTGCTTTTGTTTCACAGCGAGATCCAGATCAGGCAGATGGCTCCTGTTAATGAGGTGAAGCATGAATGAGGGAAGAGATTTTTATGCTTGCTGGGTTAGAGGAGAAGCTCTTGATCCGCTCTCAACAGGGAAGAAGACAGAATTAGGAAGAGGTTTTTTTCTGGGGGCAGCAGCTGCTCCTTCTGCTTTCCCTGTCACTGAATTCCCACCTCACGCCAAAAGTTAGGGTTCCTTCTCCCGCTGCATGATGCCATCATGTCCCAGCTGATGCTGGAAAGCTGTGTAGATGCCCTGTGGTCATGTCTCCAATGCTCTTCTCTGCTTCAGGGATCTCTGTTTATAACACAGTACAGGAAAAAGGATCTTGTCTCTGTCCCACATGAATATGGCCCAGCAAAATGAGGAAAACATCTTTTAGGGAGCACGTTCCTGAGGTCAGAGTAGCATCTGCTTCGTGCTGGAGACCTCGAGGAGCAGCAGGAGCATGGCCTCTTTGATGAGGATACCATTAATGACAGGCTTTCTGAGCAGACATGGAAATCACTCTCCAGTGTGGAGGAAGATAATTGAGATTAATGTAGATCATTGTACTTTTTCTCCTGCTTAACCTTCGCTGATCAGAGCAAGAAAATTCCAGATGTTTGGTTTTGTTGGTCACCATCAACACATGGTATGGAAGGTCCATTTAGAGAACAAAGTCCCCTCTCCATAGTTATGTTGTTCTCTCTTTGCCTGCTCATTCTGACCTTCTTTGCCTCCCAAAGAGTCCTCTGTATTACAAGACAGAGCTTGAGGGTTTGTCAAATCACTGAAGTGTCGAATAATAAGTGTACTACTGTTTTTAAAGAACCTGTCATGGTCTAGAGTAAGCTTTGTGCTAAAGAAACTAATAGGATAAATCTGTTATTTTGGTCAGCTTCTTCTCTAAAGTGAAATAGCCCCTTATCTTTGAATACAGACTGTTCTGAAAAAAAGCAGAATATTGTGGCCTGTCGCTTGGTGCTCGTTGAGCCCACACATGACCGTAGAGAGCATTAGTGAGCAACACAGTGCTGGAAATTGTTGTTCCAAATGAAAAATTCTGTAGCTAAAGGAACAGATAGGATTTATCATTCCATCTGTATATCGTGTGGAAAAAATAAAACCCATAAAAAAAAAAAAAACAACCCTGATTTCAATGGCTGGGGACAAATCAGTTCCTGGGTTGTCTTAGGGATACAATAGGGAAATTTTGGCATTCTAGGAACAGCTTTGTTCTGTTACCAACATCAGGAGCTCGTGGAAAGCCATCAACAAATGCGGTCATCCGTCATCTCTTTCAAACGATGCTGTTACGACCCATTTCCCTTCCTGTTCCAAGGCATTAGGAAATGAGGCAGGACACTTGTAAGAAGTTTCCCAGAGCAGGCTTGTTTTTAAAAAGCATTTGCCTGTTCGTGAACATTTTTGCTTTCCCAGCAGACTCTTGCAGTTCTCTTTCTGCTTGTTTTTCCTGTTCTCATCACTCTCATTACTGTTTTGATTTTTGCATAGGTATTTCCAGGGTTCCTCTTAAGAAATTTGCTTGTTTCTCCTTTTTTTTTTTTTAATTTAATTCAAGAAATTCTGTGAGAAAAATTAAGCAAACAGTAATGCAAGTCCTTCAGCAACTTTGGGTTTGGGTTCCCATGAAAGACAGTTCCACTGACAGGACATTACCGTACTGAATTAAATTTTTTTCTATTCTTATTGCTATTACCCTGAGGAAAACTTGGATTCTTACCAGCTTTTGTGTGTGTGTTTTTCTAGAAATCAGGTACTTTTTACGAATGCCAACTTTTTGATCATTCATGGTAGCTGCTGCTCTCTAGTTGCTCCTTTAGCTTCTCAGGATTTTGGGCAAACTTCAGTAAAAATTTCTGCTGAGCAGCATTAAAGAAAGAGCACATTAAAAATAATACTGAATTATTTCTGTCTGTCAGTGATGTGTCAACAGTGGTAGACTTGAAAACAAATAAGCAGGAGGTTTCTTCAGCTGGAAGAAGCTGTTCTGGTGTTGAAAACAGCCCTTTCAGTAGTTCCTCTGCTGGAGATCGGAGCCTATGTTGTCCAAATATTAAAGAAAAAATCATCTACCCAAGCAACATCTGTGCTAGAAGGATCAGCTTCCTTTTTTATGTGCTGTGCCCACCAGAACACAAAGTTGGTTTTGAAGGGTTAGAAAGATTAGAAAACAGAATTCCAGCTTCAGATATCTCTTCCACATTTGAGTGCCCCTGTGGCCAAGCTTTGTCCATCTTGGAGCTGTCCTTGTTTCTGGATGTCCGAGGATGAGAAGGAAAGGTCAAGGTGGCCAAGACTTTGCTGCCTTCTCCCAAGTGCGATGCAAAAGTGAGACCATGGGAACAGCACTGGTACTGCTGCTTCTTTCTGGGGGAAGAAAGTGGGATTCCTTGGATTGGTTTATCATCATCATGTCCTTCTCAGACTTTTTGCTGTTGCCTAAGTGAAAATGCCTAAGTGACAAGTCAGTTGTCTCAAATGAAGCTGAGTTCAAAGAGTGGGGTTCTGCCCTGCTGCCAGGGTCTGGCTCAGCCTCTTGTTGCTGCAGTGAAAATTGACAAATATACCCGTTAGTAGATCCTAAAGCTGAAAAAGTTCCAGTAAATACAGGTACTTTCTTATTGCCATCTCTTATTAATCATAGCATGGGTTTTATCAGTCTGGTCTCCTAAAAATCATAAATGCCAGTATACTAACAGATCATTTCAGCAACTAAAATGCAAAATCCTGTTTTTATTTTTTTTTTTTTACCCTGGTTTCTTGAATACTTTGAACTTTTGGTTTAAAATGTTTGAGTGCTACATTTACTGCTCCAGACCTTTGTTCTACCCTTTAAAAGCCATTACCCTTACAGTGATTTTTTTTGTTTTCTTTTTCCCCAGGGTGACCAGATGCAGGTCATGCCTATACCAAGTGTATGTATTTTTATCCCTTTTTCTTTTAATGATTTTCATGACTTTGCTTTGATTCATTTTATGTTGCAGTCTAACAGGTGTGTTTTGTGTTGCATGTTAACAAAAGGATTTTATGTTCTGTCTGTAATGTTGTATCCCCAGAGGTGAACTGAACTGCATGTGTTCTACAGGGACTGAAAGAAGAGTTTGGGTTTTATCGGGGTTCCATCTGAATTTTTAGCATTTTGAAAACACATGAAGTAGTCTCGAAGTTATTTATTTTAACAGAGGCAAAAAGTGACTCATCATCACTATGTGAGACGCAGTTACAAAAACCTTTTCCTCTCACTTTCCCCTACAATCCAGTTGAAAAGAAGAGTTGGAAACTGCATTATTTATTTGAAATGAGTCACGTTAAGAAAACAGAGTACACTGACTACTGCTCATTACTGCACTTGTTTGAGATGATGCTCTTGGTATCAGCTGCTGCTTTATGGGCCTTAATATTTCTGTTTATCTTCCCTGGATTAAACTTGGAATGCTGTTTGGCATCTGAATTATTTTTCAAAGCTAAATAAAAGGAAGAAAAAAGCCAAGTCCTTCAAGCTGAAGCTTTTAATTTAATTAGTTTTCACCTTTTTTGGTCAAAAAGTTGCCTTTTTTTTACAAGCATAAAGGCTTAGGCTTTGTAAAGCTGAAAATACTTTTTTTTTTGAGCTCCTTTGCGGTTTACAATACTTCATCATTGCAGAGTTTCCCAGAAAATAGCAGTGCTGATGTGTGGAGATAATGACCCAGCCCTCTTCCTTGAGATACTTGGTAGCCTTTAAAGACCTGGATATTCCCCAAGATGCCATTCTTCTTCTTTATCTTCCTTCTCACATAGCCCAGCATTACAAAACCTCCTGTAAGAAGCCCCCTGTCTGTGCTGCAGAGCAACAGTGCCAGGAGATCACTGTGACTGTGCAGATCTTCCCTCTTCCAACAGCTTTTCTTGGATTTGAGAACTGTTGGAAATTCCTCTTCATTGCTTACTTGTTATTTCTGATACAGGTCATGCATGGTGTGTATGCAGACAGGCATGGACATGCATGTGATTTGTATTTCTGCAAGTCTAGGAATGAAAAACCTCAGGTTTAAATCAGAAGATACTGATTTCCAAACTACTTTTCTTTTTTGCATACCTGCCAAATTCTGTTAGGTGACTGTAGTTGCTCCACGAGGAATTATTTGAACATGAAACATTGTTCTGGCTGTGCTCTGACCTGGAATAAAAATCTTTCTCAAGAGTGACTATAGGTACTAACAGAGTAAGAATTAAAACAGAACAAAATTTTGTGAGGATAAATGAGTACAGCTTTGACAGGTACAGAAATGAAATGAGATGCTTTGTTAGAACACTGTCTTTGCAATGTTAAAGCAGTGCTCTGTTAGATTTGGGCAGTGGTAGGAAAATGAATGATTCAAGAAGGGATAATTTTTTTTAATTTTTTTTCTCCATTTTTTTTTTTTTTAAGCTCAGCTGTAATTTTGCAGACATATATTCCCAGCACTAACAAGGCAGTAAAATTAACTTATCTCTGCAGTCATGACGTAGAGTTCTGAGCGAGCAGGTGACTTTAAACACTCCTTCCCCTTCTCCAGTGCCATCTGATGCTTCTTCTTGCAGCAGGACACAGGAGTGTTGTCAGGCAACCATCGCCCTCGGGCACTGGTGTGACATTTACTCCCCAGTATCAAAGTGCTGCTGGCTCTCAGGAACCAGCCAGCAGCGCTGTGTAATCATCTAAATAAAGGCACAAGGGAGCTGCACATGGAGAAAGTGCTAGGAAAGAAAATGCAGCGTTATGTTAGGAAAAACACTTAAAATAAAGTGTTGCTCTGCCAGTTTTAGGAGGGATGTTGGTCCTGAGCGCTGGAGCCCAAAGGTTTGCTCCAAGACCACTCTAATTGTGTGTTTCAGACCCATTGAGGCAGAAATTCTTGATGCTCTGCTACCTAGGGATGAGAACTGGGCTGTGTGAACTGCATGTCTTGTACAAACCAGGAGAAAAATCTTCTAAACAGACACAGAGTGAGCTTGGTCACAATTAAGTGGACATTTACTTTTTACAGGGCTCGTTGCAAATGTCATCGCTTCAAGTGTTTAGAGAATTCGTGAGTGACTCAAAAAGAGCTCTGCCCACTCCCCACTTTCAAACTGAAGCCTCCAGTCAAAATATGAGGATTTCTGGAGCTTTATTGTGCTTTTTATCGTGTATTAAACCTGGCAGTGTGCTGAGGTCACCTGTTTGAAAGCTTCCTTTGCTTTATGTGCGTTGTGCATTGCTTTTTTTTGCATTTATGTGTGCAGTTCAGTGAAGTGGATTTTCTGCTCAATCAGATTTGTCCTGTATTAATTGCACTGAATTTAAAAGCTTAACTTAATGCGAATTTTTGCTTGGTTATTGATAAAGATGACTGCTAAACAAAAAATATTCCAGCTTCAAGTTAGCTTCTTCAGAAAATAGAAATAGCATTAGTTTGGAATTTTTTACAGTATGGATTTTATCCTGTTCGTATCTCATTTTTGAAACTGTTTCCAGATAAGGCATAGATTAAACAGTAGCATAATTTATTATTTTCCTAATACTGAAAAATTAGTTGTTTTTAGGGCTGAAAACAACACAAAATTTAAAAAAAGGCAAACCCTGAGCATTCCCAGCTGACACATTTTTGATAGACTTGATTAAAAATCTATTAAATGTAGCTCAGGATGCCTGTGATTTCATGGATTTTTCTCAATTTTGTTTGGAAAGGAGTATGGTAGAGAAATGGAATCACACAATGGTTTGGGTTGGAAGGAACTTTAAAAGATTAGCTCATTCCAACCCTCAAATCAAGGTAGACCCATAGCAGCTTCATTATTTTATGTTCTTTTGAATGAAGAGGTACATGGAAATAGAAAGCCACACCTATGCAACATCTTAAATGAGATGTTGTTAAACTTCTCTTAAACAACTCTTAAATGAGTTGGAGTGTCCATTTCTTTTGTTCAGCTTAAAATTCCACTATTAACGAGTGGTATCAAAATGATCCCTCAGAATCCCTGCAGGAGTTAAATCTTAGCACAGGGATGTTGGGGGTTTTTTTCACTTGTCCTCACCTACATTAGATAATTCCTTGTTACAACTTTTTCTAGAAGAAATTTTGGGAACTGCGTGTTCCGCAAGAGGAGCTGGCATCTTCTGGGAGTGTTAAGTAGGAATCATTTATCCTCTGTAAGAGTATTTCTGCACATAACTGCTGGGAGAAGCTGTTAGCCCCGCAGAGTGCAGCCCAAAGTGTGAGCTGAGGAGGACACGAACAGTAAATTAATGTGCTGCACTTAGGCTTGACAACATTGCCAGTACAGAGAGGAAAAAGAAGGGCTTATTAATTCCGATACTTGTCTCTGTGGGAAATACGGGCCTACAGGGAGGAGAGCTGATGATTGTTCTGTACAGTGAATTTCTGCAAGATTTGTGTTGACCAGCTGTTTATGCTTCAACCAAAAGTCCTGTTCTCTTGCCGCCACCATCCCCTTTTTTTTTTTTTTTTTCTTAGGGAATATACTATTTCCACGGGACTGAAGCAGTGCAGCAGTCGTTTCACTACAAGGTCTGTTGAGCTGATCAGCCACGAGACCTGGCTGGAATGCATAAATCCCAAACAGTGACTAGTTTAACTTGTATACAATTTGTGTCTTGTTGGAATTGAAGACCGAGCCAGTGAGATACCACGTGTTATTTTTCTGCTGAGTTCTGTGGAAGTCTGCAGCCTTTCGGGGAGTGTTGCGTAGTAAATATGGGTTGCTGTTAGCCACAGTTAAATATTCTTAATTATCTCAGATATCTTTAAAGCTGATATGTGTAAAAATAAAATTAAATTATCGACGTTCCATAACTATTCACTATTAACTGTGATGGAAATCTGGTATTTAGAACTCTTCTTGGGTATGTCTCCATTAGTGAGAAAATTAAAACACAATGTTGAATAATGCTTGTTTCTGCCTAAAAGCTTTGCTGCTCTTGACAGGTGGAAATTGCTCTAGATCAGAAAGCTTGAACAGCAAAATAAATGGGCTGATGCTTTGCATACAAATCCTTTCAAGTTCCTAAAAGCCTCAAAAATGCCACCCTTGCTCCCGAGTCCTACACCAGCTATTTAGCAGCCTCACAACTTGTAGTGAGTTCAGCTTCAGAATAATTTCCTTATCCCTCTTACGTTATCAGAGGGTGAATGTTTTCACAGTCGAGGGCAACCGAATTGCAATTTGTGAAATGGAAAATTTATTTCTTCTGATCTTCAAACGTGTGAACTTAAGGAAGCAAGGTCAGATGGAACTCAAGATGCCAAATCTCGTAGGAGAGTGGGTTGTGCCCTTGGTAGATCAAGTTAGGTCAGTAATTGCACATGATCTCCGAAAGCAATACTGAAAAGGGAGAGAAACTCTAGCAGTAACCAGCCCCTCTGTGTAGATACCACAGGTGAATTGTGCCTGTCCCAGCCACTGCTTTTGAGAAAGCAGAGGTGCAAGTGGGTGAAAAAAACAGTCACAGGCTGCTTTGGTGTGCAGTCAGGGAATTTGGGTTCTCAGAGATGAAAGTTCTTGCCTTTTGTAGTCCTTGGTGTGTGTCCATCCTTTTCTTGATGGCAAATGCAACAGTTTCCAGCTAAAAAAACTAAAAGTATCTGTGGGAAGACAGTGTTCGTATTTTCCATATGTGTATTTTTATATGGAAGAATATCTATTTCCATATATTTTCCATAGATATAAATATTTTCAGTTTGATAAAGAATTCACATAGCAGAAGGAATTTCTGGCTTTGAACTGCTTGTGCAGATTAATATAGTCAAAAATTCAAAGGAGATAAAGAGTTTTGAGTACAACAATAAACTGAGCTATTAATTTTTTTAAAAGTATGTTTAAGGTTTCTTGGGATGTTCCTACCTTTTTTTCATCTTCAAAGACAAGAAGTATTGGAAAATGGGTTCTGAAGATTATTGTCTTTAAATGGGTTGGGTTTTTCTTTCCATAAGCTTTTAGTTTATTTAGATTGCAAGTTTGGATCCTTCTTAATATGAAAAATTGAGGTGGGGTGCTAAATACCTTTTAGGCTTTGAATAGGAGGGAGAAACCAAAATTCTTTAGGTCTGGTCCTAGCTGCCAGCAAGGAGAGGTGGAACTGAAGCAGCTGTGGGACTGTCCATAACCTAGACAGAGTGTTGTATAAATTTCAGCCTGGTTAGGTGGCTGTGATGGATGGAACCTTTGCAGGCATTAAGCAGAAGCTGTTTTAATTTGAAGTTGTCAGATGTGTGCTGAGAGGAAATGCCTGAGACAAATGGGTTTGTAGGCAGGGCAGCTTCCAGTTTGGTGGCTGAGGGAACTGTTGTCGATATTAATTGTAAGGAACTAAATCAGTTTCAGTGAACACTCCTAAAAATGCCCCAAGAACTCCAGCTTTAGCTAAAACAACTTAATTTAAGTCCAGAATCTGATTTCTTAGGTGCTTCATTTAAACAAGGGCTCATTAGGCATCGTTGGCCAGTATCTATCAAGGGGACACTTGAATTCACCAGTGGTTGATAATCTGTCCTGGCTGCTGGAGGGTGTCCAGAGGTGCCTGCCTCACCTGTGTCACCCCCGGCCTGCACAGAGGTGGCCTCAGATCTCTGCAACCACCTCTGCAAAGCACCACTGAAAAGAGAAACCTTTGACAGATGATGAATCTTTACCAGAGTGACAGTGAACAGATAAAAAAATGGGAAAAGAATGGAGTTGGAGTTGTGTATCCAAGTCTAAATTAATTTCATTTCCTCTCAGTCTTGGGCTTCCCCCTATTCATACTTTTCTGTAAAGCTAATCTTTTTCCTTTATCAAAAAAACCCTCTCTGAGTGGCAGCAGTGTTTCAGCTCCAAATGGAAGCGTTCTCTCCCGTTTCTGTGATTTCAGAAAGTATCCAGTACCAAAATCTAAAGTAACATATTTTTATTGCAAAACCGGGGTGTTGAAGTGGGAAATGATCCGAAGAATATGGGACTGTCTGCATTGCTTTCAGAAGAATTGTCAGTTCATGGGATTGGTGCCATTTTTAGTAAGGGCAGTGCTGTGGAAGAGCTCAGTCCAGGTTCTTCACTGCAGTTTTAATACCTTGACTGGGAGCATAGTTCACATGGGAGTTGATCACCACCCTCATAAGTGGTAAAAACAAGAGTGAAGGCATGTCCTGGAAGATTATATTAGTAATGCTGTCTTCCATCAGGATGGATTGCTCCATTTCAGCATTTTTCATGGTAAACAGAAATAATGATTTGTGTAAGTGTCCATCAGCCTGATACGGCTGGAAATGGCATTGACTGGAAATAGGATAACAACAGCAACCACAACCAGGCATTGGGAAAAGAGCCACTGGAAAAAGATGTTGTATCAAATATCCTGGTTTTCTGGGTTTTTTTTAGCTAGTGGTGGTCTTCTACCATTTTAATTTCCAGTGCTTTGGAGGTCATTCTAAACAAGTCTCTCGGTTAAAAAAGAATTTAAAAAAGAAAAGTCTGTATGGGTATTGCAAGTGCATGAGCCATTAATACCCATACATGTCCTTGGGATGAGCCCAGAAAAGCATTTGATTTCAAGTCATGTATGCCAGCTCCCAGCAATTACTAGAATAGTAATGTTGACAGAAGGGCGCCCCTTCCATAGAGGTTTTACTTTTTTTTGTTGTCTTCCTCTTTTCTTTTTATTTATAGCCACCAGCTAAATACCTCCTGCCAGAACTGACAGCATCAGACTATGGGAAGAAGTGTGTGGTCATTGATTTAGATGAGACTTTAGTGCACAGTTCATTTAAGGTAAGTAAATTCAAAAGGGATCTCTTGCAGCTTGAATCTGTCAGTGAATGCTGGAGGAGCTGTTAAGCCTCTTAACACTTGAACTCCTCTCACAGCCTCTGCCTGGGAGTCCTCATTGCCTCTCCTATGATTATTCGTCCTAATTTAGCTCTCAGGGGAGTAACACCAGAGATTGCTGGTTTTATTTTGGTTTTTTGAGAAAAATCACACTGACTGCAACCAGGCCTGGAATAGTTACTGACTTCATGGCTTTAAATATTCCAGCAAGGACCTGTGTTTTGAACGGGTACAAAATTTGTTGCTTTGAGAATAGGGTTTGTTTTTGCAGTTTAAATGATGCCTTAGTTAGTGCAGGAGAATGGAGAATCAGCAGAGCTTTATGTTGGGTTAGATGTGCCTTAAACCAGGAGATTTTGGGCAGCAATGGTGGCTCTTCTCTCTTGCTGGAGGATGGTGTTTTCCAGGTCAGGCTTCTGTCCTGATCACAGTAAGTGCTTTTAAGTGTTTGGTTTTCAGAGCGGGGAAGCAAATACCATTTAGTTGTTGCTGATGAGTCAGTCATCTTCAAGAAACAACTTCTGTAACCCTTTGGAGTGCAGCATGGGGTGAAAGTACTGGTGTTTTTTCTACTGTTTAAGTAGGGCTGAAATTAGGAGACTTCAGAAATACATATAGGCTAAATTGGCTCAGGGTGCTGATAGCATTTCTGATTAGTGCACCTAATACTGATAAAGTGTCTGCTGGTTTTACACATTGATTGGAGAATTTATAAGAATTAATAATGTTACCTTACTGCCACCAAACAAGATTAACCACCCTTATAGTCTTCTAGGTGGTTGCACTCCCATTTTTCACTGCAAGCATCAACTCCACTTTTTAATCCTTCACTTGTTAGTTGCCAGTATTTAAAATACAAACTGCAATTCATGTTGTGGTTAGAACTTGGCAGCAGCCTCTCTTTCTTTGTTGACTTAAAGAAAACCTTATATGGAGATACTAGAACAAATATTCCTGTGCCTCAAACTGAAATGAAGATTTTTTTTTTTCTGTCTTTATTGTGCCTGATGGTATAGAACAATTTATGGTGGTGTGCAGGAACCTCTCACCCTCAGTGCCAGATTTGTCTTCTGTACCCAGACTGAGCTTGCTCTAGAGAACTTTTCAGAGAGATAAAAGCCACAGCTGGATTGGAAAGGGAGAAGCCATGCCTTCCTATTTCAACAAGAGTCAAAAATAGGAAGGGAAAGCAGAATTTGAAACTCTAATTGTATATACTAAAAGCAAAGCGTTAGGCTTATTGTTACCTGAAAGGTAAAAATACAGGTTTGCTTTCTGAGTGCTGTGGGTAATTTTGTACTGTGATTTTTTTCCTGGTTTTTGAAACAAAATGAGATTCAGTTTAGGTGGTTTAAATTATTTTTTAACCATTTTAAAGAAATGCATGTTTAATGGTTGACACAGCTGTAAATCTCTCTTGTAGGACTGAGGTTTGCAGAGTGTTTCTTAGCGGGCTCCTTTTAATCCTCCCATTCATTCAAATGATATTTAATGGGTATTTAAATGATGTTGAGTAGATATTTAAGAAAAACCAAAAGACTTTTCTGCTTGATGATGAGCACTGAATAACGTTTTGTGCGAGGGAAAGAAAAATGGTCCTTTTTTGTGTGAGGTCAGTAGAGTTGGGCAGATCTGTTTGAGTATTTGAGTCTTAGGGCTACAGTGGTGTTATTTCAATATGAAACCCTGTGATTGGGGGTGTGTAAGAGAAAACTAAGTGCTGGAGGAAATGAATTTAGTTGTTTAGTGGCTGGCACTGTCCTGTCCAGTGGTGCCGTTTGGGTTTTGCTTCATGAAGGGAAATTCTTCAGGTGAATTAAGACCATTAATTGTCATCAAAAATAATGATACATTCCAGCAGAGCAGGGGTTTGAACACCTGTGTGCACCCTGCTCTGCCTGGATAGACAGGTTACTTCTGTAGTTTTTTAGTTTGTAGGGGTTTGGGGATATTTTGGGGATTTTTCTTCCATTAAAACATGTCTGCTCTAACCAGGCAGGTCCCCACTTAAAAGCTGGAAAAGCATACATAAATTTGAGAGTTTCAGTACAAAAGGCTTTATTTGAAACACCTGATATTTCAGAATTCGTAATTCGGTTATGAAATAGGCTTCGTATTTCAAATGCAGATTACATGTTTTTTTGACACAACCAGAGAGGCAGAATATTTAAAGTGCTCTTTATGAAAGCAGCAACATCTGAAGGAGGGTAATTCTCATTTTTTATGCCCCTGCATATTTGTGAAGCTTTAAGGAGGTACTAGTCTTTCATGTTAGGTGCATATTAAAGGAATAAAGTTTGGGGTTCTTTGGCAAGAGTAAAAAAGGAATAGATAGACAGGGTAGTTATCATTCCCATCATAAAACAATCATAGAAGCAAGAAATAATAAATTATTAAATCAAGGAGATGTAAACATGGTTTTGTATAAAAAGTATTAAACCACATGCAAGCCTGGAATGTAGTTCTATTCAAAACTGGCAGTGAAACACTTTTAGAACATTTAAAATGCTGCAAGTTTTGGGTTTTTTTAATTAAATAGAAATGGTTCTAACTGAGCTCAAGATTTTCAGTGGAAATGCATTGCCTTCTTCCAGGCTCTGTCTCTGTGGTTCCCACTGGAGGCACGGACGTGCTTCACGTGCACAGCCCCGCAAACCTTCAGCCAGCAAATTGCTGCAGACTTTTCTCCTCTTTTCCCTCCCTGAGGAGCACAGAACCCCAGTCCATGCTCCTTTCCTATCACCAGTGCCAACAAAAAAGCAACATAATACCTGAAGTGTAAGCGGGGGAAGCAAATTTGTAGTTGGGAGTAGTTTGGTCAGTGTTACAAAGTCTGAGGGTGAGTTTTATTTGTTAGAAAAAACCCAAGTTGCTCACACAGAATGTGATTTTCTCTGGCATCTGGTTGAAGTTGCTCGTGTTAGGATTAAATTCTGTAAAAGCTGTAGTTTTATCAGTGGATTTCAAAACCTCAGCGGTTTGCAGTGACCTATTCTTTTTCTGCTGCTGCAGAGTATTTCTCTTGCTGAAGGGAGTCATGCATATCTAAATCCTTCAAGTGTGTGCAAGCCTCTTCAAAGCCTGCAGGGAGCTGGCACCCACTGAAAAAACTGGTGGCTGAGGCTTCTTGACAATTCATTTGGGTTTCTTTTTAAGGTGAAGCATCAGGACTTCTGTGTACCTGTTCTGTGGGTGTTAGAGCTGCAGAGTATCTTCATCTGAGGGGCTTCATGCAGGGAACAGATGGGAGCCTCCCCTCTGTCTTTTTCCAAAGTGGGAAGGGGACATTGCTCAGTGTCAGATAAGAAAAATCTATATTGATCTGTGTGTATTTGAGGAATTCTTCAGATCACACCAGCACAAGGGGTCATCAGGAGGATGGAATTCTCCATCACCAGCTGCTCTGGAGGTCTGGTTCCCAATCCTGGTTGGTCAGGATGAGAGGGTTCCATGTAGCCTCTCCTGTGCCCTCAGACCCAGCACTTGGAGGTGTCAGATCAAACCATCTTCTTTATTTCCTTGCTCCTGAGAGAGGGTGTTCCCCTCCACAGAAATTCTTGTGGTCATTCTGCTGTGCTGGCAGGAAGGTTGTTTGACAGTGGAATTAGAATCTGGTTTCTCCAGGGAGTGGGATCAAAGTGGTGCTAGCAGATTAATACTGCAGGATCCTCTCTTCCCACCATTTTTTCACAGAGCCCCTGTTCAGCCTCTCCAGCTTGTGATCTCCTTCTTAAGTCTCTTTACCTCGGCTGCTTCTCTGCTTTCTTGGCTTTCTTTGCCCTCCTGAATGGGTTTAAAGTCTGTTTCCAGCCCCTAAGACACGTCAGGGGCATCTTCTTGGTGGTTCCTGAGATCAGCCTGTTGACTGATGCAGAAAACCAGGTGGGAAAGTCTGTACAGATGTCACAGAGCTGGGTGAAGATGTTTTCCAGCCTTAGCTTGGTAACACCAGTTACAGACTGGGCTCTTAGCCATGAAAGATACTGGCTGTTAATCGGTCATGTTAAAACCATGTTTGGCAGCTCTGTCTCAGCCGTTTCCAGGCTGCAGATGATGGAATGAGCTCCAAGCTTCAGCCAGGGCTGCTTACATGGCTGTTTTTCTAGAATGGACAGTAGAGCACGAGCTGTACCGAAGTTTGGTGTCCACTTGAACCAGTAAACATCGGCAGCAGCCTGTTCCCAACTACCCCTACTGTCTAGCCAAGGTTAGATTAGGTACACCTGAACTGTCTACAGTTCACATTCCTGCTTTCCAAAGCAGTTTTACTTGACCAACAGTTTTTCACAATAAGTCTTGAGAATTAAGTTGTGTTTGACAGGCTGGAAAAATGGATCCAAGGGCTTGGGCAGAGTGTGCCTGCTCTTCTCTTTGGAATTAAAATGCAATTTTACATGATTAGGTTGATTGGTATTGGCATCTCTAGAACCCTTTAGCTGTACAACCTAAGTCTTGTTGCAGCTGCTGATTCAAATACAACCAGTAGGTATTACTTTTACCACTGTCTTTATTTTTAATTAATTACTAATGGATGACCCTGAGCAGAATATGTGGAGTACACAGCTGATTTTCTTGGTGGTGGTGTGTCCACAAAGATTGGGTGGAAGAGTTTATCCAAATAGGTGTTTTCCTGATCAGCACACTCAGTGATCTTGGGGGTTACTCAAGAAGTGTTACATTGTCTGAAGCTTAAAAATAGGAGAGAAGAGGGAAGTTCAGCATCTGGAATTACAACTCTGAGCTTCTGACTGGTGTAAGAGCACACACAGAGTGGATCTGTGTAGTCCGTAATGATTATTAACTTGTTCCCCAGAAGTAGATACTCTTCTCTTTTATGCCCCTGAAATTTTCCCTCTAATGATCTTATTTTTAATGTTGATTATTTCCTTGTCATTCCTTCTAGCCAATTAGCAATGCTGATTTCATCGTTCCTGTTGAAATCGATGGAACCATACATCAGGTAAGTGCTGTTTTTACCTTCAGCATTGTGTCCTCAGAGTCCCAGAATGTTCTCTTCCTCCATTTGCTGCTTTATATCCAACAATTTCTCCTTTTGCAAAGCATGGAAGCTGTGTATTCTGGAATGCAGACAGGCATCCCTGTGTGATCAGGTGGAATCTCTCTCTCAGGACTTCAGTACTTGACTCTTTGTCAATTTTAAAACATTTTCAAACGGGAAATGATGTAAGGATGGGGTTTCAAACATTGCTGGGCCCAGAAAAAGCTGCTTGAGCACTGCATTTCTCATTCCCTCCAAGACAAACAGGACATGTGTTGGCTCCAGTGTCTGTTGGTAGCTCATATGCTAATGCTCATTTATGTTTTATAAATGTATAAAGGAAAAATAGACATTTCTTCAATTTTTGTGCTAATCTGTGTTTAATTTCTGTCCCTTTTTATTCTTGTAAGTAATTCAAGTTCCTCTGATAGGAGTTTTTATATACTTGAGCATATTTGAAAGGTCTGGACAAAATCACGAGGAGACTAATTTCTATGTCTTATTCTTTAAAAACTTCACTTAAGGCTCTAAGAAATGGTTTTGAGTAAATGCAAAACGCCCATAATTTGAAAATCACTCCCCTTGATGTCTTTAATCAGTAATCATTTCTGAAGGGTTGAATAAAATAAATTACAGTGCTGTAACTTCCCCTCTTCAGGCAGACACTGAAGTTCTTGCTGCAGATGAGTTAAACAGGTTAATGTGGAGTTGAGCCTTTCTGATACATGAACCTTGCAAATTGTGTGAAACATCTTCTGTCGGGTGTTGGATGTTACAGTTACTGAGGAGCAAATCTTCCCTAGATGTGATTTAACAGAGATTTTAAATACTTTAAATTTTGAAATGTAATTTATGTATTATTTTTATGGATTATTTTTACTTGGACAAAGAGGTTTGTATTTTACTCTCGTACTAATTGGTGGATCATGAAGTTAGTTCATAATTTTGTCTGATTTCCTGTGATGGAAACTTTCCATGTATTTGTCACTCTTAAAATGATTCCTGAATATCAGTCAGTGGACTGAAACGTGCTTTAAAATAATAGTTGTTTTGCCAGTTTTTACAACGTGCCTGTTTTATGTAGAAAAATTCAATATGTAGGGTACTTCCACCTGTAATGTTCACCAGAGCTGATGCTTAAAACATTTAAGTGATGTTTGGGAGATTTGTGATTTTCAATCCTGATTTGACGTGGGCTTCAGTTGTGTTTGGTGCTGTAGAACAGACAAACTCTCTCTCCTAAAACTTCGCAGAATGCTTTTGAAAGTGAATTTTTGAATGGCTTAGAGTTGTGATCACTTAGCTTGTCAAGGTGACATATTTACATTTCGAAACAAATCCCAATAAAAGGCTATTTGGGCTTTACAGTCAAACATTTCAAAAGCCTGTTGCTTTTCCATTCCCTGCTGCAAACTCGCAGATTCTTCACCAAAAAATGATGCAGTTTGGCACCTGCAGATGATTCCTTGTGGGGGAAAAGAGAAAACAGCAACAAAAAAACCCCTCCAAACAAACAAAAACCCCACAGCTGGGTCCAAAGGGAGTGGATTTGTGCATCTCCTTCTCCTTTGACAGAGGTGGTCAAGTGAAATGGGTCTCTGTGCTTTGCTGGAGACTCCCTGCATAATTTTCAAGGAAATTGCTTCACCCTTCGTATGTCAAGTTTTTAACCCCTAGAATAGGTAAATACCTCAGTCACATTTGGAAGGTAAAAATGAAGGTAATTGTAAGGAATTCGGGATTCTTGAAATAAAGGTAATTTGTGTGGCACACGGAATAGGCAAAGCCTGTGTGTGTAATATATCTGTAATATTGCTGACATTTAGGAGTATTTTTAAATTTATTTTACACTGTGAAAAGGGGCAAAAATGGGTATTCTGACCGTGATGTGCATTAACACAGGCTGTAGAGCTTTGACAACCTGTTCCCACTTCAAACCTGTAATTCTGTAGTCACTTAGAGCATAAATTAACTGATCTGAGCAATTTCTGTCATTTATCAGGATTTGTCATCTGTATAATGGGTGTCCATTTTCTTAAGCAGTTCATATACTCCAAGATTAATCACTGACATTGAGAAATATTTCCACCTGTGCAAAATATCCCAGGAAATGGGAAATGCTGGGGAACCACTCTGTCCATAGTGCATATCCCTGCTTCACCAGAGAGCCTGGTGCCTTATCAGGCAGGAGGCTGACAGATTTTTATTGTCCTTGAACTCTGCCTTAGGCAGAACCCCAGTGAAAACAAACTGAGAAACACCATTTCAGAGGTGCCCATTCACAGAGAAACTTGAAATTATATGAGATTGTTCCGATCTCACATCCCAAAAAATACAAGTTGTGGCAAATTGAATTGCTGTACTCCTGAAAGAGTTTTGAGATTGACTTAT
The DNA here is from genome assembly GCA_013397725.1 of Rhagologus leucostigma. Taxonomy (NCBI): domain Eukaryota; kingdom Metazoa; phylum Chordata; class Aves; order Passeriformes; genus Rhagologus; species Rhagologus leucostigma. Next base: position 414,680 of record VZTD01004775.1, on the reverse strand, counting down.
CTAACACGTTTTTTCGTGGCAAATGCTGGTTTGTTTGGGGTTTTTTTTTGCTGTTCGACAGAGGTCTTAAATAATGTCTTTAGTTTGGGGAATTTGTTTTCCCTTATATAATTTATAATCCAAAGGTCAGAGAGACTCTTGGGTTTTTTTTTTTTTATAGGGAGGACAGTTCATCATCTTAAAGGGTGCTTGGGTAAACGAGCTTCCCTAGATTAAAAAACAGCTTTTCTTAACATCCCTTTTCCCTCTCCCATCTTTCTTCCTCCAGCCTGAATTACCTTATCTTTCGAAAGGATTTGTCATTTTATTTTAAGAAGGAAATAAATCAAGTGTGGAGGAACCTCCCTTTCTTTCTGCTGTTGGTCTTGGGATGCCTGCAGAGGCTGTGCCCATCCCAGGGCAGCTGAAGTTCCAGGGAAGAACCCCACGCTTTGTGCTGGGAGTGGTGGCCCAGATACAGAAGGGGGGTTCTGGTGCACACTGACCCTTCTGGCCACTTCTCTCATTCCACTCTGGGTGGAGTGGAAATCAGAGCTGGTCTCTTGCTCTACCAAATTGCAAGGCAGAAGCTCTGGGAAATGCAGTAGAATGTGTTGGAAGTGAGAGGAAGCTCAGTGAGGGTGAAAGTGGTGGCTGGAGGGAGATGTTCAACCTGTTTGGTACCTTGGTTTAACTTCTGCAGGAACACATCCTCTCCCTTGGACCCTGCTTCCCACTGACCGAGAGCAGAGCGACCACAGCCCCCAGACCAAAAGCTGGGCATCGAATACAGCTGTAGTCCCCAATGAGTGAAGTTTTTAGGGAGTGCTTGTCCTTCACCTTTCATCCAAATTGGCTTCCAGTGGCTTTGTGCCTTGCTCTTGAAGTCCAAGAGTAAAGAGGGCAGCCAGGAAGAGTTTGATTTGGTGTTATTTTGAATTTAATTTTTAAATATAAGTTGCTTGTTGAGTAAAACTAGCTTTTAAGTGTTTGTTTGGGGTGAGGGGGGAGTTAATTCAATTAATTGCTTGTTTTTAATTGTTGAAAGCTGAAGGAACATTTGGCGTGTATACTCTGAACATAACATGCAAAATGTTGGGTTTTTTTTAACGGTGGGGGTAAAACGCTGCTCAAATAATAAACTTCCTTCCTATAAAGCACAGAACTCCTGGCTTTTCCTGCAGAAGGCTGTGGCCTGGTTCAAGTAATCCAGGATAGGCTGTGTCCATTCTAACTGGCCTATTCTTGGTTACTTGCACTGGGACACGACCACAACTGTGTGACCCAGGACCACGAGGCTCCAGGACACGTGGGATTTTCTGCTCACTGCTCCAAAGAGGCACTCACCCCACAAAACAGGAGATTACAGGAGTTGGACTTGTCGTGGGCAGATTTTTTTGGTCATTACTTGCAGATTTCCTCATTGTAAAGCTGGTTTTGAAAGGCCATTCCATGTGTCCTGTTAAATTGATCGAAAGTGAGCTGGGTTTGTCTTTGGGTTTCACAAATACTGAGTCTCTGTAGGCTGAGGCTGCTTTGAGGTATAGAAAATTCATGTGGAAGTACGAAATGCTCGAAAACAATTAAAGATAATTGCTTGTGTTCTGCCATTAGCAGCTGTAAGAATCCTGTGGAAACATGCCTAGCGCCTGGTTTGTGCTTAAAATGTTGAGTAGGGTTCATTTTAAATAATAATAATAATAAAAAAGACTGCATTCCTCCAAATTCTTGCTGTGATAAAGAAAAAATTAGTGAGCGTACAATAAAAAAAAAAAAAAAAAGGATGGGTTTTTTATTTTTATGCCTTGAAGACAGTGTATAAATCTCAGAAAAGTGCCAGGAGCCAGTTAGTCTAGAGATTTCAACTGAAGACATCAGGCAATGGAGGGAAAAGCCAAGCCACAAATAACCATGCAGCATTGAGATTCAAGTCCAGCCACTAACAAAGTAAAGGGGAAAAAATTCCAAATGAGAAGGAAGAGGAGAAAAGAGCTGCACTGTCAGCTGAAGAAAGCTTTTTATGTGAAGTAAACCAAAGAGATTTTGTAGCCCAGGATGCCAGTACATTTTGGGGTTGCTTCCAGGCTCTAAGTAGGACTTCTCAGAGAAAACTTCAAGGAGAATAACTATCCAGAGTATTAAGATATGTTGTTCTGCCAAAAAAAAAAAAAAAAAGGCAAAGGAATTGGGGCTTTTTACAGAGGGAAATAATTAAGGGAAAAAATTTGGTGAGACTTCATCTTAAGAGATGACATTTATTATTAATTAGGCATTTAACATGAGAAGCAAATCTGTTGGCCAGATCCCAGCAGGGAAAGATTTAAAGCAAAGCAGCAAGAGAAACTCAAGTAGAGGAGGCTGTGAGTGCTCTGTGGTGGATCAGGAGCCCTAAACTGCAGAAGGGAAACCATCCAACTAAAACTGCTGTGTATTCCCAGCTAATCCTGAACTAGGTGCTGAATTAGGAGACCTAAAAAGAGCCAGAAGAGTGTTTGTTGCAAAGACTGGCAAATGCAGCCCAAGCCGTGGCTCAGAGCTCTGGGGCTGCAGCTCCAGGGTTGATTTACTGTGTGCTCCTGATGGAGGAGGTGGGTTATGTTGCAAGCAGCAAAGTTCAGATCCTTGGCAGGGAGTCTGTAATTACATTCCAAGTGGAAATACTTCACTGACACGGGCAGAGATAGGGATGGAGAGCAAAGAGGAGACTTCTTCTGCTGAGGCTGGAAGCACTGGGCTTTAAAAGGGAAATTAATATTAAATTCCAGCACTTACTCTCCAAGAATGATGTTAGGACTCTGGGGTGCCCCTTTTGTGTCCTCAAAAATGAGTGTAGGAATAAAACCTAAGGCTAAAGAATCAAGAACTTAATAATTAACTTGGATCCTGTTCTGTTTCCTCTCGCATCTGGGAAGTTGGATACTCTCTGGATACCCAAACGGAGAGGGACTGCAGCTGTCCTTCTGTCTTTAAAAAAATTCAAAGATGGAATTTGGAGAGGAAATACTACAGCACAACTTTGTGTAGAAAGAATTAAATGAAAAATTAATTGCTTTGTTATAGGAGAGGAAATCACTTGGTTTATGCCTGGTGAAATACAGGAAACATTGCTGTAATTATCTGGAAAGAGAGTGGTGATGAAGTACATCTGTTAACTGTCTTTAATCCATAAAATGTCACAATTCTTTGATGAGTTAGGTGAAACTGTGGTTGTTTAAAAAAAAAAAATCTGGGTTATAAATTGTTATCTGTATCAAAGTTTGTAATGTTTATGAGGCCAGAAATAGTTTAGATAAATTTCACAGAAATAACTTAAAAGAGATAAAGACTTTGTGGTATGATTTGTATGCTGCATAAAGGGGAAAATTAACATTTCTGCTTTACTCATTAAGGTACAGCTCCATCATATGTGTTTTAAAAAAACCTTTGCTTTCAAATTTAGGTTTTCAATTTCAATTTCACAGCTTCTTTTTTTCTTCTTCTGCTGAAGGCTTTAATTGTTACACTTCAGTTCAAGCTGCTGTTTCCATATTTTTCTCCTTCAGGCTTTTTCTCTGGGTACCTTCATATTTTTTTTTTACTTCTTATTAATATGAATCTAGTAAAATACATACAATTAATCTAGTTTTACATATCAAAGAATGAAATTCCTGAAATAACATCAGTCTTGAAATTCCTCCTGAATTCAGCTCTGCGCCAGCCTTCTCCACTTGAAATTTCCAGTATTAGGGATTATTTGCCAAACAAAAGAAGATAAAATGCTGCCAATGTTTCCTCTCAAACTTTTAATCTAACTGCAAACAAGACAGATAAATATTTTTCAAGCAGACTCCCCTCTTCAGTTTCCCCGTATATTGTGAGTTGCTTCCAAGCTTTCTGACCAGCAGTTTCCTTGTTTTGGTATCTTCTGTGAACACAAAATCATCTTGTGTGCTCTGAAAAGAGAAACAGGGAGGTTTTAATATCTGCTAATCAGGTTGTTGACAGGAGGCAGCCAAGCCAGGGCAAAAAGGCAGCAGAGCTTGAAGGCAAGATGCTGAAGAGGAGAGAGATCCTGGGAATTTGCCATCTCTTGGCAAGGTTCTCTTCAGAAGATGCTGTAGACTTTGTCAGTGAGTTTCAGAACCAGCATTTTTAGATGTTCTGCATGGTGCTGTGAAGATTTTCAGTGAAAAAAGCTCTCTGGAGCTTGAGGGCTTCATCACCCTCCGTAGTGAGTTACGGTACTTAGCACCTGGAGTTTCAGAAATGGAAGAATCAGCCACAGAACGAAAACAGGTCCCTATTGTGCAACTCCTGCCATCACAGGGGCTTCATCAGATTTATTCCTTTTGTAGAGCTCTTCAGCACTGAAGGCACCAGCACCAGAATGGGTTTGGCGGGGGGATCCGAATCCTCACTTCTTGAGAAGCCTTCCTGTCTGCCTGTGCCTTTAATGAGATTTTTCAAGGAGCGCCACTCCAGATGATGCTCGGTGTTTGCAGTTGCATAATCAGCAGGGGCTTGGCAGCCCGTGCGTGCCAGTCCCTCATTATTGGATCTCTACTTTATCTTGTATACTTTCCTTTTTCCCCAGCATTTCATTTGAACTGCTTCCCTGTTAACTTTTGTTTCAAGTTCTGGGATTGCAGGAGTGGTTTGGGGTTTTTTTTTTTTCCCTTTCCTTGAGCACCACCTGACCTAAATGCCGTTATCGTTCCAGGTTTATGTATTGAAACGACCACATGTGGACGAGTTTCTTCAGAGGATGGGAGAGCTCTTTGAATGTGTACTCTTCACAGCCAGTCTAGCCAAGGTTTGTTCCTCCCTTCATGTCTTTAACCTTTCTGGTGCTGCTCAGTGGACTTTTGGTTGGGTTTTCTATGGATAATTATTTCCGCAGTTGGTACTATCTTAATTTTTCCCCTTCTTTTCTGCTTCTTTGTCTGACAGTGTGTACTTTGTCTGCTAGTGTGTGGGTAAGTGTTTCCATGGTAACACCATCACATATGGGCTTGTCTCATAATGTAGCCTCCATGCATTGCTCATGATGCCAATATGAAAGGCTCACAAGTTACCATGGTTATAGTGAGAAATTAGAACAAATAGCGTGCGAGTGAAGCAGCGCATTAAAGCTGGGCATGAAATAAAACACCGAATCAAACCCTGTCTACACCATCACGCAGTGACTCAGAAACTCGCTGGAAATTGGGAACCGTGGTTCTCGCTCTGTCAAGGTGCAATTGCAATCTGGAGTTAGAAAATGAGGCCTTTTTGCAGAGCTTGAAACGTCACCGGGAATATTTTGTGCCCTCTGGTCCTGCAGTAGCAGTAGTGGCTCGTAGGTAGTTTTTGTGGTAGATGTTAACAGTAGTAGACTGGTCTGGAATTCTTCACTTCCTTCGGTGTCTTGTATTTGTGGTGTCTTGTTTGTAAAAGGATACTGGTTATTTCTAAATAGTGCTCTAGCATGGCAAGCTTTTGCTCCAGCCTAGTGTAGAGGTGGTGGAAGGGGACAGGACCCTGATCTTCTGTAAAGCCTTTTTCCCTGCATTCTCTTTACCACACACTGCTCAGTCATGTTGGAAAAAATCCTAAATGCTGCCCCAGTTTCATACTGAAGTTAGGTGTCTTATTTCATAATCAAAAGATGATTGATTTCAACATCAGTTTTTTTTCTCGGTTTAAAATACAGGAAAATGGTAACTCCTGTTGTGCAGTAATAAGATTTAACTACCATTTTCAAGTATGTGGTTATTCACGTTCGAGTTTATTTGGATACTTCTTCTTGGTCAGTTTATATAAATTGTTGGATTCTAAGCTGTGCCTCACCTAAAGTATCATCTTATGTATAAAATGGGAATTTCCTTGGTGTTTTTTGTGGGTATTTTTCCTAATAACGTGTTCTGTTGACCCAGTTATGCAATTTGGTAATTCTAAGAGTCTTGTTGACCCAGTTGCTCCAAGGGCATCATTTGGCAGAGCCACATCAGGCTCAGATGTGTTCACTGCAGTTTATCTTCAGAGGCACGTGGAAACAAATCAGCTGGGGAAATGCTTCATATTGATTTTCTATTAGCATTGGCTGGTTTTACGGTAATGGTAGGAGAGATCTCTGGATCTATCAACCTCTAGAAGACTCTCAGGGTAACTCTTAAGTTGGCCCTGAGAATAAAACCTGATCAATAAATCACAGAAAACATTTAGAGTGCAAGTTAGCCTTCTCTAGAAGGGTAATTGTCCTGCTTTGGCTTTATCTCTTTATTAATCACGTCAGGTTTGCAGGCGAGTGAGTTAATTAACAAGGAGCAGGGAAGAAAATGGAGAAGAGGGGCATTTTATCTGAAATTATTTTGTGTCCCTTCTTTGGCTCTGTGAATTAGCCTTACCTGCACGTTGCTAACTTGGTGTTTCTGACTTCTATTTTTAAGTATGCAGACCCAGTAGCCGACTTACTGGATCGCTGGGGTGTGTTCAGGGCAAGGCTCTTTAGAGAATCCTGTGTTTTCCACCGAGGAAATTACGTGAAGGATCTGAGTCGACTGGGCCGTGAGCTGAGTAAAGTTATTATAGTAGATAATTCTCCTGCATCTTACATCTTCCATCCTGAAAATGCAGTAAGTATTTGAAGTACTCGAGCGTAACTTCATCTCTCTGGCCCTCGCCCAGATTTTGTGATTCAGAAAATAGACTTTTCAGAGCACTGGCTTGTATCAGATTCTGTGTTTTCTTAGGCTGCAGGTAGGTTCTGGGGTTCACTGCCAAATGGTGAAGGATGTGGACAAACTGATCTTGACAGCGTGTCACAGCCATGACTGCTCGTGTGCTCTGAGCTGTAGCTGTTGGCTTGAGGTCCAGCAGTTCTGAGAAGTACCAAGTGGTGTGGAACCTGAAAAACCAACCTAGCTTTAAGAAACAAAGCTGCCCTGCAGCACAGATTTTGTTCTTTGCAGTGGTGATTACAGAAAGAATGGTTTGCTTGAATTTCTTTAGGTACTCCCATCTTTTTTCATTGTGTGAATGACAGTATTTTATTAGGCAAGATAATTAATGCTTTACAGCTTGCTGCTGAGATCTGCATTTGTGGGTAAGGGAAAGAAAAAAAAAACTCCAGATCCTGTTGTGTTGTTATGCTCCTCCCTCAATTATTTTTGTCATAACTCCATAATTAGAACTGTTAGTCAACGGGTTCATCAGGGTTTAGGAATAAGGGTAAAGGGCAGGCAGCAGTTCTGTAGGGGAGAATAATGAGGAGCAGTGTGCATTTTCACTGTGTGTTTGTATCGGCTCCAGAAGCTCTGATGGAGAGGTCTGGGGTGCTCCATCCATGGCTGCAGCCAGTGCAGCTGCTCACATCTGCTTCAGCTGCCAGGGGAGAAGCTGGAACTCCTTAGACATACTGACTTTTAGACAACCAGGCTGTGCACTGTTTTCTTTGATGTTTTTAGGCTGTCTTCTTTGTGAACTGTTAAAAAATCAGTGTAGGAAATCTTTTATTAAGAACCCTGCTTTGCACGGTCCTGCCTCTCCAGAATAGCTTTTTCTTTTTTTTTTTTTTTTTGGTAACATGAGCTATTTATCTTCCAGCAGTCAGCTTTCAAGTTCAGATCCTAATATTGTGATGCCCTAAGTGATGTGGTGAAAACATTTTTCTGGTTGGTGCCACACATGGTTTAAAGCTGCCATTTATAATAACCAGGACCTGTAGCTCTAATTTATGTTCGTGGTTAAAATTAAAAACCTGATCCAAGATCATCATTTGGTATCTCGGAAATCAGTGCCAAGGAAATAATGAGCTGTAGAAATTTGGGAGATGAAATAAAGGGCCTTGTCAGAGTGGTTTAATCATGTATAGAAAAGTGCTGCTGGCTGGCTGATACTCAAGTCTCTGCAGAAACCAGAGCGTGTAACAAGATCCAAGATAGTCTTGAAAAGGCCTCAGTGTACTCCCATAATGAAGATAACACAGAACACCTTCCCCAAATCCAGCCCACATATTTAAGAAGGGTTATTATATTGTTATTTTCTGAACCCACTCTCTTGATCTCACATTTTAACCTGAGCACTGTTCTGCCCTTGCTGTTAAACATTTCCTCCAAAGCCCTGTGCCAGAAAAGGGTTGTTGCTGCCTGCCTGTGCCTGGTGACTCACTCTGATAATTCTTAGAGGAAAAAAAAAAAAAAAAAAAAGATTTGCCTGTAAATAAAGTGTCAGTGCAGCTTCCTAACCCGTGTCTTCCTTCCAGTCTGCTCTGGATACCAAGGAGGCAGAGCAAGGAGAGCTGCCCAGTGTGGGGTCATGTGGGTCACCTGGACATGCAGGTGAAGGTCAGCTGTCCTGGTTGGGCTGGGGGTTGAACCTGCTGCTCCACCTGAATGGTAATGAGTACCTAATTGCCATGATGATGATGATGATTGGTTACAGAACACCTACACAGACAAAACTCACGTGTCTTTTACACCGTGAAACCCTCTCAGTGTTTGTTGGTTGCTTTGTTTCAGGTGCCTGTGCAGTCCTGGTTTGATGACATGACAGACACAGAGCTGCTAGATCTTATTCCTTTCTTTGAAGGACTAAGCAAAGAGGAAGAAGTTTACAGTATGCTTCATAAACTCTGCAACAGGTAGCCCTTAACTCTGACTGACTCCTGCTCCTAGATTGCAGTTGCTAGAGGCTGTCTCCATCTCTTTCAGCTCTTTCAAATGTAAGCTTTGGGGAGGTCACCCCTGTCAGAAGTGCTACTCTTGATCTTCCTGTTACATTGGACACGAAGGACAATCATGAGTGATGCTGTTAAGCCTTCAGAAGCCTGACTCCTAAGGTCATGTGTTCAGACTACTTTTTTAAAGGAAAAAAAAAAAAAAAGAAGCTATTTTAAATGGGACTCTTTTAATTAATTTCATAAATGGACATCTTTTACTGGATCAGCTTTTCTTAAAACATGCCAAAAAAAGAAGCTTGTATTTCAGCAGTTGAATTTCTCTCCCTTTCTTCCCCTCCCACTATGCAGACAATTTTACCCCCCTGCTTAGAGCAGTTGACCTGACTCTGAATTTTTTCTTACAGAATGAAGTGCCTTTTTGAATGTTATTTTAAGATAAAAATTCATTTTTGTATAAGACGTATTTCCAGACATCTTTTAGTCTTGTATTGTCTAAATGCTTTAAAAGGAAAAAGGAAAAAAATTTTATAGAGCACTGTAATATATAACAAAGGAAAAAGTTGAAACCAAGATGCTGGGTTCCTGTCTCCACAGTGACATTAAGTTGTGTTCCACTTTGTCATGCTCAGAAGGTTCAGGCGTTTGTGGGAGGGGTGAATTGGGGTCATTAACGTGGTTGTTTCACTGATGAGGATTTTGGGCACAGTTTTAAAGCATATCTGCAGTTGTTTGAGTATTTAGGGAGTGATGGAGTTGAGAAAACGAGGTGGCTGAGAGACCTAAAGCACCTTTAATTCCAGACAGATGAAGTTCTGCTGTCTCTGCTTACGCACAACTGCCATGCCTCTTCTTTTTTGGAAAACCATTATCTCGGGAGAACGGCGAGGAGATCTATTTATTAGTTTAAGATTCTTTTCTCAAAACCACCCATCTGGGTAAGCTGAATCTGTATTGAGCTGTTTGGAGTACTTTTTTCTTTTAATTGCTGCTACTGTATACTCACCAAATGGAGTTGACCATCGGCTGTTATACTGTTTTTGCCACTGTGCCTGTGCTATGAGACATTTTCTGTAAGCTGCAAACTTGGGCAATAAATAAAATGCAGGCTTCATAACCTACCCCCATGGATTAATCCATCGGTATCTGATATACCAGAGAACCCAGTTAAAGGTGACCTGTAAAGGAGATTTTTTTTTTTTTTTTCAATTAAGATGAAGCCCTCTCCTTCCTTTGATATATGAAAATGCAGAAAGTATTTTGCCCACACCTTTGATTTGTATTTCTTTTTCCCCAAGGTGTGAGGTGCAGATTAGGAGCTGTATCAAGTCTTGCTGGAAGGGCAGAAGTTACTAGCCTAGACTAAAATCAGTCCTCTGGCTTTGGAGTTGACTTAGAGTCATCTCTGAATCTGAGAGCCTGCTTAACATCTTCTGCAGTGCCATAGGCACCCTTTTGGATGAATAATTTTTAAATATTTCATGCCTTTGAAGAACAAGGCACACCTTTTTTTGCCCCCCCCCCTTTCCAGTGTCACCTTTCAGTTATTGTCCACAGCAGAAATCTGCAAACATAAAAGGTGCAGCTGCGTTTGGCTGACCTCAGAGAAGACTAAATGGACTATTTGGTGCTTCTAATTAGCCTCGTGCTAAATTCTGAATTGTAGACCCCATTTGCCTTTTCACTTTTTCTCAAAAAGTCCTGATGACTTGGGGAAAAAAAAAAACCAACAAAATTTCTTTGCGATGGACTTGGCTTGTGATCCTTGTCTCAAAACCATTGGTGAAGCAGCTTAACAAATCCACCTGAGAAGGGCAGGCCAGTCTACGCAGGCAGCGAGTGGGTTGTCGTGGGTGCAGTGTAAAACTGAGCCCCCTGCAGTGCAGCTGTGCTCCAGCTGTGCTCCAGCTGTGGCTGGGCCCAGGGGTGCTGGAGGCAGTCCCGTCACACCCGTGAGTCTGTACGGCATCACCCTTTTGTTTCTTAACCAGCTGGCATCACCTTAAGTACTGTATAAATCTGTGCCACAACAAAAAGACAAACTGTCGAGTTCAGAAATTAAAAATTAGAAAAAAAAAAAAGCCTACTTTGTTTAAAAATAGAAAGAAAAAAACAAGCAAAAAAAAAAAAAGGACGTATGGATTCTGGTTAGTCCATTAACGTTTACTTTCAGTTTAAGATGGTTTAATTTTGTATTTGACTCCAGAGTAATGAAACTGTAAGCTGCCAAAAAAAAAAAAAAAAAAAAAAAAGAAAAAGACAAAAAAAAAAAAAAAAAAAAAAAAAAGAGTTGTTCTCTGAGCAGTATTTACAACTGTGCCTGTGGCTCCTGGGCCTCAGGTGCAGTTTGCAGGGAAGTATTCAGGTTGTAGTTAGTCGTGCAGGTATGAGAGGAATGGCTGAAGAAATTCAAAGACTTTTTCTCGTTAGCATTAGACCAAACAATCAGACAATGAATAACCCGCGAGACAGGGCCGTGTGACAGTTGTGACCTGTTGGGACGTGAGACAAACCGTGTCACCCGTTTGCATCTCTGGAAGCAGCGATTTCATGAACCAGTTGCCTTAAGTCTGTGAATGAATGTTGATTATATTATTAAAGTGTCTTGTATTGTTTTCAAATCCACATAGAATGGGCAACTGAACTTCTGCAGCAGCCTCTGGAGGAACGGTTCTGGTGATGTTCTGTACAACCATACTTGTACTGTGTTATTTTGGCTCTTAAAATCCCCAAATTTGAAAAAAAACCCAACAACTTACTGTAACTTAGTACAGCATTAAAATGACACTTGGTGACAATACAGAGACAAAAAACTTAGCACAGCTTTGACCTCTGCTAGTTTTAAGAGTGTTCTCTATTAAGTTCTCATCAATTCTATTTTTTTTAACCCACCCAACTCGTATGGAAATAAAACTCAGAGTGCTCTGCAATCAGGTTTGGACTCCCCCTGGGTATTCAGATTTGGCCAAAGGGATCAAACTGTCACAGTTGTTTATTTTGACACTATCATCATACTTGAAATTTCAAGTGTTGAGTTTGCGTGGATATACGTACGCCATGTATTTAGAGTTTCTAGATTCTAACAAAGCAATAGAGTTCTGTCCATGAAGTCAGAGAACGAGTGGAATGTTTGTAAAATTTGCAATACGGGTATTTGATTGTATTTTAAATACAAGATTTTAGAAAAAATTGAAATAGGAAAAAAAACCCCAAACTTGTTTCCTAAATCCCTTGCATATTTTGAAGTGCAGTTAGTGCACGCAGGTCACCAGGGCTGTTACAAACCCTGGGTTTCAATTCTATTCCTGGATATTATAGAAATATTAAAAAGTCTTTTCCCAGCTGGTCATTCTGAAGAGATGCTGCCTGGCCTGAAGTTCCGTTGTCCTTTTTATGCTGGGTTAAAAAACGGTTTTTTGCCTGTATAGGTATTTTTAAAATAAGCTGTAAGGCAGAATGCCTTAGACCCTTGAAATCCAGCTGAAGTGTAAACAGTGAAATTGCCATTTGTAACCTTAGGGCTGTGCGCTGAATCCTTGTTCACCACCAGGAAGCGTGGCAGGCTTGGGATGGGGAGATGGTAGCAAATGTACAATATTGCTGTGTTCATTTAGGTAGCTTTGGAAGAATAATTTGTCTCTTTGTTTCGCCCTTTTGATCTTTATTAAAACAGCAGAAGTTTTACGTGGAAGAAACTCAACACCTGGAGACGTTTTGGTTGTCAGTGTACGCAATCACTTTTCTTACAGCATGATTTTGATTAGACTGGTTGGGGACAATAAAGTATCTAAATGACACTGGTGTGTGCTGATGTTGCAGCTTTTGAAGTTTCAGTGTTATAAAAAACAAACAAACAAAAAAAAGGAATCTGTAGCTCTGTGACTTCCGAAGGCGTAACCCTCTGTTGGACAGATTGTTTTTAACCTAATAAACCACAGTTCCGCACAGCCCTATTTGTAAAACAAAAACAAGTTTGTGCCTCTGATTCCAAGGTGCTGTGATGTTTTTTGCCTTTGTGGGGCGAGGAGGGGCAGGTGAGACTGGCGTGGGGCAATTGCTTCAAAATCTCTGGGCTAACTATGCAAAACCAGCTGTCAGTTTTCTGTTTCACATGATGTTGTAAAATCCCAGCTGACTCTCTCTTATTTCTTGTTAAAGATCTATTGGGAACTCCTTAGCAGAGGAGTAAGCAATGGAAATGTTTCTTTCTTTCTTTTTTTTCCTTTTTTTTTTTTTTTCCTTACGATGGAGCTGTTTACACTTTGATGCAATGAACAATCCAGCAATACTTGAGAAACACTACAGATACCATATGAGTGTTTGCAGGAGAGAGAAGTGTTGTCAATCAGGTATTGAATGGTTTCTTTACTGTCACAAATAAAAAATTTTAACAATATAGTTACTTGTGCATGTAATACTTCTCTGGGAAAAAGCATTTCTGGCACTTCTCCTTCAGTAATAGGCTCTGCCCTAATTCAGCAGGGACTTCACTCCTGCTGATGCACATCCCTGTGAGAGGATAAAACCACCCATCTCTGTCCCACCCTCCTCCCCCTCTCCTCGTTCTCAGTCATGTGCAGGACTCCTCAGTGGCTGCCCTGGCACCTGCTTGTGCAAACAGAGCTGATGAACTACTGATGAACTCTGCTAAATAAATTGGTGGCGACTCTTGCAGATGTTCCAGCTATTTAGATCTCTTGGATGAGATCATACAATAATTTGTTCAAGTGTCAAAGCTGTGTGACTTCTTTTGAAGGGCTTACTTCAGCTACTTGAATAGCTGTTCTTAACATCACTGCCATATCCACATGAATATCTCAATAAAACACTTTATTTGGTTGGAAAAATCTATTTTGGGACTTTTTATCTGACACAGTAAGACTTAGGCAGAGCCTTCCTTTCTAGGAAAAGGCACATATTATTGATGCTTTATGAGCAGAAAACCTCAGGCCTGTTGGAATGAGCAGCTGGCTCAAGATAGCATGTTAGTTGCAATTAAAAATGTTTTTTAGTTAGTCCTATGATCAGTTGGAGTAACCTGGACTGCCTTTACTTTGTACTGGTGGGTCAGGTTCTTGACTTTTTAAATTTTTTTTTTAGGTTTGGTTTGGTTTTGGTTTTAATTTTACCAATCTCCTTAGCTGCTACTTTAGGATAAAGATGCCTTTCTTTTTTGTTTGGTTTTTTTTTTTTTCACTTGGTAAAACAAGTGTTTCAAAATTCATAAAACAGCTCATTTATAGTGGTGAGAAAGATCCTGTTGTTCTGTCCCGACAGAAACCAAGTGTCTGCGGAACTGAATACACAATAGTCTATACACCTATAGGCTTTCCAATGGTTTTTCCCCCCCTTTTTTGTTGTCTTTTGGCTCAGAAGGAAAACCAACTGCTCTGAAATTCCCTGCAGGAAGGGATAGGGCTGTCCCAGGTGGGACGCGGCCTCCAGCAGTTCTGGCAAGCAACCTGCACCATCCAGACTCCCCGCCAGCCCAGCCACGCTGGCAGGAGCCCAGGCAAAGTTCTGCTGGACTCCTCTGCTTCTGCTGGAGCTGCTGCAGCAGCAATGACCTGTGGGCAACCCATTGGTTCGGACAGGTTGGCAGACTCAGCCTGGGAAAGCTTCCAGGAGTTCTGTTGGGAAGGAGCTGTGCAGGGAGCGGGCTGTCCGTGGTCGAAGGGGCATTTCCGAGGCACGGGGCACGCGGGGATCAGTGTGGCTCCACAGGGTAGGTTTGCCTCTGCAGTGCACCCCAGTATCAAAAGCTGAGGTTTGGCCATGGCTGAAATCAGCCCAAACTGAGCGTGGGAGGTGCTGGCTGTGTCCGTGTCCCCCCGTGGTGCCTCCCACTGCCCTCCCCAAACCGGCGCCGCTCAGTTTCGCGCCCACCTTTTGATTTAATGGCGCGGACGCAGCTGATGGGATGGAAATGGCAGGAAAAGCTGGACATGGGAGCGCAGCACAGCTGGCACCCGTCAGCCTCGTCACCTCAGGGTGGACTCCAGCAAGGACAAGGCTGCTGCTGCTCAAAGGCCAAGAGAGGAGTCACTGCTCAGCCAGAGATGTGTCACCCCCTCGGAGAACCTCTGTCCCTCCAGATAATGAGGGGTGATCCTTTTGTCCCTACAAACGTGATGTCACCACCTCTGAATTGCCAGCCTTTCAATAAATGTTGCGCTCGAAAGCTCGGGGGGGTTGTTGGGGGAGTTGCTGGCTTGACAATGGGTTGTTTTCTTTGATTTTAATGAGCTTTTGTGATGAAAACCAAATTTCTTTACAGTGTAACCTTGTAATTTTTTTTCTCATGCTTTGATTCAGTTTGACAATAAACTATCTGTGTTATTTTTTTCATTCTCTTCATGTCTGATAATGCAAACAGTTTAGGTCTGTTCCCAGAAATCCCCCTTTCTCTGTGCACATACCGTTCTCCATGGACGAAACATTGGGAGGGGGAAGCAAGGACTTGAGATGATCAGGCCAGGAAGTTCTCATTCCATTCTTCTCACAACTCGTTGGAGCTGCTGGGCATTAATAAAGATGAAAGCCATGACTGCTGAGCACCAAGGCCTTCTTCCTCTGGCAGCATGTTTGGCTGAAAGGTTCAGCTCCTGTTCTTTTTGGTTAACCTGCTGAGGTTTGGATAAATTCGTCTGGCTGCTTTCCAAAGCCACTGAAGCCTATAGGCCAGAGCTGGGAAAAGGAGCAAGATCCTGGATTGTGGGAGGGGATAAGGGGGCAGGAGGAAACGTGACGGTGGCTGGCGGGGTTTCTGTACAAACCCCTTTCAGTCCCTGCATGCAGCACCCCTCTTACGACGTTCACAGCATCCCTGAAGCAGTTGGGTGGCTCCTCACCTGCCTATCCCGGGTTTTTAGGGATAAAAGGGGCTGAGAGTGGATCGGCATTGCTGCCTTTCTGCCAGGCTGCGGTGTCACCTCTCTGTAACTTGTGACAGCGCCTGTTGTGAGTGCTGATGTTCAGCAGCTGACCTGGCACAGGTCTTGGGTCAGCCAGTCTGCAGCCAAACATTTATCCCCTGAGGAAAGGAGAAGCTGGGGGAGCTGCCTTTGCTGGAGCTGGACTGGTTGAGCGTGCCCACGTGAAGCAGTTCCTCACCTGGCACATCTCGAGTTAGGTCTGCGTGGAAGGGTCAGGCTGCAGAAGGTGGTTGCAAGTTAAGCATTTGCTGGAAGACAAACTCACAGAAAGATGTAAGTCTGGCATTTTCATCTGTGTTTTTAATAGGAAAATCATTTTATAAATACTTCTAGGATTTTTTTTTTTCTAATCTCTACCTAATCCCCTGGTTAATTCCTGCTGTACCCTCAGAGACTGAGAACCAGAGATCTGTGTAAAATTTATCCGTGGGGTTTTTTGTGCACCTGAAATGGCCCATCTCTTTTCTTCACAAGCAAATTCATCTAGAAGAAGAGGGGAAGATTTTTGTCAAGACCTGAGCCTATTTAATCACAGAATTACAGAATCATTTTGGTTGGGAAAGAGTCAGAGCTGAGAGGGACCAGGTGCTGTGTAGGAGTCGGGCTGAGGCTGAGCATGTACAGGTCCTGCCCTTGGCTCTGCATCACGGGGCTGGAGCTCTGTGACCCTTAACTCTCTTGATTTTTCTCCTCTAAACAGTGACTGGAGCCTTGGTCGCCTTGGAATCCTCTGTAACACATCTGAGGAACTCAGAGCAGGTTCAGATGAGTGATCACCCGCTGGCCTGATCCCTGATCTGCTGGATGGATCTTGGAATAATAACCAGAGGGATCAGGCAAATACTTGGGATGATGATGCTTGGAAAGCAGTTGGAGTGTTGCATCCCAAAAAGGAGGATGAGGGGGGAAGGTCTGGAGGGCCTTCGTGGCTCTGGATTGTGGTGGTCCAAACCGTGGCATGGTCTGGCAGTGGGAGCATTTGGATTTGACATACCTGTGATGGAAGTCTTGGAAGAAAAAGAGGGTTTTAAGGGCTTGGTCCATGCAGGGCCCGGTCACACCACGAGATGGTGCAGCCGTGCAGCGCTGCCTTTTAAAGGCGCCGTGGAGGAAATTTAAAAGCCATTATCTCAAGCAAAAGCATCACCACAGCTTTGAACGTCTGAGTCCCCTGCCAGCACTGTGCTCCACAGGCCCACGGAAAACGCCTTCCTTCAGGTAAAAATCTCCTTTGGTATTTCACAAGCAATTTCTTCGTTTGCCCAATGAATGCTGAGTTTCCTTTGAGAAAGGAACCGGTGGCTCCACACCTGAATACAGGATAAGTATTCATGGTAATTGTAGTCACTGATGATCTTTTCTTCCATGAAAATGCAGAAACATATGATCAGCACAGGAAAACTGAAGAGGGAAATCAGCATTTCTCAAATAGCTGAGTTCTAAATTATGTCGTTACACCTGCCCTAGGCTGCTAAACCTTTTCTTCCTCAAAACGGTGAGCAGCAAAGCTTTTGGTTTTTTTTAAAGCAGCATCATTTTTAAATTGAGCTTTGGCTGAAGTACCTGAGGAGAACTGTGGACAAATGTTGAATCTCCAGGAGGGGGAGGAAAAAAAACAACAAATAAAAGTGGTGCCAAGCTGGCAGGTGTGTGACAAGGCACATTCCCTGTGCCAGTTCCGCTCCCTGCCCGTGTCCAGCGCGCGGGGGCGAGGGGACAGGGCAGCCGAGGGGACACGGAGTGGGGGCCAGGCTGGACCAAAAGGGTTGGACCTTTCCAGGGAATGGACCCCACACCTGCAGGGCTGCCTCTCCCTGTTAGTGACTGCAGCATCTGCTTTCACATTCCCAGCACCCTCATGAGTTTTTTGGGAGAAGGGGGAGTTTTCCAAGCCATCAGTCTCCCTTGCAGCCCATCTCCTTGGCTTTCTGGTCTCCTGGCATGGTCCTTCCTACCTGGAAGTGCCTGCCCTGTGAGGAAAGCCAGGAGGAGTTAGGTCCCTGCTGCCTGGAGATGAGAAGGCTCAGGGGGCCCCTCATCACAGCACCCCAAGTGCTGAAAAGGTGCTGCAAAGAGGATGGAGGCTCTCTCTTCCCACAGAGCCACGGAGAAGACAACAGGCAATGGCTACAAGTTGCCCCAGAAAAGGTTTTATCTTGACACAAGAAATTTTTACAGTGAGAATCATGGAAAAAACTTTCCCAGGAATGTGGTGGAGTCCCCACGGCTGGAGGATTTCAAGGTGTGACTGGACAGTGATGGAAAACCTCATCCACGCTCCCGTTCCGTGAGAGGCTGGACCAGAGGATCTTTCAAGATCTCTTTCAGCCTGGGCTGTTCTTTGGTTCTGTGATTCCCACGTGTCATCCTCCACCTCCTGGCCGGCTGTCCTCAGGAATGGGGTGACCAAGGCAAAGCAGGAGTGCTCTGCAGCTCCAGCAGCCGAGGAGGAGCCTTCCAACCTTGGACGTTTCCTTCTGGCTTGGATGGTGCCCCCTCTTTTGCCTCTCTTTTAATTCATGAGGGGAAGGCTGCCTTGAAAGTGAAATCCCATCTGGCATCCCAATTCTTGGCTTTTCTAGGAGATGGCTTTGCCCATCACAGGCAGCTCCAGCCACACGGGGCCCTGGGGGTGTTGGAGCTGAGGGGAAGCTGCTGCAAGTATCTCCTGCATCTCTGTTAGCAAACAAAGACATTCTTGGCTGCAAAACTCAGATTGTCTGCAAATCCATGTTCCCCGTGGGATGCAGGATGAAGGTGTAACTTGATGAACATAACCCAGCCAATACGGAGAGTTTAAATTAAAAGGAGAGAAATTCCTTGACAGGCATCTCCCAACCTTTACAGTGTGCCAGGGAAAAGGTCAGGCTCCAGTTAACGACTTGATGTTAAATGTGGGTCCAATCTGGTCCAAGATCCAGTTTCTCCTCGAGTTCTTTCAGTTCTTTGGATGCTGTTGGGGGATGGACACTTCTCACTTTCGCTCCTGTGAAAGGGAAGGAAATTATCTATACCTCATTGTCCAAGGGGTAAAACCATTCCACAAATAATATATTTTCTTATATATCCTGTAAAGGTTGTGGCCTCATCTCATTTGATTCCACATCACTCTGGTTCTCCCGAAAATCTTTGGGAGCTGGGGGATAAATGTTTTTTTATCTGCCTGCGATGAGTCAGCTACAGGCAGCGAAGGGAACCAGATTTTCTGGCTGCTTTAGATTTTCTAAATTTCAACTTCACAGAAAAAAATCAACTTCTTCTTTTAACTTTTTCATAACCAGGTTGTCAGCTGTGACACTTTGTTGTGATGTTTTTTAAAATAATGAATTTGATGTGCTTGCTGACAGGCTGGATCACACAGGCACTGGGTTTGTGTGCTGTCACCCATTTTTAGGGATCTCACCACCAAAATAGGTATCAGCTCCATCCTGGAGACAGCTAGAAATGTTGAAGCAGAGCCACTAATTAGTCATAATGGTGGGTTCTTTTCCCTAATATCATTTTGAGCTTTAGAGCAGGTACCTCCTGAGAACTCGTGTGTGATTATCAGTGAAGCAGAAATTGGATCATTAAACCTCTGCAAATAAAGAGAGCGGCAGCGAGAGGAGCACATCCTGGGCTGCGTCACAAGAATTGGCACCAGAAGGTCGAGGGAGGTGATTCCCTCTCTGCTCTGCCCTCGTGAGACCCCTCCTGCACTGCTGGGAGCAGCTCTGGGGCTCCCAACACAACAAAGACAGGACGTGGAGCTGCTGGAGCGACTCCAGAGGAGGCCACAAAGATGCTCCAAGGGCTGGAGCCCCTCTGCTCTGGAGCCAGGCTGGGAGAGCTGGGGGTGCTCACCTGGAGAGGAGAAGGCCCCAGGGAGAGCTCAGAGCCCCTTCCAGGGCCTAAAGGGGCTCCAGGAGAGCTGCAGAGGGACTTGGGACAAGGGCTGGAGGGACAGGACACAGGGAATGGCTTCCCACTGCCAGAGAGAAGATTCGGATTAGATATTAGGAATAAATTCTTCTCTGTGAGGGTGGTGAGGCCTTGGCACAGGGTGCCCAGAGAAGCTGTGGCTGCCCCTGGATCCCTGGCAGTGTCCAAGGCCAGGCTGGACAGGGCTTGGAGCAGCCTGGGATAGTGGAAGGTGTCCCTGCCCATGGCAGGGGTGGCACTGGATGGGTTTTAATGTCCTTTCCAACCCAAACCATTCTGGGATTCTAAGAGACCCCACCTGCCATGGCCCTGCTGAGAATGACAGCAATTAGAGATGGGCGAAGGTGCTCTGAGTTGCTTTTTTAAGTGCCAATATTTTATCAAACAAACCTCAACATCATCAATTCCTACAAATTTTCTTCTCCCCTCTCCTGCTCTATGGCAGATCTGGAACAATGGAAAAAAGTCATTTTTTCAACAGCATTTCAGAGTTCAGGACAATTCTGTGATTATTATTTTATTTCCTTTTTTTTTCCTTAAATGAGCAGCAACTACAGCCTTACTGCTTTTATCAACTAACAGCCTTGAGGCTGTTATAAAAAAGCTGCACTGCTGCAAGGAAAGAAACACAGAGATGGGAAAACTAAGGCTGCTACAGTACCAGTGAGCTCTGTGTGGCCTCTGAACATTGAACTTTAGCTCGCAGGTACCCTAAACCACTGTTGAAGGAAGGGAAGAGGAGAGAGAGGCTGAATTCTGAATGGTCCCAGTCCAGGTCTGTAAACTTGTGTGAAGGCACAGCCCTGTGCTCCTAAATGTCTGTTTGGAGCTTATCCTGATGCTCTATTTAAAACTGCGCAGGGCGAGGTGGGAGGGGAGAATGACTGTGTCGGGCTGAGGGAGGATGGGAAGCACAAGCTGTCAGGTACTGGAGCTGCCCTCAGATCTGCAGCCGAGGCAGCAGCTTCAAAGCACTTCATCAAAGCTCAGCTGAGTCGGAAAACACACAGGAGTGGGAAAAATAACATCAGGTGCCTGTTTGCTGGGAAAAATGGAGGTGAGAGAAGCTTCTCTCCGGTCAGCCCAAGGTGGGAATGGCCGAAAAGTCATTCATAGAATCGTGGAATGGTTTGGGCTGGAAGGCACCTTAAAGACCATCCAGTTCCAACCCCCTGCCATGGGCAGGGACACCTCCCACCAGACAGGTTGAGGTCAGGTTTCCCTTGCTGTTACCTGCTCCAGGTGATGTCTGTCTCCATCAGAGGTTTGTAAGGTGGCTTTGCTCATCCTTCAGCTCCCCCAGCCTGACCAGAAGTGCTGCTTACAGAAAATCTGGGGGAAAAAAAAAAGCTTTAGTCATGCCCAAAGCCCCCTCGAAAGAACCGAACCCTCCTGTCTCAAGCTCAGCTACTTCAGCTCGGTGGGCTTGGAGGGGCTTTCCAAGCATTTCTTAAAGCAGTTTCCCCAGGGAAAGCCCTTTCCTGCGAGGATTTGGTTGCTGCCTTGTGTGAACTGAGCTGTGGTGCTGGGGGGAGATGAAAGCAAGGCCCTGCGCTAAACACTGCTGCTATTTTAGGGAAGCTCCATGCAAAATCACCTTGTTGTCAGCGGATCTGTGGATTCAGCCACACCTGACTGATGCTCCCCCAGCCAAACCATGGAAAGGTGTCAGGGATGGGTCTCTGAAGCCAAGGAGGAACAATCTGCAGTTCAAACTCCATGAGGAGCAAAGGAGAGCTTTCCCTGGGGATGGCTGAAATCAGAGATGCGAGCAGGGAGATCTCCTTGAGTGACAAATCCATGCAGATCAAATATATGAATAGAGAGCAGGGAGATAAAAGGAGGTGGTAATGAAGTGGGAGTCGGTCTCTTCTCCCAGGTAACAAGCCATAGGACAAGAGGAAATGTCCCCAAATTGTGACAGGGGAGCTTTAGTTTGGATAGTAAGGAAAAATTCTTCACTGAAAGGGTGGTCAGGCATTGGAACAGACTGCCCAGGGCAGCGGTGGAGTCACCATCCCTGGAAGTGTTCAAAAAACATGTGAATGTGGCACTTGGGGACAGGGTTTAGTGGTGGGCTTGGCAGTGCTGGGTTAAAGGTTGGACTCGGTGTTAGAGGTCTTTTCCAATTTTAAAGATTGAATGGTCCTGTGCAATGAATGACAAGGTCTGGCTGGATCACTTGTGCCGTGCTTCAGAAGGAAAAACAACCACAAGTTTAAAAAAACAAACCACTGCCAAAAAAATCCCCATCTCATTCGAGGAATATATTTTCAGAAGGGGAGTTATATAAAAACTGGGAAATGAGAGCTGCTGCTCTGCTGGATGCCAGAGAGGCTTCGATTAGAGCTGTGGTCAGTGCCAGTGGGCCCTAGGGCAGAAATCAGAGATAAAGTGGGCTAGGAGTGCCACGGAACGGAGAGTGTGGAAAGCACAGTGGGAGGGAACAGCACAGAGGGAGGCTCTTCTCTCCTCTGGTGTCCCTGCCCATGGTAGGGGGTTGGAACTAGACAATCTTTAAGGCCCCTTCCAACCCAAACCACTCTAGGATTCTAGAAGAGGGAGAAAGTTGTTACCAGGATAAATGCTCGGCTTTCAGCAGGATCTGATTTATGTCACATCAAAAAGAAGGATTAATTTTCAACACAAAAACGAGATTTCAGCAATGTGTAAGGACAACCATACAGCTACATCCCTGCTGCAAGGGCAAGTGCTGCAGCTGGAGTGGATGATTGCTGCAGATCCCTTCCAACTGAAAACCTCTTCTCTTCTCTTCTCTTCTCTTCTCTTCTCTTCTCTTCTCTTCTCTTCTCTTCTNGGCCATCAGCCCCTCCTGGGCCAGCTCCTTTTAGGGGTCCTGTCCTTCACTGGTGGCTGCAGCACCTCCCACCAAGGGAACTCAACTCTCCTCTCCTCTCCTCTCCTCTCCTCTCTCCTCTCCTCGCCCTGCCCTGCCCTGCCCTGCCCTCTTCTTTTCACTTCGCTTCCACCTCTCCCCACCTCTTCCCACATCTCCTCTCTCCAATATGAATGCCAAAGCAGGATACCTGTAGGACCTGTGAGCTCCTTCTAGTGAAGATATTGAACAACAAACCCAGCCACTGAGCTCCAGCAGCACACAGCTCTGCAGACTCCAAACGTGGCTGGACAGGAGCTCTGTCCTCTTCAGAGTCCTTCACGCTTCCTGTTTCCCTTGTCTAGGTGGGCACACCCCTGATCTAGACAAACACACACCCTGTCACTGTCACCGTGCTGCAGGTGAGGCTTCTGGCCATCCCTGGGACCACAAGGACATCTGCAGCTGGGATTTTCTGGCACAAATGCATCTGGACTCGTCTTCAAAAGCAAATGTTGTGGAAGCTCCCAGCAGCCAGGCAGGACTTACCTGCTGCTGCTCGGCTTTCAGGGAGCGTGAGGTGCAAAGCACCCCAGTGAAGAACATTAGAGATTTTGGGAAGTGTAATCCAGCTGGGATGGCTGATTTAAGAGAGAAGAAAGGGGATGTAAGGAAATAACTCCAAGCCTGCGTTACTGGAGATTTGAAGTGGTTTGGATTTTGGCTGAAATGGCTGAAAGCTGGGGTGTGGGGCGTTTATTGAATAATCGCCATTTTCTGTGTAAAGTGCAAAAATGTTCCTGAGAAACCCCTGATTTTTCAGTTGTTCAGACCACACGCTTCCTGCGTGTAAAGCGTGGTTCTTTAGAAACTCCAGGTCCTGTGCTCCCCGGGCAGGTTATCCGAGCATCTTTAAGGCCCCTTCCAACCGGTCCCCAGTCCCTGTGTCCCCTGCAGTCCCCGTGAGGGAGCAAAGGCTGCAGCTGCCAGGAGCAGCAGAGATGTGCAAACACGAACAGCGCTCAGTGCTAGCCCCTCTCCTAAGCTTCACTCAAATTCCTGAAGCCTGGGAACCAGTCCAGCCTGTTCCAGTCCCCTCCCTCGACTGGTTCCTGGCCTTCAGTGCACCAGAGATGGGCTCTTTCCTTGTGGGACTGGAAAATGATTCATCCACCAGCACAGGAATGCAACCCTGGAGGCAGCATTTGTGGGCCTCTCCCAAAATCCTCCTCTGGAGCTGGATTTCTGTGCGGAAGGAATGTGGTCTGGAAAAGTCCTCCCCAGTAAGTCTTTGAGCAAAGAGGAGTGGAGTCCCAGCCTCATTCCAATCCTCGGCCTCATCCAGATCCTTGCTGAGGAGAGAAAACATCCTAAACCCAAAAGTGGGTGCAGCAGATCTGCCTCAAGGGCCAGGACTCCTGCTCAGGTGTGAGTGCCCTGCCCTTCCCTCCTCCCCAGGCTGGTGAGCCTCAGCGTCACCCTCCTCCTCCTCCTCTTCCTTGTTTGCAAAGGGAGTGATGCCTCTGTCTGTAAGCGAGGCAAAACCCGAGTGGACACACGGGAGGGCCCACGTGCCGGTGCACACCGATGCCACCACGCGCGTGGTGATGTCACTGGGGCCGTCGCCGCTGTCCCCAGGCAGTTTTGGTGAGCAGGGAGATGGCCTGGTGGGTTGTGTTGGGTGGGTGCCTTCGGACCGAGCCGGCGTCCATCCGCTCCGCTGGGTAATGTGTTTAACCCAAATCAGCCAAGCCCTGGGCGGAAAGGGAGGCAAGTTCTGCAACTTCTGGTGCTTTCCCCTCGTGCCAAAAGTAGGTGAGATAACACTGCCCTTTGCAGGACGAGCTCTTTGTGTGAGTGCTGTTCAGAAGAGCCTGGAAAAGCAGGAAGGAGACACAAGAAACCAGCCAGTTCCTGTTGGGGCGTGGCACAGGGATGCCCCAAGAACAACCTCTCGCTTGTATTAGAAGGAGTCCCGTCCCACAGGGAAGTAACGTGAGCTTCTTGTTTGGTGTTCAAACAGAGTAACCAGAACTTCCTGGGAAAAGGCTCTCGGCTCAGCCGAGCTCTGAGCCAGTCCTGGGCAGCGTTCTCATGGAATAACCCTCAAAAGGTTCCTGGGAAGCACTGGGTGTATCAGCCTTGTGGCAGTGAAAATCAGAGGGTTTCAGGCACCAGAGCTGCTCCTCACCAGCCTGTCATGTACAGGTTGGGGCTGGCTGGGGGACACCATTCCTTGCTGGCACCCAAGACTCTGGCTGGCTTTTTAATTCCACGTGCAGCGCAGTGTGGCCCAGAGGGGACAGGGGATACAGGAGCTGGGGGTTCAGCTCTGGCTTGGACTCTATGGAGGTCATTTCTGATAAGGCAGCTGAAATCTTCAGGCTGTGATGTTGCCTAAAAAATGGCAGCTTGAATTCTTCACTCATTGAAAAGCTGTAATAATACAAATCAAAATTGGGATATGGTTTGGTGGTGAACATGGCAGTGCTGGGTTAGTGTTGGACCCGATGATCTTAGAAGTCTTTTCCAGCTTTAACTATTCTATCTCCCATTTTTGAGAAGTTCTGTGGGTCCCAGTTAACCCAGCTGGCTCCAGCCCACCCAATTTGTGATCCTTGAGCTGGTCTACAAGAAGGAGGTGCAGATGGTGCTCAGAAGTCCATGGGCCACCCGGGGAGGTGTGAACAGCACCCGGTGGAGTGCCTGGTGTTCATCCCTCAGCTGAACCAGGCTGTGGTGGGGATCATCACCGCTCTGGTGTTTGCAGCAGTGGTGGCAGAGCTCCTTCCAGTACCCTGACAGGGCCAACATCTGAAGTGGGGGTAATGGGCCCAGGAAGGACGTCAGGCACAGACAGAGACTGCACCCTTTGGGGACTGCAGAAAGCAGGGAGGGCTGACGTGCAGGAGGGTGGCACTTTGCCAGCCTTTAGGGTGGTGGATTTTTGTTGCTCCTTCCTGGCTGGCACAGGCAGGGCTGCATTCCTGCAGACAATAGCTCCGCCTGGGCAGCCCCAGCCCTGGCCACCCGCTGTCCCCCTGGCCGTGCAAGGCACAGCCTCGGCTCTGCCTGCAGGTTCCCGGGCTCAGGAGCTCACGGGGGTTGTCCTCGCACTCCTGCACCTCCTCAGAGCTGAATTCATGAGCTCTGTTTAGCAGATGTGAATAACAAGAGATGGTGAACTCAATTCAGCTGTCAGACCACCTGTCCTGGGAAAATCTTTGCTCTGTTTGGAACAAACTCAAAAGTTCCTAAGAAAAATCCGGATTCTCTCCCAGCGCACAACTCCCACCTGCCACAGGAGAAGGACATCCCCTGTGCTCTCCATGCTGGGCACCACGGAGCGGCAGCTGCTGTGATCCTAACAATTTCATGGGAGAGGCTGGTGAGCGCTGGCAAGGGCAGGGGTTCAGGATTTCACCCCCCACCCCATCCCCGAGCACAGGGTCACTTTCTGTACTCACACGTGCAGCCTGGTCACTGAAATGAGACAGGTTAAAAATTAAGTTTGCCAGGCAGGGTGGAGTTATTTTGTGGGCACTCGGGTATGGTCACCAACACAAGCAACCAGATCTCCCACAGTTGTGAAAACCTCTGGTCTGCCTGAGTGCTAAAAAAAGGGAATAAACAGTGAGGGTGAGAGCTCCAGACACCTTCACCAGTAAAGCCACCATACAAAGTCACCAGTAAAGCAGCTACCTCAGCATCCGGTGATCCTCACCCACAGTAAAACCATTGGGATTAAACCCCAGCTGGATTACTGAGTGCTAAAGGACCAGCCTTGTACCCTGCAGGGGAGAAACCCAGGCCACTTCTCCTGCAGGGTGGGGGTGAGCTGTGGGGAAACTGAGTCAACTTCCCGGTTCCTGCACAGACACCCCATGTAATCTTGTCCAAAAGGCATGAATAATCTCTCTTTGCCTCAGCTCCCATGTTAGAACAAGGTATTAATCCCTCATCTTGCTTGCTGGTGGTGTGATTCCCATGAAAGGACAGCTCCAAGGAACCTGGACCTCAGCAGCTGTCACTGACAGAGCAAAAGTGATTTCCTCCTCCACAGGATGCCATGGGATGACCTTTGCCAGACTCACACACCCATTAACCAGCGCCGGGGCTGCGCCTCCCCTGCCTGTGAAATGTCTCCTTTCTGCTGGATTCAGCTGACGCTGGAAATGGCAGAGGCTCTGCTTGATGACCCTGACCAAAGTGTGCTGGAATTTGCTGGGTTTCATGAGGTTTTCATTAGGGCTGCAAGAGAGCCCCTGAGGTTTTGTGAAACTCTTAAACCATCCATACAGCAATTCGCAAAACTGTTCTCTTCGTAGGGGTGTTTGTTTTTACTGATCCACTCTGCTTTTTTTTCTTCCTCTCCTCACTGTCTGCCTCTCAGGGTGCACACGTTGCTCTAAGGGAAACATCCGATCCGTACTGTGGCTGAAAGGGTGGTCAGGCACTGGCACAGGCTGCCCAGGGAAGTGGTGGAATCGCCACCCCTGGAAGTGTTCAAAACCACGTAGATGTGGCACTTGGGGACGTGGGTTAGTGGCAGACCTGGCAGTGCTGGGTGAATGGCTGGACTCAATGATCTGAGAGGTCCTTTCCAACCTCAGTGATTCTGTGGCTGAGGGACAGGGTGGTGACAGGATGATCAGGATGAGGTTGGCCGTTACCAAGTTGCCAGGCTCATGCTTGGGTGATCTGGGTTTGGTTTTGCCTTTATTACCCAGTTCCTGCCAGTGATCCTGGCCGGGAAACCTCTGTGTGCATCCTGTGCTCCCTCCCTGCCATCACCCCTGTGAGAGCAAGCAATAATCCCTGCTACCTTCTTCAGACAGACATGAGACAGGAAAACATCTCAGTGCAAGGCTCCCACAATGCCTTACCTGGGATTAAGTCCTGAATCAGGATTTCAGATCTCTAGACGATTGTAGTTCAATAGCAGGAATGAGCAGCTGATGGCCCAAATGGCCCAGCCGGTTGTGGCTTGTGTTCAACTGAGAAAAACGCTCAGGAACAGGACCAGCACAGCTTTGTCTTCCTGCACGCTGTTCCCCCGTGGTTACTCTGTGAAGCTGCCACGAAACTCACCCCGTTAGACTCCACCTCTTTCCCGAAAGGGTCAGCTCCTGCTGAGTCTTCACTGCCACCGAGCGCTTCCC
The DNA here is from genome assembly GCA_013397725.1 of Rhagologus leucostigma. Lineage (NCBI taxonomy): Eukaryota > Metazoa > Chordata > Aves > Passeriformes > Rhagologus > Rhagologus leucostigma. Next base: position 387,212 of record VZTD01004775.1, on the reverse strand, counting down.
TAAAGCTTCCCGGCGCTCTGGAAAAGCAGGCTCATCTGCTGCAGTAGCAAACCTAAGTTTTCCCAGCACGAACCTCATCCATCCTGGCAGACAGTGAGTCAATAACCCAGAGAACATCTTGTGCCCATCAGGAGCAGGATTTAACAGCAACGAGGGGGTGACGGGTCTTGAGGATTTGGGTGCTTCTGGAATTTTCCCCAGATAAGACAACGGTCTGAACACATCCGGATCTGGCCTGGGGCCCCTGTGCTGCATTCCTCCTCTGGCTGGAAGGCAGCCGGGGCTGCCACGTCACGGTCCCACCTGGGCTATCCTGTTTTCTCAGTGCACCTGCTAATTCTTGGCAGTGGCGGGCAAGATCAAACGGGGAGAGGTGCAGAGGAGCCCACGCCCGCAGTGCACACAGGCAGGAGCAGCTGCCCCTCCTCTGCCACCTCCCCTGCACCCAGCCAGTTGCAGATTGACCTCCTGGAAAGGGACAGCAGCTCTTCTGCTCCAAGACAGGAGCTGTTCACCAGCAGAAGTCTGGAATAAACCTCCTCACTGAGGGCTGGGAGAATGTAATTCTCCTGAATGTAATTCTGGAAAACACGCTGCCATACGTCCCTCTGCAAAACCTCCAGCCAGAGCTCACACAGACCAAGGGCCATGCTACAGCCATTCCATCAGTGTTCTTGTAGTTACATTCACTGAGGTACTTCTCCTGGCTAGCAGAGACTTAGAGTTGTGCATCCCACCTTCACGGATGGATTATAGACATTTTAGGATGTAGTAGAGGGTTCAAGACTGACCAGAAGCCGTGCCAGACCTTGCTGTCATGCTGCAAGAAGTCATCACCTCTGTCTCTCTCCAGGGGGGTACTTTTGCCCATAAGCCTGAGAAAACATGAGCCCAAAATTCCCAGTCCAGAGCCCAACATAACTGGCTTTAAATGGGTTTTGCACTAACACTGCCAAGCAACAAACTGGAGCAACAGCCACAGCTTTGATCAGCCTCAGAGCTGTAACCCCCGTGTCAGAGACTGCTCCTGTCTTAACCTGCTGCGAGCTGCTGGCTCTGGGAGGGTGAACTGCCTCTCCAGAGCTCTTGCCAAAGCTACTCCTGCCCCAAATCAGCATTTACCCTCGTGCCCTCGGCTTGCCAAGGCCATGCCTTTCTTCCGAACTGGGGCCCATCCTGCCCCTGCCTCCACAGAGTCTGCAATTCCCAGGGCTCTGTGCACAGCCATGCCCCACAGCGGTGCTGGGAGGGCTCCTCAGGAGGACTGAGGGTTCTCTGTGCGTGGAGGGAGCCCCTGACTGACAGGAGCTGACCAGAGGAGGATGCAACCACTCCCTGTGGCTCAAGAGGTGTGTGACAGAGCACAGCCGGGCACTGCAGCGCAGCCACGATCCTCACCTGAATGCCCAGGCACCTCCCTCTGTCCCAAGAGGTTCCCATCTGCTGCTGTTAACCATTAGCCAGCACCCTGCTGCCTGTCAGAGGCAGCTCTGTGCTGCCCTGTCAGCTGCTGCCCACAGAGCTCTGGAGCAGAATCACAGAATCATTTAGGAAATCATTAGGAAATCATCATTAGGAAAAGACCTATAAGATCAAGTCCAACTGTAAACGCAGCACTGCCAAGCTAAACACTGTCCCCAAGTGCCAGATCTGTATCTCTTAAATCCCTCTGGGGATGGTGACTCCACCACTTCCCTGGGCAGCCTCTTCCAATGCCTGACAACCCTTGCGGGTGAAGAAACTTTTCCTGATGTCCAAGCTAAACCTCCTTTGGCACAACTTGGAGCCGCTTCCTCTTTTCTTTTGTTCCCTGGGAGACGAGACCAACCCCCAGCTCCTGTCAGGGAGTTGGAGAGAGTGACAAGGTCTCACCTGAGAGATGATCTTGCAGTGAGCACACCAGCATTTGTGTTGCCTTCTCAACTCTTCCCCCACACCCAGGAGCACAGCAGGTGAGGGAGCAGTAGGCTATAACCCAATCCTCCTCTATCTGACCAGCAGTTACGCCTGTAAGAGGCACTCTGTAGATTTTTATTTGGACATAGATTTTGTAGGGCAGAGAAGTGCCTGAGCGAGGCTCCGTGAGGGACGTGCAGTGAAATGTCACGTGCTTGGGTTGCGGTGATGCCATGATGATTTTTTGCTTTTTCATATACCCCTGTCATATACCCTTCCACATACCCTTTCATACAGCTTTGCATGTACCCTTAGTGCTTTTAGCCCACATACTTGTAATTCCCCAAGTCTGATAACCAGCTTAGACCCAAAGTTCCGTTAAGCCAGGAGACCAAACATCTTGGAAACCTCGAAGTTGGGTCAGAAAGCCCCAGACACCAAGGTCCTCTCCAGAACACATTCTGTAAACCAAGATAGGCCCATCCAGGGGGAAGGTTCCTCAGGACAAGGGCTTCTCTTGAGCCTCTCATTGGGGAATCTCTGATAGATATGCTGATGTGCAAGGTCTATAACTGTATACGCGAATTATTGTGTGTGTGCATTTTGGGGTGGGCATCCTGGTGTGCATCTTTCGGGGGTGCGCTTTCGGTGTGCATTCGGGGGTGCTTTCTACCTGGATGTGGTGCACCAGAAGATCCTTAAATAAATACCAAGGTAAAACCCTTTTTCCCTCTAAGTGTGTTTGGCTTTTAATTCTAAGCCCAGGGAAAGGCATCAGCGGGGCAAGGAAAGCTCTCCTGAAAGCTTCTCAGAAATTCATGCAGTGCTTTGGCTGTTACAGGCCAGGATCTGTAACCTCACACTGATGGGTCAAGCTTTGGTGTTTGGAGCAGCTTGTGGGGTTTTTCTAACTCCTTCCCTTGCTTTTCCAAGGCACGAGGCCCCTGCTGTGTTATCTCATCTGCAGGGTTTGGCCCTTCCCTCTTCCTCCCGGAGCTCCCTACCCAAAAGCAGGCTGGAAATACCTTTGGAACGTGTCATTTTGCAAACACATCCTTGGCAGAGCCTGTTTCCCCGTGCACAATGTCAACCTTGTCCACAGGCATGTGGGATGGTCCAGCCTGAGGCAGATGTTGGGCCATTCTGCTGCCAGACCCTGAGTTCGCAGTTCTGCACTCTTCCTCCCAGCAGCTTCTGACTGACCCCAGCACGGGCCTGTGACAATGGCTTCAGTGTCTTGGGCTTGCACTGGGACACCAAAAACAGCCTCATCTGCCACCTGCCTGCACGAAAGAAGTATCAAACCACAAGGTCTCCGAGCTCTGGGAATACCAGGGCAAGGCTCAGGACCGGGATACGAGTGCATCGGGTTGCGCACACGGGAAGCACAGCTGGACAGGAACATCTCAGGTCACGTTTCAGTTCTGAAAGTCAGGCTAGGCTGTTTCCACCACTACTGAGTGAAACTGCTCGGAAATAATGTTTTCTGCTCTATAACCCCATGGCATGACCAGAATTAGCAGGAAGCAGAAGTGCCTACAGCTCAGCACTAAGTGAGCCCATGGTTTGTGACAAAGATCTTCTTTTCCCTCGGCATTGACTGTTCTGAGCTGCTTTACGCATATTTCTGCAGAGCTGGGCTCCTTAAAAGCTCAACAGGATAATTTACTGCTTCTTCACTGTGGCACTAATGGAGATGAGGAGAGGACAGGCAGCTCAGGCATCACCTGTGTGTGAGCCTGAAGTGCATTAGCAAAGCTGTGGGTATAGGCTTTGCTAATGACAGGCTCCATCCCAGAGCTCAAATTCCTGGAGCCACAGCCATGGAAGTGGCTTGATTTACATCAGCACCAAAAAGCACCCAGATACACAACTATTAATTCAATCCTTGATGCTGGGGATAACGAGTCCATGTGGCAACAGGGGAATGGGAGCACAACATGATTTGGTGCTGATCCTCCGAGATTTCGGGTGTTTTCACCCCACCTTCCAACGTCTCCCACCAGATCTGCTGGTGTGTGACCCTCCCTGCTGGGCCAGCAGTGGGCTTGGGGTGGACTCCAAAGGTAAAAGCAGACTCTGTTGCAGGTCCCCATCCTCTGTGGACTGGAGGAAATGCAAAACATCGTTCCTCTCTCCCTTGCAACAGACGAAGACTCTCGGCATGGTGAAATGAAGGAATGAAATGAAAAGAACGAAAAAGGAAAGGTGAAGGCTCTTACAAGTTTATGAGCTGTAGCCTGCAGACATTAAGGGAGAAATCACCTGCTAGGAGTTGATTTTGCATCTTTAACCATGAAACTCAGATCTCTGCAGTGATCCTCTCAGAAATGGGCACACCCAGGCTGAACAAGCAGGTCCAGCCCACACCCTGGTTTGCAGCTCTCTGTGGTTAGCGGCACACCGGTCTGTAGGCAACGTCACTGGTATTTTGGGCACTCTTCCCACTACAGGTCCCTGAGGTCTAAGAGTGGCCGGTGGATGAGACCTCTGGGAACTGTGGTTTAAACCTACTCAGCCACCTGGTTTAGCTGGTGAGCTGATTCATATCTATTTTCAGATTGTGGGGGCTAATCTAGAAAATTAAGGAAGTGACAAGAGAAAAATGTGTCCGAAGGGAAGGCCTTGGATAGTTCCCAGTCCTGGGAGGTTGTGTAGTCTCCATCCTCAGAGACGTGCAGAACACAGCTGGACACAGCCCTGGGTCCCCCAAAATCTCCATCCTCAGAGATGTGCAGAACACAGCTGGACACAGCCCTGGGTCTCCCAAAATCTCCATCCTCAGAGACGTGCAGAACACAGCCGGACACAGCCCTGGGCCCCCAAAAGCAGAGCTGGTGGCTGATGACAAGGTACCAAGTGGTGCCTTCTCCAGAGAGGGATGTTCCCTCCAGTAGCAGCGAGCAGCAGCATGCACATGCCAGGCAGGCACAGCTGGGAATGCCAGGAGATGGTTTATCCTCAGGTCATCGCCAGCCAGTGACATCGGGGCAGCCTTCAGTGGCTGCAGTGTTACAGCCATCCTTCACAGGTAATTTTTTGTCAGCAATAAGCTACAAGGGTCCACAGACGCAGCTTTCTGCTGCTGAAGGTGGCTCAGCAAGCACTGCTGGGGCTGTCTGGTTTATCATTACTCTTCTCCTGGGAGGTCAGCCCAGTTAAACACTCCAATGCTCTGTTACATCCCCGTTCCAGTCACTAATCCTGACAGCAATCCTCACCCCTGCTCCCCATCGCCCTGGGCTGCACCCACCCGGGGCTCCTGTGAGCACAGGGACACCCAGCTCGGCCTTGCAGAGAGCAGAGGAGCAGGGGTCTTCCCCGAGCGCTTTTCCCCTTGGAACAGCTTTGCCAAAATTCGGGACAGTCAGAGCCAGAGACTGGAGCTGCAACTCTTCGGCCCCAAGAGTTAAGGCAGCGCTGAGCAGCACCGCACCTTGCTTTGTCCCGCAGAGACTGAGAAAAGGGCGGAAAAAAAATCCCTCCCGTGCCCTTCTAAACCTGGACAAAGCAGGCTTTTAATGAAAGCAGCACTTAATCATTATTCAGTGAATTCAGAGCGGTGGATATTTGATGCAAACGCAGAGTTGGTCGAAACTCTCCCGTACCGGCTCCCTCTTTGTCCCTCCGTGAGCCTGGGAATGGGTGTGATCTTCGGGTAGGAGTGTCTCTGCGGTTAAGTAGAGGATTGAATTACCGAACAGTGCTGTTCCCGAGCTGACAAGGTGGCAGAACGGTGAACAAAAGTGCCTTGAAACTCGGCGAACAGGAGAGAAGGCGCTGGGCTTGGTGGAGAAGGGACACCTGCGAGGACACCGCGCACTTCCCAGCAAGGTGAGCAGCCTCCCTGCACCCCTGCTAGTTTCAATAAGGCCAGAACTGTTTAATGACTTTTGTTCCGTGGGATAGTAAGAAACAAACAAAAAATTAATATGCTTCATACTTTGAAAAAAAAAGTTTCTCCCGTGGTGCAAGCCAGGATGTGTCTACTGAAATGAGCCCACCCTGATTTACATCGTTTGGGGCTGGAACGAGCAGCTCTGAGCTTGCCAAGAACCCGTCCGGGCTCATATCAGCTCCGAGGACGCATCTTTTCCTTTAGCTCTCTGCACACACTGGCTTTGATTTCGTGCAGCGACCAATTAACAGCGTTTTGTTTGGGCCCGGATTGTTTTATGTTTTGCTGCCGTGGGGATTTGCCGAAAGCTCGCCTGCCTTTGGGGCGCAGTTATGGGTCCAGGCAGCCACAGGAAGTCTTTGGAAGTTCTCATCGATGGGTTTTATTGTCGTCTGATCGACAGATTGCTAATGGCCGGGCTGCTGGGCTGCCCTGCTCTGTAAATAGCATGTTTCCTCACCCTGCTCGTTTGAGATGCGAGCTGCACTGAGGTAAAATTGAGTTGTAATGGAGTTGAGCTGCAGGCTCACTTGCCATTATTTTTCTTAGGCGTGCCTATTAGGAACATAAATATTTAACACAAAGGAGAGCTGATATGAATTAGCATCTGTGGGAGGTTCACGCTTATTCAAGGCTGCCCTAACGCTGATGTAAACAAGCGCTACAGCAGCTGAAGCAAACTGGCCCCGCCAGAGCAGCACTTAGATGGTGAATCATCCAGGTGCTTTTTACACACCGCAGCTAAATGGGCTGATTAGAGCCTGCAGAGCAGAGATTAGACAATCCCAGGGCACTGGCTCTCCTCTTCCGCGGGGTTTTACCGTTCCCCCGGGATGCCAGGTGGAAGGCAATGCAGGGACGGGCAGGTCAGAAAAAACCCTATTACCGTCTTCCCTCACCTTCCTCCTGGCAGAGCCAGGTGAGCCTCCCCTCCTCCTCCTTGCACAAACAAGATGCCTTTATCCTCCTCCAGCTCCCTTCTCACTGGCACACAGAGAGATCTCATGATGTTTTTTCCCAGGCAGGGCTTTGAGGCAGCAGTTGCCAAGGCCTCCCAGCTGGGAGCAAAGGTTTTGTGCCATGGCTGCAAGCAGTGTCACCCTGATCTCCTGCCTTCTCCTGTATCTTGGGGCTCCTGGTTAGGCTGAGTCAATAAATCCCTGCTCTTGCATGGCCAGGGATGCTGAAGATGTTCACTGTGTCTCCTGGTCTTTTCCGTGGAGCTGTGCAAGTTTTTCTGGACTTTGAGCATGGAAGTTGTTATTTTTTCTGTTGTGGACCCCCGGGGGAGGTGTGGGACATAGGACACGGAGGAGATGCCCCACGGACTCTGTGACTTCAGGCTGGCTCTGTCCTGCATCCTGGTCCTCCAGCACCCATCCTGTGGTGATGCATCCCCAGCTGAGGAGGAGGCTGGCTCGGACACCTGCCCCAAGCTTGGAAACGTGCTGGGGCTCTGCTCTGTGCTGGGGCTCTGCTCTGTGCTGGGGCTCTGCTCTGTGCTGGGCACATCCTGCCGGACCAAAGCCTTCCCTCAGTTTTCACAGAGTTAAATACACCGTGGCCCACTTGGAAGCAGAGCCCTGAAATGCCCAGTGCAGCGGAGGGAGCTCAGGACACAGCCAAAGCCTTGGTGCTGCCTTGGTGTTACCTGCCCCAGCTGCATTTTTGTCAGCCCTGGGGAACACGTGTGGCACCGCTGAGCCTCCTCAAGGTCCCTCCTTCATCACATTTTTGTGTCAGCCTTCTGAGATTTGCTCTGGACTGACACAAGCCACAGGCTGGGCTTTCCACGTGTGAAATGTCCATCTGCACGAGGAAGGACTCTGGTGTGGCCACACCACACCCAAAATATCTCTGCTCCAGCTCTTTGTTTATTTGCGTATATCCTTCAGCTTCTGTTGTCCCCTCAGAGGGACAGATCCTTCCGACACAAGGGGAAACACTCTCCCATAACTCATTAAAACCTCTCCTCTCATGAGCTTTCTCTCCATATAACACGACCCCGGAAATGGGCCTAATTATGGTTTGTCCCGGATGATTATACATTTCTACTGTATTTCCACACATTCTGGGTGTGAAAGGAATGCAGAAAGGGGCGAATATTGGTCACTTTAAATCTTTGGCATCTTTCAGTCTGGGAAGTCCAGGGACTGGGTGATAAGCATCCAATTCAGTTGCCTTGATTTCCGAGGATCTCTGCTTGTAACAGAAACCCTCTCATTTGTTATCTGTCTTTATCTGAGCCTCTTCAGGCTTATCTGAGGCAGTGCTGGGTACAGGAACAGTGGAACTTGTTATTACCTTATATCCACGTCAAAGATGTGGCACGTGGGGGACGTTAAATTGCATGGTTGGGCTCCATCCTGGGCAGTTCCTGTGGAAGGAGCTATTCAGAGCAGTCGACCTCTTCTACCTAAAAATGTCCTGTTGCCATGCCCTGGGATGAAAGGAGAGGTTTGTGCCTGGCCCTTTATTTAAAACTGCTCTTTCAAAAACAGCTGCACAGGGTGGTGCTAGAAATCGTGTTCTTTTTTGGGTTAGAGAGACTATCTGGGTACCCATCTTTCCTTCGGGAGTGTGCTAGAGCCTGAATTACTGTCCTTTGTTGCTATCCCACCCATCCCAAGTCTTTCAGATGCCTGGTTTCCTTCCTGGTGCTCAGACAAAACTCCCGTTGGCAGCTCCAGGTGAAAAAGGCTGTCCAGGATGAGTGACACTATCTAAAGCTGTTTTCACAGTGTTTTCTGGGATGTTTTATTCATCTGGCTTTGTGCGGGTGAGGTGCTGCTCTCTCTGCCTTCGTTTCTGTCCAGAGAAGCTGGGTGGCACCTCCAAAGTCCCAGGAGCACCAAGAGCAGCCTCACAGCCCGCTCGGGGCTGGAAGGGCTGGGTGACACAGGGACAAACACACCACGAGTGAGCACAAGCCTGGAGGGTAACACTGGTACAGGTGCCTGCTACCAAAAAGGTGTGCGGTGCTGGTGTTCCACTGAGAGGAGATCCTGGGAAGGGCTGGCTCTGTTTCCAAGACCTTAAAGCTCAGAAAATGCAACTCAGAGCCTGGCTCAGCACCCATCCCCGTGGAAGCTTGGGCTGGGTTAGTTGGTCCCCTTTTGTTTGGACACAGGTCAGGTGTCTTTCATTAGAGTTCAGTCCTTCATAGACTCAGCCAGCACTCACAAGGGGTGAGCTCCCCTTTGCTGCTTGAGAAACGAAACTTCCCCCTGAATAAACCTTTTACATCTCGCTGGGCCAGAGATGGAAGTGCAGAGTCACCCACAGAGCACCTGCTTGGGTCCAGGGCTTTTCATTTGAAATCCAAAATGGAAACCTGGTTTGGTTTTTTTTTTCTTACGGAAGTCCTGGGTTTCTCTTCCCAAGTTTGATGTCATACTTGCAGGTCTGAACTGGGACAAAACTGAAACAGTCCTTTCTTTTTGGTAGTTAATATTTATCTTGCCGCTTTTCCCCGGGAAGCCAACGCTCTGGAACCAGTTCTCCAGCTGGTCTGAGTGGAGGCAGAGCATCTCCCCTGCTCCATCACCCCCAGAAATAGTCCTGAGGGCAAGAGCTTATTCAACTGCACTCATTAAACTGTGCACCAGGGAAAAGCTGCTCTTTGTCTTGCACATATACACATGTGTGAATTCTTACAATAAATACAAAACTGTTACGTGCAGCACCAAAAATCCTAACTCTTAGACTTGTTTTTTGAGAAGGATGGGCCAGCTGGGCACTGGCACCTGGGTTTAATGGAGGTTTTATTTGTGGTATTTGTCTCAGTTCATGCTGGCAGAATCTCGGGGCACAGCGCATGGGACCGAGCCCCCACACTCTGGGAGAGTTGGAGGGAAGTGTGGCGAGCACCCAGGAGTTTTCCTGTTAGGCCAAGGGAACAGCAAGTCCCTCCTGTCCGAGATTCACTGGATCTGCCCTGGAGCAAACACCAGGATGAGGGGAACCAGTGAGGGGGAGCCCTCCTCAGACTTGTGCAGCTGAAACTGAGACACCCAAGAGAAGGTGGATAAATCTCAGCCTCCAACCCCCTCACCTGCCCTTCCTGCAGGCTCTGCATGGGAGGCTGTGGCCTTTTCCTCAGTTTCACCTGGGAAAATGCTTTTTTTTTTTTTTTATTAGTTTTCCTACTTCCTGTAAGCTTTTGAACAGCAGGTGCTCCCCAGGGCTCAGGAAGGTCTTGCACAGGTGAACAAACACACTTCCCTCCCTGATGTCTCAGCTCTGGTTTACTTAACCTGCAGCCACGGGGTTAAATAATGCTCTGTTAAAATGCTGATGTGGGAGAGGACAGTAACTTTTTTCTTGGAGGTGGTGAGTAATTAGAAGGTAGTTAGAGAGAACCTGAACCACTTCCCTGGAAACCAGGAAGAGGAATTAAAATGGCTTTGCTCTCCTTCTGCGTGCATCCCCTGCCCTCGCTGTGGCACGAAGCCCTGCCTTTGGATGCAGTGCTGGTCCTGAGCCAGGAATCTCTCCCTCTCACCAGGGGAGAAAGAACTGAAAGAAAGGAAAGATTTGTTCCAAGTGAATTGGCAAGCTACCTGCTCACCTTTCCCTTGGGATGGCTCCGTGCTGCTGCTGACTCAAAAACCCCACGGAGAGGGGCCGGAGGTGCAATGGATGCCTCTGAAGCAGGTGTGCACCAAGCTGAAATTTATTATTTGACAGAAATGCAGCTGGCACCACACCAGGGCGATGCTGCTGCAGGGGGCTTGTGTGCAGAAGGTTTTCAAGAGCTTCTTGTGCCTCTGTTTTCTTCTCATGGATCTTCAGAGAGAGGTGGGTTTGCACTGCAAGGGCTTGTTATCTGTCACAGGGGCTGATCTCAGGGAGAGGTTCCTGCAGCTCAGACTCTGCTGCTGCTTAGGAGAGCTTTGAGTCTTTTAGCGCTGCCCTCAGCCTGCAGAGATCCTGCCTGCCTGGAAGAGCCTCCTGCTTTCAAAGACATCCTGGGGAAGAAGAACTTTCCGGGAGAAAATTCAGCCAGGAGCTGCGTGGGTGCTCTGACCTTCTCTGTAGGACACCGAGGCGAGGCCTGCCAGCCCCACCTTCAGCCAAGTGGCTCTGCCTTTTCCAGAGCCAGCTGCTGCTGAGCTCTGGGCTCCACAGCCAGCGTGATGAATGTGGAAACTCAGACCGCACGACTCGGGAGCCGTGGCTGAAGTCAAAGTTCTGATTTAATTGTCGGTGCATTGTTCCTACACTGTGAGAAGTTTGCTGGGACAATGCGGCTCCACCGTTCCCAGGACGAGCAGTCAGCTGGTAAAATTTTAGAGGGAGGACGCAGAAATAGCAGCAGTTTGGGGGAAAAAGAAATCTGCTCCTACAAATCAGTTTCCTGAGACCGTCTGCTTAAAGATCAGGCTGCTGGAACGCCACCAGCAGTGAGATAAACAGAGGGGGACAAGGGGGATCATGAAGAGGTGTGGAGAGATGAGCAGTATTTCCTGCATGGAACGAGGTGTTGAGCTAGAATTTATGGCAGGTGGAAATGCAGCTGCAGGGACTGGTCAGAGGAGATAAATCGTGAGATGCCTTCCCTTCTAAATCAGATGTCCTCTGAGGAATTCGAAGAGGCAGATGAGATACAGACTGAGGGCTGTTGCAACTGGGAAGGTGGTTATTTCCCAGCAACCTAGTATTTCCTTGTGCTCTTTGCTTTTACGTTAGGAACAAGAGAAGGATTGGAGGATTAGTGCAAAGTTCATCCTCACAAGGAGCTGAAAGGTAAAGCTCACAGCCTCTGTGGCTTTCTGGGAATGACCAAGTACCAGCTGCTAAGTCAGAGGTGCCAGAAATGGCCAGGAGCTGAAGGCACAGGCTACAAGAAGTCACACGAAGCCAGAGGTCTGTTTCTTGTAATGCCTGGGATGGTGGTTGGAGATGGGGTAAATTCCCAGGGTTCAAGAGACAGAGCAGCTGGGTCCAGGGAACACTGGTCAGCTTTTTTCAAACAGGGAAAAATGGTTATTGCTCTTTCAGAGCCTGACGAATTCCCTGGCTAGGTGAATCCAGGTTTCTGCATCCTTTGAATTTACTGAATAGGGAATTCAAACCTCTCCTGGGCTGTAGAGCACTTACAGTTTGAGAGGCCATCATTAACATTTAAGCCATCTCTTCATCCCAGGCTCTTATATCTTCACTCACATTAACGCTGAACAGTCTCGGCATCCTCGGCATCCCAGCCCTTGAGCAAAGATCAGAAAACACCAATCACCTGTGGTGTCAGGCAGCTCGTGGTGTGGTGATCCCTGGCAGCCATTCATGGAAAAAGGGGAAAACCTGTCCATCTGGAGTCCCTTCTTATCTCCAGAGCCACTGACCGTGAGGAGATGAGCCCAATCTTCGCTCATCCCAGCCAATGCCCCATCTCAGGCTTTGATCCAGCACTACTTAAGTCTAAAAAAGCCCTTCAAACCATTTCATGATCCATCCTGATGATTTTGTAGCATGGACAAGGCATCTTTTCTGACCAGTGGAGGTGGCTGGAGCACGAGGGCCAATCCCTGTTTCTGCCTCACTGCCAAACCCACGGGAAGGAGCAGCTTGCTGGAACTGCAGCACCTGAGCAGGGGCTCATGGCCCGAGGAGCTGAGCCCAGAGAGCACAGCCCAGCCATTCACCCATCTCATTTCAAAGACATTAAGTAAAGCCGAGCCTGCCAGCTTCCCTAATAAGCTGTTCCAATGTTTAATTGCCCACCGTGATCAGAAATAGCATCTTATTTCAAGGCCTGCTTTACGTAATTTTAGCTGCCAGGCAACAGTTCTTTCCAAGAAGGCTGAAGTGCTCTCTGTGGTCACTCAGGCGTGTCTGGGCAGAGCCCTGTCCTTGGCTTGCTGGCCATACTGGTCCTGAACCTGGACCTCACAGGACTTGCAGCAGGGGGATGTGCTGAGCTGTGCTTTTTCCTCTTTTCCCATCCCCACAACACATATCCCATTCCCTTCCTCATCACCACGCCCCAGCACGTCCAGCATGGGTTGCAGGAAGGTCTTACAGCTCTGAGTGTGTGACAACATGAGAAAGAAGACAAGCCTCACTGCTGGCCCTCCCTGCCTATGATTTTCCTGTGGCATAAAAGCTTTTTCTCTTGTTGCAACAGAGAAATTGCAGACAGCTTACCCAGGTTGAGTGCTGTGCTTCTGGACAGTCACTGCTCCTGAGCTGTAGCTGATGGGCCACACAAGGAAACTCCAGTGCTGAATTTCATCCCTCTGGGCAAAACAAGAGTTAACCGCCGTCCTCTCTGCAAACAAAAAATGGCACCTACTTGGGCCCAGATGCCCAGCTATAGTGGAGACAATGAAAGCAATTCAACAGCCCCTGGTTTACCTCATCTAATGCCAGTCCAAGTATTCCCAATAATTAGGCCTTTCAGCCTGGAAAGGCTGGAGCCACAGCTGCTTCCTATTTTCCCAAAGCTGTACAGAGCATTAGTCATTTCACTGGGGTTTTTTTATGACCATGACTACAGCCCAGTAAGTGCGCGCCAAAGCCCAGGCAGGCCAAACCAGCCTGAATTCAGAGTGTGCTTCAGGGGTTTGAAATGTTCCCCTGTCCCCTTTCTGAGTCCCGGTTTTCCCTCCCCACCCAAACAGCCCAAGGCTGCCTGGAGAAATGTCCTGCTAGGTCTGGGCTCCCAGCGTGGACCGGGCTGACCCAAAGGCAGCAGTGATTGCTGGCACTTCCACCCCGGCTATTAATCATTAACCAGCCTTGGGAGTGACCTTGACACTTAATCAGTCACGCAGTCCTTCCTGATGGCAGAGCTTTTCCCCACGCTGTGCTGGCTGGAGAGGGGATGAGGGTTGGATTTAGCAAGCAGGAGCGTTGCTGCGATTTTGGGAGTGCTTGGAGGGCAGTGGGCGTAAGGGAGACCCATCTGCCTTCACCCACCAGCTTTGTTGCCTGGATTGTGACAGGAAAAGCTTTGATTTTACCTCTGGAGGCTCCAGGTGTCCCTGGCTGACACATCCAGTCAAGGGCCAGCCACGGACGTTTGGTTTCCAGGTTCTCTGCCCTCAGTCAAGAGCAGCATTTGTTCTTTGCAATTTAATTTATCTCACCTTAACCGAGTGGTGATGCCCAGCAGAGCAGCTCCAAGCCAGAAGCTGCCTTTGCCATGCAGTGGCCGCCTCTCAGCCCACATTCACGGGGTGAACTTCTCACCTCTTCCCACGGAGAGAGGAAGACTTCCCTGGAAATGGTGGCAATAGAATAGGCTGGTCCCGGAGGTGGAAATTGAGTATTTGCATGTTACTAATGTGGGGGCAGAGATGACCTACAGCTGCTTCTCTCCTCCCTTCTCAGGTAAAGCTGTGTCTGTGCCCAAGGAAGCAAATCCCTCCCCATAACCAGTGATTTTCCCCGGTGAATTCCTGCCCCAGAGGCGGCTGACTCGCACTTCTTGCCAATTTGCATTTCACCCAGTGCTGAACAAAACTGGTTTGACTGAGATAAGGAATGCCTCAGACACTGCTGTTGAAACCCCACAGTGAACCCCCCAAGACTCTTAAAATTCCCCCCCTTTTTTTTTTTCTTCTTTTTAAATTATGAAAGTTTCTGCGCTTCATGATTTCAGCGCAGATGGGAAGATTTCAGCCCATAAATACCAGATTTCACGTCTGGACAGGAGTTGAATTATGGGATCATCTGATTAAAACCCCACAGTAAATCATTAATGAAACGAGCTGTCTGATTATATAAGTCATATTCCTATTATTTCTAGCTTGGCCACCGGCCGAAAGAAGCTGGAAAGTCCAAAGAAACAGCCAACCTTGTCTGTGATTCACACTCCCCCAGCTAAATGACTTAGGAGGAAGGGAGGGACACCATTTCTCAGTAAAAGTGGGGGGTCAGCACTAACTGTGAGGTTTCAGATGGAGAAAGGATCCCCAGGACTGAAGGAGATCCAAGATCCGAATTTTCAGTCAAATAGGTCTGATTGGGAATCTGTGGAGCGCTGCTGGCTCTCAGAGGGTTCTGTCCAACACGACTGCCTGTGGTCAGAGGAGTCTCAGCATGCCTTGGGTTAATTTTTCTGGGAGAGGTTGGGATGCTGGGAGAAGCGGGGATCCAGCTGTGTCTGGTTTCCTGAGCTGTTAGCAGGCAAGCAAGACGACTGCTGCCTTCCACAGGGAAAAGTGTCAGTGGTGCTAAAAAACTTCACTGCCCTCAAATATAGATGTCTTTACTGGCTTTGTTTTCAGGTTCTTCCTGTTTTGATGCTGGAAGGAAAAACCTCTAAATAAATTAAAAAGATGGCTGAGGGGAGGAGGCTTCACTCGGGTTTTTCTTTGATAGGGACCTTTTGAATGTGATATTAAAAGAAAGGAGAGGTCTTTCCGTTATTGAGACCGTGTTTTTGTATTCAGTTCCTGATAGCCCTGTACTCCGCAGCTGGTGAGTCAGGACACCATTTAGAACAGTGTCCGTCTCCTCTGTGGACACTGAAATGTCTGCCTGGATCTGCCTTTTAATCTGTGTGGGTGTCAGTCACCTTTCTGGGAACGGAGGTGAAAAACGTCTTTTTTTTGTCCCTGCTGTTTGTCTTCTTGCCTGGAAGCTCTCCGGAGGAGCTGAGAGGGAGCTGAAGGTTGCTGAATGTGTTCCTGAGGCTGCATGGACTCAGTCTCCAGCAGTCCTTCCGATGTCTGTGTTAACCTAACTGGTAACAGCAAAGAGACAGAGACACTTCAAAGTGTGAATAATCTGTGTTAAACCTGCTCTGATGGTGAGAGCAACCCAGCTGCCCAGCACACTCACTGTTACGTATAATTATATATTTATTTGGGTTTCTTTTCTTCCTTTGCCTTCTACCTCAGACTTCAGGATGACAGACGGTGACACAAATCTCCCAACCATCGAGAGGAAGCTGGGACTGCAGATATGGGGCATAGAGGTATGACAAGAGTGATGGCACATGTCCTCTGTCACAGTGATGGCACGTGTCCTCTGCACATCTGTGTTTATGCTTTAAGAAAGATGAATTCTTGCAGTAATCTGTGTGGGAAAAGAGGGTCCTACAGATAAGATACAGTGGGAAACAGACTCAGTGTCTCTCCATGAAACGTCCAACATGTTATTGTTTTGGTTTCCTGCTCTGTAAAACAGAGATGATAATATTTACTAAGGAAACAGGAATGTGGTGGGACTGAAACCGTTCCTCCAGCACTGGAGGCTTTTCTCACCCCTTTTTGGAACCAATGCATGGCTGCTTTAGCACACCAGAAATTCCCAAAATGGGTTATCCATAGGTAGCCTTAGTCTACACCAGCAGCTGCTGGAAGACACCTATTTTTGCAGCAAAGGCATTCCATGGAGTCTCTTTGTGCTTCTTCCTTGCCTTTCCTGCTCTGTGCCACTGCAAGGAGAGATCCTGCAGCCTGCGAGGTCACCTTCTGCTGCTGGCGGTGTCTGATTTTGGAGCCAAGCTGTGCTCAGTTCTGCCTTTTTCTGGCCCTATTCACCAAAAACGTTCCCCTGCAATGGGAGTGGGTTTAGACTGAGGTGCAGAATCCACTCTGTGGGAAGAGGCTCCAACGTCGCCGAGTGATATCCTGCAGGTCACAACTATGTTCCAAATATCCCAGGGCCTTCACCTTCCCATTTCTCTCCAAAGCACTGCACTGAGCTGCTTTCCAGAGGATCTGTAATTAGAGCCGTGTGGGTTCACAGGGGTCAAGCTGGTACGCTGGGAAACAAGTCAGGCCAGCAGAGGAACGCGTGTCTCTAATTTCAGGGAACCACAGAGGCAGCTGCAGCCCAGGAGCTGCCTGGGGACTGGTGGGTGGCACATCCAGGCACCTGCGCTGGGCAGGCACGGCTGGTTAATTATGCACTTGTGCCAGAGGAAGTCTGCAATTAAGGTCTGGAGGGGTGAGGGACCCGTCAGTGTCCTCAGCTCTGTCTTTTCTCAGCACTGCTGGTTGCCCTGAACCCCTGGCAGAGTGGTTATCCTGACAAAGTGCTGAAAGCTGTCCTTCAGCTCATGGGCACTGAGTAAAAACTGAGCCTGAAACTAAACCTAGGATGAGATGTGCTCACTCTCCTGAGAAGTTCCTTACAAATGCAAGCTGTGGAGCACTTCAGCCTGGCCCCCAGGTCTAAATCCACAGGACTGCAGAAGTGCAAGGAGACTAAAACGCGCTTGTCAGTCTGTCCAAGCAAAATCATCCATTTCCCCTCCTCACCCATTAGTATTTTAGAGATTCCCTCCAGAAGTGGCTTTTCCCAGCTCACAGACTCAGCCCTGATTCTTCCTTCTCCAAACTCTGATTGTCACCTCAGTGTTTTGTGCCCCCCAGCCTCTCCTGTTTCACACACACCAACTTCTTCACTTTTAGCAATGACCCCAACTCCAATTTCTTTACAGAACATGAAGATGGCTCCTGTACCTGAAAAAGCTTATGGGACTTTTTTTGAAGGAGACTGTTACATCATTTTGCACGTAAGTAAGACAGCAAACGCTGGTCTCTGTTGGACAGCTGGTTCAGCCCTTTCTATTTAGATCTGCCTTGGTTCCTGGGTACCCTGTCCTGTGGCAAAAGCACTGTTGAAGTGGTTGTGCATGTGTGCTCACCATCTAATCGTGGATCTGAATTTCACGTGGCTGTTGCGACAACGCTGTCTGTTTAGTAAATCAGAAGTTCAGAGGAGCCATTAACTTAGTAATTCATTAAAAGTGTTTATCTTCCAATCAACTGAGTCATGCTCAGGCATGGCAAAAAAATGACCAGTACATTCCTGGAAAACTCAATCAAGGCCCACATTTAAATGATTTATGAGAGTCCTTGGGGGATGTGGGATGTGACCAGCTGGAGGGTCTCATTTTCAGCAGGTGATGTGGGACATGAAGACATTCCATGCCGTGTGTCACGTCAGCAGCAGAGGCTCTGCAGCCTGTCTCATGTCCCCAAAAGGACACTCCATCAGCCCCACCCAAATTTGGTCCAGACCTACCTGCAACCAGCTGAACCTGGGCTGGCCAGAAGCATGAGGGACTGCTGAGAACCAGCTCTGCTCTGTCCAAACTGCCTCGTGTTCTCAGATTTTGGCAGGAGGATGATGTGTTACACTCACCTCCTAAAGTCCCTTCCAAATCTCTCCATCTGCATAGAGCAGCCGGGGTCCCATTGTACCAAAACCCATCCATATGGTGGAAACCAGAAGCGTTTCCCATTTCCTGTGTCTGAGTGTGCCTCCTGCAAACATCTCTGTCCGTGGGGAGGCAGCAAGGCCTCCACTGCCTCACAATATCCAAATGCACATCCGCCGTGTGCCGGGATGGGAAAGCAGGCTGGGATAGCAACACAGGCTGTGTCTTCTGCTCAAATTCCCCACACGTGCCTTTAAGGTACCTTCTGAGTGCTGGAAGCCTGAGTTACAGGCCCACAAACACACGCTTAGAACACTGGTGTCCTTGCAGGGAGCTGAGAGTGTAAATAGGGATTTTGATGGTCACAGGCTCAGCTTCTGTTGCAACAACTTCCCCAGGCAGAAGAGCCCTTAATCAGCCCACTACTCTCCTTTTCCCTGGAAGACAGGATGGTAAAACCACTCATCTTTGCATTCTGCTTCTTCGCTGGAGTCTCTCCAAATAAAGATTGTTCGTGGGACAATGGGACCTTGATCATCTTCAATAGCAATGTATTAAACTGAGCAATTTTCCCACAAATTAATTATCTGTGCCTGAGGTACAGAGCTGTATTTTATTCAACTCCTTCTGTCGTGTTTCGCTGTGGTATCACTGCACAAAGCAAATAAACAGAACTTAGTGTCAAATCCAGCTTATAAAACGAGCTTTTATTACTTTTCCCAGGTGTCCACGATGGGATTTAACACAGTGGGTGCTGAAAAATAACTGGCACAACTCAAATAACACTAAGCACACCTTCTTCTCAGCCTGCTTGCCTCCTTTTTCTAGGCTGCTGGGGTTTTCTGTAATAAGATGAATCCCAGCGTGCACACACTGGCTCAGCTTCATTTGGAGTTATGTCTGTTTTGCAAGTCAGCAGGAATTCCGAGGCAGTTTGTGCTGCTCTGTCATGTGATATGAGAAAGACAACAGGAAAGAAAGGGTAGCATCTCCAGGCAAATAAATAGCAGTGTGCGTTGCATTTCAAAAGGCGATCTATGAGAAGAATCTGCTTTAAGTCTTAATATCAAAATCTACAAGAGCAGGACAAGCTGAACGCATTAATTTTTTTGTAATTGCACAGGAGCTCAGTTTTCCTCGATAACAGGAGTTATAAAAGACTATCAGACAGAAACATCCTTCGGTTCAGTTTATAGAATCCATAAACGCTCTGCTGAATAAGGAGAGCTCCAGGCTGAGCACCCAGGGAGTTCCTGAGGCTCCGTCCTCTCTCCTCATGCTCAGGAGAAAGGCAGAACTGGGAAAGGACTCTGTGGGTTTGAAACACAAAAATGGGCTGTGTCCTCATCCCGACTTCTCCTTCCCACCTCTTCCAGACCAAAAGGACCTCCCGCGGCTCCGCTGTGGATCTGCACTACTGGATTGGCAAGGATTCCTCCCAGGATGAGCAAGGGGCTGCAGCCATGTACGTCACCCAGCTGGACACCGCGCTCGGAGGCAGCCCCGTGCAGCACCGGGAGGTGCAGGGACACGAGTCCGAGACCTTCCAGAGCTATTTCCGCAATGGGATTATGTGAGTAGCTCAAAATGACCTGTGGATCGTGGCCCCTGGGGTTCCCCCTGCTTCTCTATCTCTCAGAGGCATCCATATCTCAAAAATGTGAAAAATATGGATCAGCCCTGAGGTTGGTTAAAATTCAGAGCAAAGAATTCCTATTTTGAAGGAATTATTTATAACATTGAGTCTAGAGCCGTGGCATTCTATTCCACTGGTCATTTTCCCAGATATTTGCAGTGATTGCATCTTAACCTCCCTTTTGTTCACCCCAGGGTCTTCATTCCTCTCCTCCACAGACTTTCAAGTGCCCATTCAGAGCACTTCAGACTAATACCCACCTTGAAGTGAAGTGCTGAGTTGGCTCACACTGGGAGTAACATTCCTGTAGTGGAAGGAAAGTTTGAGCTTCTGTCATCTAAAAGATACTGTTGAATATATGATATGTTGATCTATTGAATCCAATCCCAGGGCCTTTGCTCACTCTGGGGTTTTTGGAAGGACTGCAATCACTGTCCTCCAAGGAAGATCTTCATTGGCAATAAACAGCCTGAGTGCCTTGGTTTTAAACAGGTGAAGGAAACTCAGATGAAAACCCATCCTGGGTCAGTATCCTCCACCCCAGCCTGGCTGGATATCGCTGTCTTGTGCATCTCAACAACTTCTCATGAATCTCCTCAGAACTTTTCTGAGACAGAAAAGTGCTTTTAGCCTCATCTTAAAGACGAGTAAGGGACAATGAAGGACTGAAAATCAGACCCTCAAAACCATTCTGTTTGGAAACCTATCTGCCTCTGAAATCAGCATGAATTAGAATTTGTCTGGGTCTAAACCACATCCCTGTGGTCAGTCAGGAAGTCTGAGGCAGAATGAGAAATTAAAGCAAGCTCTTTCCACATCTTGGCAGGTGGACTAATCACCAGAGCATCCTTCTGTGGGTATCTTTAACTGGGCCAAACAAGTCTAAAGTGCTGTGAATCACATTTCTGACCACATTAGCCAGTACCTTTCCAGCTGTGATAAAATACATCTACTACCCACATGGCAAAAAACTATAGTCAGCAATTGTCCCTTTTTTCCCCTAAATGGCAATTGCATTGTGTCAATTATTACTGCAGTGTGAACAATGGATCTGTTTTCTAAAATGGTCTAGGATATGTAAGAGTGGGTTAGACTTGCCCAAAAAACATTAAAAGGGTTCCGGAACTTCCTTTGGGGCTTGTGTCCTCTCGTGATGTGATTGTGCAAAGTTGCCACAAGAGAGGGGATGGTCTTGTGGCGTGAGGTGATAACAGTGCTGAGAGTGGCTACTGCAAAGTGTGCGTTCAAGGATGAAAGAAAAATATTGGGAGGTAAAATCTGAGAGAAAGACAGCATCCTGTACCTGTTTAGAGCTTTGTTCTGCTTCTGGCGACAGTTTCCTGTCTAAGCTACTTTTGACAGTATAACTAATTTGAAGAAAACTAAATTTTAGCCAAAAGTTTGTTTTCTGCCAAGTCTGCTTCATGTTTTAATTGAATGCTTATGGAATGTTTCAATTTTGGGATGCCGCTGCCATGGTTAATGGGATTTTCAGTTTGGTTGTGTTTTGCTTCCATTGCCATCCCTGACCTGCCTGTTCATTTTCTCCCAGGATGTTTAATGCTTGGAATCTATGATCTTTAAAGTCTTGTCCAACCTAAATGATTTTAAGATTCTGTAATTGAGTGCAGAGCAGCAACACAACACCCATAAGAGACAGACAGACACCATGATAAGAACCATGAACAGCTGTGAGGCAACCCAGCATTTGCCACTGCAGTTTTAGGCCTTTGAGGTTATTTTGCCTCTAGATTTTTCAGTTGTCACAAACTGGTGATGTTGGGATGCTTGGGATGTTCTCAGAGGATAGAGGGGAAGGTATTTTCTAACCAGCTCTAACTCTTTATTCCCTGCTGCACAACAGCTACAAGAAGGGAGGAGTGGCTTCAGGATTTAAGCACGTGGAGACCAACATGTACAACATCAAGCGTCTTCTTCACGTCAAGGGCAAGAAGCACGTGTCAGCCACAGAGGTAAGAAGAAGACCCTGCTCTTCTTATGGATCATTTCTGCTTCCCTCTCCTCCTACACTCATTTTCGAGCAGATTTGCCTGGTGGGTATCTCATTTCTGCTCAAGGACTTCTATTTCAGGACAGTTTTCAAGCCCTCACTTGGGGGTTTGGTGTTGCCATGAGAGAAGCCACTGTGCTCAGTGACAAGCTGAGTGCCAGCAGAGTGAGCAGTCACTGCAAACCCATTCTTACATCCCCAGGGACAGGTTTGCCATGGCTGTGACTTGTCACCTGCAGCTCTCCTTGTCCTCCCCACTTTGCCAAACTCTCTCGTTTCCCTGTGACAGGTAGCGCTCTCCTGGGACAGTTTCAATAAGGGAGATGTTTTCTTGCTGGACCTTGGTAAAGTGCTGATCCAGTGGAATGGACCCAGCTGCAGCATTGCTGAGAAATCCAGGGTGAGTACAGGCGAAAGCCACTTGGTTTAAGGTGGCATCTTTTGATGCCTGAGGAAAAAAAATTAAAGAAGAAAACTCAGTGTTTTTACAGCGAAAATCTTAAGAGCAACAACATGGATATGAGCAAGGAAAATAATGATACATTTTCTACTTGCCCATCTGCTGGTTTTAGAGGCCCATGGAAGTGCTTTGCTGCAGTTCAGGCCTGGCCTCAGGTTGGGTTTCACAGGCAGCCGAGGGCACATCACTAGTTCCAGCCCCAGAAAGCTGTCCAGCTCCCTCTGGAGCTCATCTCCATCCCTCTGTGCCCTGTTGTTTGCATGGCATAGGATTAGAAAGTCAGCATCTCCGGTAGGGTTAGCTGCAGTAACCACCCCAGGGTAGGTTAATTTTAATTTTTTGTTTACAGCATCAACAGGGAATTCCGGCTTGGCCAGTATGAGACAAGCAGGAATGCATTACCCAGGTGCTGATGGGTCAGATCTGTAGCTCTTAAGGCACTTTGCAAAGGGATCATTATCCTTATTTCACTGATAGAGGAACCAAGGTACAGAGGTATAATAAAGCAAGATACAGCAGTGGGTCATCAGCAAAGCTGGTGGCCGAGCTCGTGGTCATTATAATATTAAAAGGCAGGTGGGTCTGCTCTGTGCCTGGTGTCCCTTGATGAGCTGGGAGGGGGGGAATCTCCACAGGGAATGCCATTTTCAGGGCACAGTGGAGATCCTATGGACACTGAAGATATAAAGCAATCCTCAGCACAGGAGGGGGAGCAGGTTCGTGGCTGCTGGGTTCATCTCAGGCCTCAAGCAGGTCATTCCCTATGTCTAATAAAGACAGGAATCTTTCAAAGCTAATGCAGTAAGAGTCATAGGAACAAAAAAATTCAATGGAAAATGGGAGATTTCAGCCTAATTAGCTGCTTGACATTTCACGCTGCTTTTTTCACAGAAGACATCCACGTTTTTTGAACACTTGAAACGTGTAAATGTAAAACTTCACCACAGGGCAGCCGGGGTCCTGCAGCTCTGCAGCATCCTGCCTCGTTGGCCTCAGCATGTGTGCATCTCTCCCCCAGACCATCCCACGAGGCCATTGGACCTGCCTGTGTACAGTCACACACAGGCAGCGCCTGTTGTGGCTCCCACACGCCTGTGCCCTGCGGGAGCCGCATCAGCAGCGACTACAATTAGCAATATTTTCCTATGAGTTAGTTAATAATCAGGCATTACAGACATATCTGCTTCTTTAATAGCTGAATTTGGAGGGCACTAGGAGCTTCAGAGAGCTGTGATAACCTGGCTTGGGCTGTTGGTGCTCTGGCACCGCTTGGGGTCTGGGGCTCGCTGAATTGGTGGTGTGTGTCAGGACCAACCCACTGTGGGTCCTTGCGCAGGGTCTTGCTCTGGCTCGGAGCATCAGGGACAGCGAGAGGGGCGGCCGTGCCCAGATTGGCATCATTGACAACGAGAGGGACTCCCCGGACCTGATGCAGATCATGAGGATGGTGCTGGGCGAGAGGCGCGGGGAGCTCCGCGACGCCATCCCCGACACCAAAGCAGACGAGCTGCAGAAAGCCAACGTCCGGCTCTACCAGTAAGTCCAGGGCTCCAAACCCCATCCCATCTCACAGAGGGCTCTGTGGGGTCTAACTCAGCTCGGTGGCTCTGTCTTGCAGTGTCTACGAGAAGGACAATGACCTGGTGGTGCAGGAGATCGCCACCCGGCCCCTGACGCAGGATCTGCTCCAGCACGAGGTGAGACAAAGCCAGAGTGGCCTTTCCAGCGAGAAAAGGAGGCTATGGCTCATTCTGTTTTCAGCTGAGCACCTGTTTCCTGAAAATTATCAGGCCTTCCATCACTAGGACAGCTTAGCCCTGCTGTTAGGTTAGGACAGCTTAGCCCTGCTACAATCTCAGCAGCCGGAGGTAGGTGGTGTGTTGAAGCTGTTCCAAGAAGAGATGGCAAATTGATGCTCTCAGCCAAGGATTATATTAGCTTGGCAATCACAGTGAGGGAGAGCTGCATACCAGGAATAAATTCCAGATGGAATGAAGGCTTCTTAATACCTGATGTTCAGGGATAGCCTTCCCTCTGCTGACTCCAGAGCAAATAAATACCCTGCTCACGAAACCAGGGAGATTTGTTTTCCTGCCATAGCAAGTGGCTGGTCTCAGTGACCCACCCTGGGAGGAGATTTCCTGACAGACCCTCTGTTCAGAGTTTTTCAGAAAACAGAGGCTTTTCTTCTGACTAAAATTTGGCAGAGAAGTGCTCATCCTTAATTCTCTGCAGTGCAGACCAGCCTATTCCAAAGCAGCATTGTGCCGCAAGGCTCCCGCTCCCCTTTTCATCCTGATGTCAGCCTTGTTAAAATCTCAGCCTCCCTGTGCAGACATATGAAGCCTTTATCTTTCCTTTCATAGTTCAGTTTGAAAAAGGCGCAGCCCTTGGTCCCACAGCATGTTTGGAGCACCAGCTCTCTGCAGCGGGGATGGGCTCAGCACACGCCTCATCCCCTTCGGGTTCGGGATCCTGCTGCGTTCACAGCAGTGCAACACTTTCAGCTCCAGATCAGGCATCTAAATGGGGACAAAATATCCGTGCAGAAGATGTCAAACTCGGACCATTCCTGCTCCTTCAGTAGCAGATTTGGGTGTAAATGAGCACCACCACCAGCACGGTGGGGGTGATATTTCAGCATACACTTTTCTTGGGCCCTTTTAGAGCTGGTGGTGGTTTTGGTTTGAGATCTTCTCCTGTGAGATGGTAATAGCCAGTTTTGAGCAATGCCTAAGAAAAACACATACTTTAACAGTTACAATTATAAATCAGCAGCCTGGGCTGGGTGTGCCCACACCTATGAACCCCTGCTCTGTGGGGTTGGTGGTAGTTGTACTCCATTTATGAACCATGATAAATTCATCCTCTGTTATCTCTGATAACGGCTGCAGCAGGGCTAGAGCTCTTCAAGGCAGAGAAATGAGCTAGATATACATCTAGCCTAAATCTCAAGAAGGATCCAACCTGATCAGGCTAGAAATGATGAGCTTTTCCTGCACGGAGCTTTTCATGTCTGTTTTTTTCTGTTTCCTGGTTTTTTGGTTTAACCTCAGGACTGCTACATTTTAGACCAAGGTGGCTTCAAAATTTATGTCTGGAGAGGAAAAGCCTCCAGCCCGGAAGAGAAAAAAGCAGCATTCACTCGAGCTGTGGTGAGTTGTAATATAGTGCAAACAATGTTGTGGGCGGTTGATATGTGCTGATCTAGATCTGACCACTAATTACAATTAAGTGTAGGTCTTGGGGAGCTGGCCTGAGTAATAACAGAGAGAGAAGTTAAATGTCTAGGGGAGGCATGATGACGTAAACACAGAATTGTTAGTCATCAAATTGTGCTAGGACTAAGATCTGCCACTAAAACTAAGAAAAAAATGGTTAAAGAAAATAAAGTATAAAGGGAAATACTTTTTTACATGGTAAATAGTAGACTTCTGGAATCTGTTGGTTCAAGGGATGGTGGAGTCAGAGAGGATCAGCAGGGTCAAGATAGGATCAGACAAATTTGTGCTCAAAAGGTGCATAAGCAGATATTAAAGGGGCTCTGATGTCCATGTGTTATTTTCTGTCAGAGAATTCCTCAGCTCTTCCTCTCAGAAAAAATTAGCCTCAAGGGAGCCTGAGCAAGTAAAGCATTTGGTATTTTTTTACAAGTTGGCATGTTGAAGTGAAGACTGAGGGAACATAGCTTTTAATCAGCCACTTACTTAGGAGAAGACCATGGCCTCATCTTCCATGTGATCTAACTAGGAGATACTGAATTTCAGTGGTTTCACCTTCAGCAAGGTCCTACCTGGAGACACCCAGCTTCAATAGGATTGCACCTATTGTCTCAGAGAAGAAAAGCTTAAAAAACTTTGCTTTAAAAATTGTCTCACTGTCCTCTGTGCTCCTTTCAAGAGCTTGACTCAGGCTCATTTTAGTAGGCAATCATCTCTGCAAATTCTGGCCCTGAGCTACACGTGTAGAACAAAAGATATGTCTTTCTTTGAGTGTGGCAGGTGGGAGGGATGGGAGGACCATCTGCTCTGCTTTTCCCTGGGGGCAGTGTGTGGCTGCAGTTTTTACAGCTGAAGTTGGATGCTCAGAAAGCCACAATCAGGCTCCTTCCCTGAACCATGGCTGCCAGCACTGCACCTCGGGTCATCCTGGAGCCTGCTGAGATAAACACGAGAGCGGTTCCCGAAACTGAGCAAGAATTTTGGCGTTGTGGCGGAACACAGAAAATTTTCTTCCCACTCATATTGTATCAAGCTTCTCTGTTGAAGTAGTCTTTTAACTCAATAGTAGCACTATTGCAAAGAAATAATACGGGTTTAGGAGGGGGAAAAAAGAAGAAAAAGGGTTTGTGAGAGTTCAGTCCCTTCAGAACAGACTTCATGCTCTGGGGTGCAGAGTTGCCTCCACCCCTTCATTCCCATGCTTTCTACCAGGCTACAGGCAGGACAGTCTTCCTGGCTTAGAGAGGGACAAAAAGTTTGGAGAAAAGGGGTAAGGGTAGGGTTCAGTCCCCTAAAGACAGAAATAAACATGGATACTACAGCAAGAGTCTGCAGTCACCTCTGATCAGTCTGAATGCAAGTCTTGGGGTGAATCCTGCCCTGTATTCAGTGAGGGACGTTCACTCTTAGGGCTGGTTCAGGTCCACACCCCTTTTCTCATGTCTGTAAAAAGTGAAAAGCTCACGTGTCCCCACTAATGACCCTTCTGAACCCCACCAGGGTTTTATCCAAGCCAAAGGCTATCCTTCATCCACCAACGTTGAGGTGATCAATGATGGAGCAGAGTCAGCCATGTTCAAACAGCTCTTCCAGAGGTGGACAGAAAAGAACGAAACACAAGGGCTGGGCAAGGTCTATACTACTGGCAAAATTGGTGAGCACGTTGGTCCTGGGTTTTCCTACCTGTGCTGAGCAATAGCTGAGGGAACATCATTCACAGCTATCCCCTGCCCTAAGGATCTTGAAAATCTAATGCACACTCTCCTAGTGCCTTGTATTTTCCATCATCTTTGGTAGAGGGAAAGGATTCATTAACTGAATGACATTCAGCTCTGCTGAATTTTCCTGTATGAACTAAATTGCCACTTACTCTAAATGTAAATGTTGGCAGAGAGTCACTCCCCTCTGAACAATTGTATGCAAGATTTCCCACTTGCAGAACATCCAAATTTCCTTTGTAAAGGGCTAATGCTGATCCTGATAAGGAATTCTGCTTTCATTTACACTGGCATCCATTCAGTCCCCTGCTGGTGTCAATGGAATGATGCTGTATTTACACTGGGTGTAAATGGTGTATTTATCACGCTGCTGAAGGGAATATTACAATGCATTAACCCCAAAGACTGAACAATTCTAAAGAGAAAGAACTTGTTGATGAATGATGGGGAGGTGACAGAGATGCTGAACGTCTCCATCAATAACGGCTTGAGAGCCACAAATCTCTTTCCCTTGCAAGTTCTCTCTTTTCTCTCCATCTCTGTTTCTCTCTGTGCTGTCCATCAATACTCTCTTTCTTTGTCACGAGCTGGAGAAATGCAGGCATTGTATTTCTGAAATCAACATTTTAAAAGCAGGGAAATATTTATAGATTTGGAGAACAATGAAGAATTTTCAGTCAGCAGACTACTAATATTTTTACCAGCCAGCCATCACTGGGACATGCTGTATGGCCAATCCCAGCCTGTAACAGGTCAACACTGAAGTGTGTGAGCTCTTGCATATTCCAAAATCAACACTGGTTTACTGGGGGCAGGAGTGGCTTCTTGCAAACCTGGACCGGGTTTTTCTTGCTGTACAGTGGTTGTGTGTGAGGATGATGGGAAGGGTTTGTGTGTTGTTGTGCATTCACTGGGTTCTTGTTTTTGTTCTGCTGGCACACACAGCCAAGGTGGAGCAGGTGAAGTTTGACACCACCCAGCTCCACGCCAGGCCAGAGCTCGCAGCTGAGCAGAGGATGGTCGACGATGCCTCTGGGGAGATCGAGGTGAGAGAGCTCCTTTGGCTGACAGAGGGTGCAATAATCAGCCTGTTTCCAAGCATCACTTGGTTTGTTCAGCTTAGGGGAGACTGAGGACGGACCTCATGGCAGTTTACAGCTTCTTCACGAGGGGCAGGCACTGATCTCTTCCCTCTGGTGACCAGTGACAGGACCTGAGGGAACACCTGAAGCTTCAGTGGTGTGTTAGCCGAAGGGCTGTGCTCTGTCCTCACCTTGACTCCACTGCTGCTCACCAAGGTGTTTCTTTCCCTAGGTGTGGAGGATTGAGGACTTGCAAATGCAGCCGGTGAACCCCAAGACATACGGGCAGTTCTACGGGGGTGACTGCTACCTGGTCCTGTACACCTACCTGAGGTCAGGCAGACCCCACTACGTCCTCTATATGTGGCAGGTAGGTAAAGCAGAGCAGAGGGCACTGTGCTGTGCCTGCTACACAAACCTAAAGCTGAAGGAAGCAATTGCACACAAAAATCCCAAGCAAAGCACCTAGAAGAACTCAGATACCCTTTGCTCATCAGTTTCAAGTACCCCAAGCTGTCCTTTGTAGGCAGCATGGACACTGATCCCAAACTGGCATCAGACTGAGCACTAAAAAAGTCAGAAAGAGTAAAGGCTTGCAGTGCTGAGGTCAAACTTTGGAGTCAGACTGTCCCTTAAAGCCTCAGTTCCTGGAGTTTTGTGGGTATATGAACATCTCTGCTTTCCTTTTTAAAGTATATTTTCCTGCCCTGGACTGCAGAGAGAAGCTTCAAAAATGGGACTCTAAAGTCTACAAAACCAGAATGCCAGTGAAATTTAAATATCGGGAAGTTTTAACTCTGATCTTCCGATACCACACACTTTGGGATTGGCAAGATGTTGGGTTGTGAAGAGGTTTGTACCCTTGCCCTGATCACACTGCGTGTGTCACCTCTCTGTCCCCCAGGGCCGCCACGCCTCTGTGGATGAAATCACTGCCTGTGCCCTCAATGCCATCGAGCTGGACAAGAAATACGGGGATGAGGCCGTGCAGGTGCGAGTGACAATGGGCAAGGAGCCCAGGCACTTCCTGGCCATCTTCAAGGGCAAGCTGGTCATCTACGAGGTAACGTGGGTTTGGAAGGTGGGAACACCAATGATGGCTTGGCAGCTGCAGTGGAAATAGTCCAATAAAAACGGGCTGATAATCAGGAAGGGAGCCTGCCAGCTCTGCACGGGCTGGCAGAGGGGACATTTCTAGCACTCCCCAAGCAGTCAGAACACTGTTGGTGTAAACACAGTCCTGGACTGACCCAGCTCAATTGTCCACCCCGGAGCTCCAGCAGTGATGTGTGAGGTTCATTCCAACTCCATCCCAAAATATTTTGCAGTTAGAATAAGGAAGTAATCCTGTGAATCATAGATGCTGCTGTCCAGAAAGGGTCCTCCAGAACATCCTACAAACATGATTTGAATTTTCCTTGCCAGAATTACACGTGATAACTACCAATCCACTTCACTTTCTGCCTTGGCTGGTGACATCTGTGGTGGAGAAATTCCAAATGACAATGGGAGAGGGGGACTGCCCTCAGCTCTCAGTGTTGGTCCCACTATATGGTTTCCACATATGCAGATGTTCAGCTAAAATGACCACAGCTGGAAATCATGGTCCAGCTGCCTTGCCCAGGCAAATCCTCTGCAGATACTGAGATGTGGTCACATTCATCTTGAGGATATTGATGGGAGCCGGTCAAGACTCAGTAATCATGGAGAAATGTGCGAGTTGTGCCATGTGGGTTTCATTCTGACCTGGAATCAGAAGGTGTTTGGATTTCCTTGCCTGCTCGGTGCAGAACCATGGTCCATCATTGCAGCAGTGAGGAGGGCTGCGAGCCTGAAGCCTTCCTCAAATCAATCACACCCTGGATCTGTGTGTCCTCCTCACCTCCCAGTACCATCCTTCCCTCTCTTCCCTTGCAGGGCGGCACGAGCCGGGCTCAGAAAAGCACGCCCGAGCCGGCAATCCGCCTCTTCCAGGTGAGGGGCACGGATGAGGTGAACACAAAGGCCACAGAGGTGCCAGCCCGAGCCTCCTCCCTCAACTCAAACGATGTCTTCCTGCTCACCACCAGCCAAGTCTGCTACCTGTGGTGTGGGAAGGTGAGTCTGCAATGAGACATGGGGAGGCAGCCAAAGGAATCTGAAATTGCTGAGGTGGGGCTTGAGTCTCCTGCCTTTATGTGGTCATGGAGGTGAATCCTTGGGCAGGTGGCCCATTAATTCAGTGGAGAAATGGCCTCAAGTTGCACCAGGGGAGGTTAATATTAGATATTAGGAAATACTTCCTTACAGAAAGAGATGTCAAGCATTTGAACAGAATGCCCAGGGAAATGGTGAAGTCACCATCCCTAGAAGTCTTCAACACATGTGTGGATGTGGCACTTGATAACATGGTTTAGTGGTGCTGGGTTGGCAGTTGGACTTCATGATCACAGAGGTCTTTTCCAACCTTCATTATTCAGTTGAGAAAAGTGCACCCAGGAAAGGGCTCTGTCTATGGAGGGTCAACAGCAAAAGCCTTCTCTATAAAAGTAACCCGTGTTGGGCTTCATCTCACCTCGCTGTGGATGTTCACACAGCTTTTAGGTGAATGAATCACCCCACATTTTCCAGCTGTAAGAAATCAACCAGGATGAGAGCAAATTCATTCATCTTGTTTCAGTCGTGTGTCAGGATGAGATGGTAGATCAAACCAAAGCAGAGAAGTTGTGGATGCCCCATCCCTGGAAGTGTTCAGAGCCAGGTTGGGTATGGCTTGGAGCGTCCTGTTTGAGTTTGAAGGTGTTCCTGATGATCTTTAAAGTCCCTCCTAACCCAAATAATTCTGTCATTCTGTGAGTTTTGCTCTAGGTGCCGTTGGCTGCACTAAATGTCCCTTCAAGGACCAGAAATGGATTCTGAGTTATCAGCTCAAGAGTATTCAAGCACTCTAAAGCTCTCCAGAGGACTAAACCAGCTTTTCCCCACAGATGAGTTCTGCCAGTCTGTCCCTGACTCCACCTCAATCTTTTATCCTGAACACAGGGATGCAGTGGAGATGAGCGGGAGATGGCAAAAATGGTGGCTGACATCGTTTCCAGACGAGACAAACACACCATTCTGGAAGGACAGGAGCCAGCAGAGTTCTGGGAAGCTCTGGGAGGCAAAGCACCTTATGCCAGTGAAAAGAGGTAATAGTGACCTGCTTGTTCCTCTGGGCCTGGCCAGGGGACATTAAGCAAGGCATCAAAACTTTTCAGGAAAGTGGATACTTTGATACTGTGGTCTCAGTAAAGGGAGTATGAGGCCAGAATATCACCAAAACCTTGGTCAGAAATGACACCAAGATGTTTCTTTCCTGGCTTTTGGGCCAGGAGTTCTCCTGAATTAAGAGCTACAGGTCCAAAGCCTGCAGACAAGGATGTGCTACATCCTCCTTTTCCCCCAGTAAACTCACCCCATATCTCATCCTAAGGGCTGCAGGAACCATTTCCGGCCATTATCAGCTTTATGGGCAGCCCCAGAAGACCCATGAGACTAAATCTGCTTTTTAACAACATGGATTTCTCCAGCCCTCTGGGCAGGCGATGGTTTCCTTTGCAAACAAGTGATCTTTCACCTCACATCAGGCTCATCACCAGAATGAGAGAAGGGTTCTGCTTTTGCCTTCTTTGGATGGAGAAACAATTACCTTTAAAAATCATTAAAATGGTCTGAGAATCCCCTGAAACCTGATATTGCTGACTTTCAGGCTTTTATGCCGTGTTCCACCTCTTCCTTCAAGGCCGTGACATGTAGCTTCAGGGCCCTGCAGTGAGCCAGGAGGGAAAGATTTCCACCTTGCTTGTTTTTTCCCTCCCTGCCATGCCTGAGGCAGGTTCCAGGAGCAGGTCACACACTACCAGCCTCGCCTCTTTGAGTGCTCCAACCAGACGGGTCGGTTCATCATGACGGAGGTGGTGGGCTTCTGCCAGGAGGACCTGGATGAAGATGATGTCATGCTGCTGGACACGTGGGAAGAGGTCAGCAAAAGCCTCCTCCCCTTCTCCCCAGACATATTTTCAAACAGCTTGTGGCTTTAGTTGGTGTTTATTGAGTTGGATCTCAGCCCACGATGGTTCCATCTACCTTGAAATGTGCAAGATATACCGGAGATGTTTATGCTCCGTGCCTGTCTCAAAAGCAAAATCTTCCTTCGCTGGGGGTAAATTTGGGCTCAGAATCACGGGGGGCTATTGGGAAAACACATTTCCAGTCTTCTCTTTGCTCCCATTGGCAGGGGAGAACAAACACCCATGTCTGCACAGGTTCTAATGTCTCACTGACCTTCAACACTTTCTCCCCTTGCAGATTTTCCTTTGGGTTGGCAAAGCCTCCAACGCACAGGAGAGGAACGAGGCGATTGCCTCGGCTAAGGAGTATCTCAAGACCCATCCGGCCGGGAGGGACTTGGCAACTCCCATCATCCTGGTGAAGCAGGGCTATGAACCCCTCAACTTCACAGGGTGGTTCAACGCTTGGGACCCCTACAAATGGAGCGTAAGTTGCTGGAAAAGCCCTGTGGTGTGCTTGTGTTCTCAGCGGTGCCTAGAGGGTGTTGTTGTCAGTGCATATATGATGCATGGAATGAAACCTCACTAGGACGTGTCCTGAGCTTCACAGAATCATGGAATGGCTTGGGTTGGAAGGCACCTTAAAGATCATCCAGTTCCAACCTCCTGTCGTGTGGGGGGACATGAATTCCTGGGTGCTGTCTGAGCAGCTTCTGCTCCTTCACCAGCAAAATGTATCTGTTTGGTCAAACTGAGGCTTTTGCAAATGTAAATAAATTTGCTTGAACTCAAAATACTCATATTTTTATAAATGTTAGGTTCTAAGTCAGGTTTGCGATTTCAGCCAAAAAGAGGTGGGGACTACGAGTAGTAAAATCAAGTTCAGAGGGAAAACAGACGCTCCCCACATCATAAGGGAAAAAAAAACCAAAACCAAACCAAACCAACAAAAGTTCATTGTTGAAAATGCAGCCACAGAGGCAAATTTATGACCCAGCTTTAAGGGCAAACTGTGGGGAAATGAAAGATGTGAGCAGACAGGTCTTGTGTTCAGGTTTGTGGAAAGCCCATCAGAGCCCAGGAGCTCCTGAGCAAGGTCACCCTTGGTCCCTGCACACCAGCCTTCAAAAGTAGAGTTACAAATACCAGCTCCTCCCTATATGGAAATGGAAACCTGCCCCAGGAGATGACTGGGAAAGAAAAATTCCTTTCTCCCCTCTTTCCCCAGGACTTCACACTGCAGGAAAACTCTTACAGAGGTATTTTATTTACTGTATCTGGGTTTGCATTGTTTTTCTTCCCAATCCGTGTGGTGGTGGAGAGCCTGTCTTGACAGCTGGATCTGGAGAGATAAGACAGCAACTTGCAATGACCCTTAAAAATACATTGATGCTTAGAACAAAGGTCAAAACTTGTGGGTTTGTTTTATTTTTTTTTTCCGAGAAACTGCTGAAAAACAAGGATACAGTTCATAAAATATGGGCCTCTAAAAATATCCCCTGTAGGCAGCTTCAGCAACTACAGACAAGCCATCCAAACTGTTGACATCCCAGAAACATCTGGTGTGTGTTCTTTGCTCAGTCTTGGGTCTAAATCTGTTTTCAGTGCAGTCCATGTGTTTATGTTGCTTCTGCTTGTTGGGAAACTTTGTTGGATGATTCTGTTAAGAACTGACATCTCCTGGCTGCTTAGGAAAACACAGTCATGAGCTTTGCCACTTTATCTAGCATATTCCATTTTTTAAAAATAGAAAATAAGAGGTGTCTGGTAATACATGGCACCTAATTACAAGAAGTCAGGGCTTGAGGCTTTGAAAAAATCTGTTGTTTTAGCTAAATTAATCAGGAAAGGGGAAAAAAGGAATATTACTTCAGGCATTGCAAGATTCATGTAAAATGTAAAAGATTTAAACCCAGCGGTAAAGATGATTTCTCTTCGTTTGCCTTCTGCTCTAAAGTCTTTAAATTTCCTGGTTTTGCCTGTTATTGTACAACTACAAAGGCTGAAGTCCATTTTTTTTTTCCTTAGTTTTCAAGTGAAAGCTCAGATTCTGGCAGTCTCCTGATTCCAGGCGTTTGCAGGAGCTGCCACATTAGTGGCCATCACTGGGCTTTAAAATTCATGATCTCCCGAGCCCGCTGGAGACCAGGAGTGTGGGCTAAAGGCAGCCACAGGTTCTCACAACTCTCTCTTCCCTTTAGGATGGCAAGTCCTACGAGGAAATGAAGAACAGCTTGGGAGACGTGTCGGCCATATCCGAGATCAAAGTGGTGAGTTGTGTCTTGGCCATGCAAGTAGGAAACACCTGGGTTCAAGCACCACCACATCCCCCAGCTGTATGCACAAAGGAGGGGACACCAGGATCAGGGCAGGGATGGGAACCTCAGGCTGCCAGGATGAGTGCTGTGCTCCTCTGTGGGAAGCAGAGGGAGACGTGATAAATAACCCATAAATACACCCAGACCTCCTGGGCCTCTTCCAGTCCTGCCCAGAGGCATCTGTGAGCAGGACATTGTCCAGCTGCTTTAATGCAGAACAAATCAAGGTGTGTGCAGCTCAAAGAGGGTGCAGATAAGTGTTTTGTGAGTAGTTTGCAGTGGTGGAGCCCCTGAGACCTCGAGCAAGGGTCTCTTGGTCAAGAAGGGCATAGCCCAGTCGGGGATCCTCCAAAGCACAGAGGAAATGAGGTCCCCGCAGTCCCAAGTGCCATTGTCACACGGGTCAGTTCTGCCCTGGGCAGGGTCAGGATGAAGGCTGGAAGGAAGTGGCAGGTTTGGATGAGGAGAGCTGGCTCATCAGGGAGGGGCGTGCAGGCAATTTAGATGTTTTAGACATGGTAGACATCTAACCTCACCTTCTGTCGTCCCACATGTGCCTTCCCCTGATGTTAT
Source organism: Rhagologus leucostigma (assembly GCA_013397725.1). Lineage (NCBI taxonomy): Eukaryota > Metazoa > Chordata > Aves > Passeriformes > Rhagologus > Rhagologus leucostigma. The sequence continues at coordinate 352,250 of VZTD01004775.1, read as the reverse complement.
CTTGAGAAGAATGAGACTGCTGTAAGTATCCTCAGTTCTTTGTAAGAGCTCTCATTAGTGTGTGCTTGTAGCAGTCCTAACACCAAGGTGTAGCATTTACGGAGGCACTGCACTAACGCTTTAGTTGGGGCTTTCCCCTTGCTGCTTTGGAGCTACAGATAGTCTGTGCCAGAAGTAGTCCCCCACAACCCCACAACCAGCAGAAAGATCCTGGGATCATCCCCAACTTGCTCTGCCAGAGCATCTCATCCTGACGTGTTTTCCTCCGTTTGGCAGGACCTGAACAACCTCAGCCTGAACAAGAGGACCCTCAGCACTTCCAGCCTGGCTGGTTCAGGTACAGCAAGTGCCTCCTCAGAGTACAAATCTCACTTCAGCCACAGTGACAGCAACAGCTACAGCAACAGCAGCAACTACAACAGCAACAGCCACAGCAGCCCTGCCATGGTGCCCAACGGGGAAGGGATTTACTCCCGAGAGGTGCTGATGCACAGGACGGTGGATGAACTTCCAGAAGGCGTGGATCCCACTAAAAAAGAGGTGACAGCATTGCTGGTTTGATGCCTTTCTAACTTAACCTGGAACTGGCTAAGTGTACTTTAGGCTGCTAAATCCCGCTCAGACTCAAGGGGACACTGGCAGGACACACAGGAGTGACCAAAAGCAGGGGCTTCATGTGAGGAAATTCACAGAACCATAGAATGGGCTGGGTTGGAAGGGACCTTAAAGATCATCTAGTTCCAACCCCCTGCTGTGGACAGGGACACCTTGTGGTGGTTTTAGCCTAGGCGAAGTAATTACGGGGTTTTTATGGCAGAAAAAAAAAGAATTTTAAGTAGTAATTTTTAAAAAATGTTTCCATCTGGTAGAGTTGTTTTGCTCTGCCACCCAACCTCTGTCCTCAGAGGGACAGGGGGACAAGGTGACAGCTGAGAACAAAGCCAGAATTTGCATTTTGCTTGAGCTGTAGGTGAACGTTTTCGTTCAAAACTCCCCCCAGAAGAGATTTTTTTTTTATTGTCAGAGAGCTTGCATTTCAGCAGTTTTCAATTTCAGAAGAAATGACACATCCCAGATTTCCAATCAGCCCAAGGATTTTGGCAATGTCTGCAGCTGAATCCAGGCAAGCTGATGGGAAGGACAGAGGGCTGATTCCCTCTACTCCCTGTTATCCATGTTTGATCGATGTCCTGCCCAACAGATCTGGCAAAGGCCAACAGCCAGAGCCAGAGTCATGATCCACAGCTGGGCCCTACATGAGTTCTTCTACCCAAAATACCAGGAAAAAACTCAGCCTCCCATTCCCACAGGGCCTTTCTCCATATCCCTGATGAGCCTGCTTTCTGCAAACCTTCTCTTTCCAGCAATGGGAGTGAACATTTCCAGTGAATATTTTAGGGGAGGGGACTGAGCGAGGGGGAGATGCTTTCACTCTGAATCACTACCTAAGGAACCACCCAAAACTCTGGCCAGCAGAGCTTCCCTGGTGGACCATAAATCGTCCTGGCCACAGTATGATCAGCAGGGACTAAATTCCAGCCAGATCGTGCTAACTCCTCAAAACTGGAACATCTCTTTGGGCTGGTGGGCTTTTATTCCCCTGGTGCTTTGGGAAGTGGGATGTGGAACAGTCTCTGGGATGTTCCACTTCCCACCGCGAGGACAGCGGGCTGAGCAGGAGCTGTTGGCCTGGAGTCACAGGTCAGCACTGGCACGGTGGGGAGGGGATGCAGCCTATGGAGGTGTCCCAGGCTCTGCAAGAGCCACAGCTGACGTGTCCTTGCTCTCTCCTCGCTGCAGTGCTATCTCTCCGATGCTGATTTCCATGACATCTTTGGGAAGTCCAAGGACGAGTTCTACCAGATGCCCAAATGGAAGCAGCAGAACGAGAAGAAACAATTTGGACTCTTCTGAGACCGTGGGGGGCATCCAATGACTCTGGGACCAACCCCTGCTCCCTTAGGAGCTGCACAGAAGACGTGCAGGCATTTGCTCAATGATCCCAACCCAGCAGCCCAATCCAACGCAGTTATTCCAGCAGCCGCTCTTCAGGGGATGGCTCCTTTCTCCCTGCAAAACCAGAAGCCCAGGAGGCAAAACTTTTTTCAGGAACAGCTTGACAGGATGTTTTTGCCTCTTCCTGACACTTTATTGCTTATAGCCACGAAGACAAGTGTGTGCCACACAACTGCGTTGTAGCCTCATCTTTCCTCTCCCTTTTGCAAATTGCCACGTGCACGAGGCCATGATCTTCCTTCATTTGTAGAAGTTTAAAATTAGTCAAGACAAAGGCCATTTGCAGCTGCTGTGTAAATTCTGGTTGGGGAGAGGAGGGGGAAGCCCTAAGAGGATGGAGGGGGAGCCTTGAGGTCAGGAAAAAGGTAATGGAGTAGTCAGATGCCCGATGGGGTGGTCTGTGGAGTGACACCAGACCGTTCTGCCCCTTCTCACCTTGTAGAAAAACTACTCATCAAAGAACAGCAAGAATCAGTTCTAGATTAACATGCATAGCCCAAGGCAGGTAAAACACAAGAACTGGGTTTGGGGAAAAAAAGCACTTACTATGAGTGTATTTATTAGCTGATCTACTTCAAAAGGATGATGACACTAAAGGTTAGACACAAATGTCGATTTTTGACTGCCAGTCAAGACTCTGTCTACTTTTTTTCTCATTCAGACAGCATCTACAATCTCACCCGGCCTCCCTGACCACACCCAGGTGGATGTCAGAGTCCACCTGCCCGCAGACCAGAGGCTCGAGGAAGCCAGGAGGGTTTTGGGTATAACCTGGGGCAGAGGGTGTCCTGCTGAAGGTTTTATCAGGGCTCCATCCCTGTGATGTCCGTGGGGCTGAGAGTGCTGGTTCCACAGTATGGGATCAGTCTGACTGGGGAGGGCAGTGGGAGATGTGAGCATTCAGTGCTTACGGGATAAAACTGTAAACTAAAGGAAGAAACACCTCCTTAAAAGCTGAGACCATGTGGGTGTGCAGCTTTACTCCATTTCCAACCTGATCAGTGATTCCAAATAAATATCCAGCAGCAGCAGCACTTTTAAGTGTCCTTGATCAGCATGGGGGGGTAGGATGGCAGGAGATAAAAGCCCTGCGGGGCCACAGATCCTTCAAACACCTGGTCATCAACAGAACTTCGGATTTTTTTTTGAAAGGTAAAGAACAAATTGAGGAGGTGGGGCCCTTTTTGTTCCCGGACTCCTCATGTACCCTGCTCCTGAAGGCCCCATTGCCAATGAGCAGCAGTACCTGGCTGTTCAGCAGTCGGCCTGACTGCCCAGCCCTGCTGCCGGGATGTGGGGATGGAGCTTGGGAGCTCCAGGCTGGTGACTGAGGGGCAAAGAGCTCTCCAATCAACACCCAGGACCACATCATTGTGCTGAAGTGTCACCATCTGGCTGGGCTGCAGCAGGGACCTCCAGGTGATGGGGTCTTCTGGATAGAACTTTGTGTTTAAGAATTGGTAGTTAACTTCAGATAACCCCCATTATGTCCATGTTCCTGCCACCACTTCATCCTATTTCTGCTTGAGGGTCCAGCCCAAAACCCACTGAAACCCCCCGTGCAGAGTAAGTTAAGCATCGAGGAGAGACACAAATCAGCTGCATTACCTGTGTGATTGCTCCTGTTGTGCTCACATGAGATGCAATCAGTGCACATTACCCACGTTTCAACCTCTGTTGGCACTGCTGGAATCAGCAATATTTGCCTTGCCCTGCTGAGGAGTGCTCCTGCCAGCTCCCAAATTAATGAATTGCGTGTGCTCCTCAGTAAGACGCAGGAATGCCACCTACCTGTGGACCCAATGAGCTTCACACAATCAGATGAAGACCAGCCCAAATATAGTCAGATTAGGAAGATTAGGGCAGTTTGCTACAAATTGTTTTAATTCCTGTGGCCACCAGGCTCACCAACACAAGTAGAGCGCTTCTCCCAGAACTCGGAAACCAGCCTGGGATTTCACAGACCGTGGAGTCTCCTGATATTTGGGCCTGATAGAAACTGCTGCCCCTCTTCTCATGGGAGAGCTGCTTTTACTCCCTGCCTCTGATTTCTAAAGGAACGATCCTCTCCCACCTCCTCCCTTTCGTGCCTTTTGCTGTGATGTCGGTGGCCATGTCCTGTTTCTGCTGCTCTTTTCCCCAGAGCTCTTCCCTTCCATGGGGCTCCAGCACTTCCTAACCTGCTCAGAGATGAGTTCACTTGGTAACAACAGGGACCATGTCCCTTCCTTAGGGGAGAGAGGACACCCTGCAGCATTGTCATCATGCTCTGCCCATCCCATCTCCATCTCAGCTCCCTTCCCACCTGGCTATAGTAGCTTTCCCCCAGCTGTTCCTACCTGATGAGGGATGTTTTCTCTTCCCATGGATCTTGCCTGCCTTTATTGAAGAGCACAACAGGCAGAGGAAAACCCAGCCTCTCTCTGCAATCCATCTAAGCCCACCCTGGCCCTGGCCTCCTGGTCCCCCACTTCTCTAGTGCCAGCCACAGCAGGCAGGTGAGGGCTTTAGCTCAGTAATCTAATCTAATCCTGCCACCCAAAAAACGCAAATAATGTGTTCACAGCCAAGCCAGCGGGCTGATCTGACTTCACACACAATCACAGAATGGTTTGCGTTGGGAGGGACCTTAGAGATCATCCAGTTCCATGGGCAGGGACAACTTCCACTATCCCAGGCTGCTCAGAGCCTGAGCCAAAGTGGCCTTGAACACTGCCAGTGATGGGGCATTCACAATTTCTCCAGGAAACATCTTCTAGTGCCTCACTGCCCTCACAGAGAAGAATTTCTTTTTAACTTGCCCACAAGAGGTGGTGCTGGAGACAAGTGAGAGGGCAGGACCACTTCTGACCACCTTCACCTATGCTTTTCATCCCATGGCTCCCTAAAACAAAATGCTGAGAGCACACTGGGAGCAGGGACTGAAGTCAGGCTGTCCCTGGGTGGGAGTCAAGGATGTTCCATCCTTGGCCTTCGAATGTGTCTCCAACAACGTGCCCCATCCCAGAGGGGAGCTGGAAGAGCCCGTGTCACTGCTCTGCCTCGCTGGCCACTCCTGAGCTCTTCCATCTGCTTGCTGTTAATGCAGTATCAGTCTTTGAGGCGTGGATTTAATTCAAATTTAATCTGGCAATGGTTTACAACATCACACAGTATTGTAGTGAAGAGGAAAAATCAATGTGTCCAGCAACGTTTACTGCAGCATAACAAACTCCAGGGAGGACTAAGAGAAACCCACCTTCGCAGTAGGCCTAAGAGTCACTAAATCCAGGCTATTTTGGATTCAAAAAATAAGATGACTGGAGTATGTTTAAAAGGACAATAACATCTTTGGTATCAGCCCCTCGTCTTCACCAACAGAGATTAAAACCCCCAGAAAGTCTGATAATTTAAGAAATTAAGCAGTTCTATCTCCAAATTCATGTATGTTGCATTCAAGTAGGACAAAGAGGCAAATGGTGACAAGTAATGGAACTCTTCCAGAATTTTTTTTAAACTTTTAATAGTCTAACATACTGTTAGTAACACAGCTGGCACTTCAAAATATATATTATTTTATTTCAACAACATTTCCTTAACTCTGTAGTTCTACTTGAAGACAAATCACTCGTTGCCATAAATACTGCGTTGTTTTCAAAACACTCTTGTGCTGGGTTACCTCTACAGTGCAACTGGGACCTGCTAGCACTTACAACATCTACTTCCTCTCTGTTAAAAAATGACATTTTTCTCTAAAAACACAAAGTTTTACAGTATTAAAAAAAAAAAAAAAAATAAAGCCCTGCTGTCAGTTGAGCGTGTTTCCACTGTCTTTGGCAAAAGATGTTCTCTGAGGTCCCTCTGAGCGGGCTTCACTTTGGGTCAGAGGGAAATCTGCTGTTCGGCAGCTTCTTTCTGCTTCACAGGATGAGAGCCAGGCTTTGAATGCAAAGCGGCCTGGCTGAGAGCCAGGCACACAGGCAGAGTAGTGCTCATGTATTTTTTACTGCAACACAAAAGGAAACTCGGGTTATGTAACACGGGGCTTTGCAGTGCAGCTTTCTTTTCTAATCTGTAACAGAAAAGAGGGGAATCGTGTCCCCGTTTAGGACTTCATGTGGTGAGAGATGGCTGACACCTGCAGTTCCAAGAAGGCACCTGGCCACCGATTGCAGTGCTGAGGGAGACTTTTCCTTGCACAGATGTTGGGTGCTTTGCCCAGATGCCTGACCGAGCCCAACCCAAGAGCTGTACTTCACTAAAAAAGGAGCCCCTATCCTCTCACTAAAAGCAACATTAAAAAATCCAAATAAAGTGAACTAAAACCACAGCTGGATTGGTCGAACAGGTACAAAATGATTAATCTCAACAGCAGCATTAGGATGTTTCCGGCACGCAGCAGGGAGAAGGTTGATGGCTGTTTCACATCAGGGGTCCTAGGGAGCACCGAGTGCTGCTCCAGGGAAGGTGCTGGGGACTGACCCTGGCACTGGCAGAGTTCACACACTGAATTCCTTCCAGGTCTGTCAGGAGGCTCACTGTGGCCTGGAGGAGCCCGGCTGCTAATCACAGTCCTGGATATTGACGTAGACAAAGAGGGTGGAGGAGGAGTACGGGTCTCCATTCTTGGTCAGGAGATGGATGTGGCGATAACCTGGAAGCAGAGACACAGATGGAAAATGGCCTTTAGTCCAGTTGGAAAAGTATTTGCTAATGTTTTCCAGGACTCTGCACAAACATCTCCCACTCTCAGAGTATTTTGTTCCCAGTTTCCCACAGGATCCTGATCAGGCAGGTCCCAGAGGCACAGCTCTGAGCACCGGTAACATAACGTGCCCAAGGCCTCTGGTGACAAACGGGACCCTCCTCTAGAGACCGTGTTAACAGCTGCCCAAAAAATCCATTCTGACCCGAGCTGTGATGGATCTGTACCACTCATCCAGGACACTGGAGCTTCCCAAAGGCCTCAGTGGCTGTGAGGAGCAGGCAGCAGGGCCCTACCTTGCTTCAAACTCGTGAAGGGAAGGGTGTACTGCCCGATGAAGTCATTCTTGGTTGACATGTCAAAGTCTTCCACCACAAACCGGACCAGGGCAAGTGCAGGGATCTCTATGTCAAATGTAAACTCTTCGTTCCAGTTTGGGTTAAAGCCTGTGGAACACAGACAAGGATGGAGGTCAGAGAGGTCGGCATAAGAATGGTGGTCCACGGTGTTTGCAAATGGATGGAGACTTTTCCTGACTGTCAACCTAATCTGACCCAGACCAAGGCTCTCAGGAGGTGCCAAGAGCCTTTTTCCCAGCTTTGATACTGTGATTTGCTACCTGGAATTTACAAACCCTTCAGCTTGGGCTGTTCACTGCAGAACTTGGTCCTAGAAAGGAAAAGGAGTGAGGACCAGGAGAGAGGAGGAACTCAGCTGTGCTCCACAGGCTCTTGCTGGCTGGTACATGGATGTCTTTGGTTGCCATTGGACCAGATGCAAACTTTTACAGCCCTAAACCAGGGGAGGGAAGAGAGGAAAGCTGTGCTTTTTGTTGAGACAGCCTTCTGGAACCTTAAGCCTCTCCAACAGCTTGAGATACACACATCTCATCACCACTCTGTGCCCCAATTACCCTGTCTTCAAGAAAAGTTAATGAGGAGTGTCTGATTACAAAAAGCATCATCAAGTCTGGTAAGGGTCACGTGGTCCAGAATCACAAAGCAAACAAAACTGAGACCAACACACATGAAATGCAGTGCAAGCTCAGTGCTCTCTCTCCAGGTCACGGCAGGTGCAGTGTCAATAAACCACTCCCCAGAGGCAAACAGGAGAGGACATCCTGCTGGAAACCTTGCTGCCTGTGCAGAGCAGAGTCCAAGGGCAGCAAAATATCACCTGGAGCCTGCTGGTCATGCAGGGTTTGTGAATGATTCAGCAGGAGACAGGGATCTTCCATCTGGCCCTGAAGGTGCTGAGATGGGCCTGGGGACTGTGCCAGCGCAAAATACCTGTGCTGTGGTACTTCATTTGGACTTTTATAGGGTTAAATCAACTCTACTGCTTAGTGAACACCCTGACTCCCTTCATCCTTGGGGAAAAAAGTGTTGCTGATTCCACGGGAGCAGAAATCATGGAAGTTGAGGGAAGGTCACTGGCCCTGGCACAGCAGGTTTCAGTGTAGTGGAGTCAGTGGGGGATTCTCAGCTCCTCTCAGAGCCACAGCGAGATGCTCAGAGCTGCAGAGCCAGCAGGTTCCCACAGCCTCTCAAGCTCCACGGCTGCAGTTTGCGACCTGATCTGTGTGTGCCACAGCCCCTGGTTCAGTCCCAACAACACAGAATCACAGCATCATTTAGCTTGGAAAAGACCCTCAAGTCCCTCGAGTCCAGCTGTAAAACACCAAAGCAGGTGAGCTGCTGAAGAGTGGTCCCTTCAGCCCACGACAGCCAAACCCCTCTCTGCAGCTGCCCGTTTCCATCAGGGGCGTTTTCGTCGTTTGATTTGCTTTCCACAAGGCAGCACTTATCACTCCAGCCTCATTCCAGTATTGCCCCAGCCAGCAAAGGGCTGGGAGTGCTCAGCAGCGCTGAGCAACAGGCCTGGCAGGTCTGAAACGTTCCCCACACAACTTTCACTTGACAGGCTATAAAAATTATTGTAGGTGACGGAAATGGCCATGAGCTTTAGGAGCCAAGCCAGATTTACTCAAACAGGAAAGAGGAAAAGGGAAACATTGTTAGCAGGCAGGAAAATATGCACCAGCTTTCCAGTGCTTGGCTCTTACTCCACACAGAAAAGCAGAGTGTGTCTGTTTGTGCAGACGGCCATAATATTCAAACCCTCACTGCACAGAGGAAAATCACAGCCATGTCTCACTGATAAGAAATGGTCCTCCAACTTTTGAGATATTCAAAATTCATCTGGGCAATAGCCTGAGCAGCTTGAGTAAACTTTGTACGGCCCTACTTTAGGCAGAGGCTGGAAGATACCTCTGAAGTTCCCTGCAACATCAGTCTTTTGTGAGTTTGTGACACTTTCGGGATACAATCAGCCCCACAAGAAGCTTCCTCTGGGAAGATCCTGGTGAGAACCTCTGCACCCCAGGTCAAATCCAACTGCTTGGAGGTAAAGAGCACTTCCAAAGCTCTAGCTCTGCAAATCTGGCAGCCAGCCCGAAACAACTCTCGTGGCTGATGCTGTTTTACAGGGAATTGCTGTCTCCAAACAACAGAAGAAGAATAACACCTCATGTATCTGCTTAGTGGGTGCCCTGGGCAGGTGTGGCCACAGGGCAGCAGTCTTGCCAAGGAACAGAAAAGGGTTCCTGCTCATGGGAGCAGAGCTTGTAGAAAACCTCCTCACCATTGTTTTCGATGACTTTGGTCTGCTTCTTGTTGTTGTCCTGCTGGACACCGTGGATTTCTATCGTTACCTTGGGATCCACAATGGAGTTTTTGCTTTTGTTCACCTTTGGCAGCTGCTGACCAGAGATTATCTGTGGAGGAAACAGATGAAGGGGTCAGGACATCACTAGGAGAGGGGGCTCCCTGGAAAATTTGCTCTCCTTCCCCAGGAGTGCAGGATCTGCTGTGAGAGGCTGGTGCTGCTCTTTCAGAGCCGGTGCTGTGACATCCTTCAGAGGAAGCTGTCATGAGCTAAAGCACCTAAAGAGCCTTGCTCCAGCCCAGTTGTCTGGGACAGGCAACTGTTCTGACTGTCCCCACAGTGATCAGATGATACTTGGGAGCACCAGAGGTGACCGCTGATTGCATGTCTGCCTGCATGGTTCTGGAACGACAGCGAACATTGTCATTAACCTATTGCCCAACATTAAACATGTGAGTAGATCCCTGGAGGATCCAAGTCCATGAGTAGATCCCACATCTGGGAAATCAGTAGGGTTAGGACAACACTGAAGGTAGGACCAGAAGAAGGAGAAGGTACAACCTACACGCCCCCCCAAAAGTGGATGTTACTGAGAAGTTTTCCGACTTCTATTCTTACTTTAAGCAGGAGCTTCTTCTTTGTCCCCCATGTTCCTTCTGTGATGGATTTTGGATTGAATTTGGTTTGCTCATCCCGGAGGAATTCCGGCTTTAAGACATACCCAGAAAACCCATTGTCCTGGAACCGACCCTGGTACACATCCATTTCTGTGCCTGCTGTCTGGAAATTTAGGGCAACTGCAACATAAATAAATAACTTCAGTCACTCAGATAAATCAATAGGAATCTTTTCATGCTAATTCTGCTCACATGAAACTGCACTTCATGGACATAAACATTGGCTTTTCCACGCTTCAAAGAGCAGTGGTAAACTGTGACCCGCACAGCCTGTTAGCCCTGAGGATTTCTTGCATTCAGAGATGACAGAGGCAGGAGGAGCCATTACAGCCATTCTGCCTTCCCCAGGATCAAAAATTGTCCTGCATGGAATTTATGCCACCTAGAGCAACTGCATCTTTTAGACAAACCTCTTCATTTCTCTGCTGAAGGAGTTCTCTCCTGCAGTGAGGCCAGCAAATCCCTCTCAGATCATTTCTCTGGCTACTTAGCCTCATTATAAAACCTCCTTTCCAGCCCAGATCTGCCTGTTTTCATTTGCCATCCCGAGGGGCATCGATGCCTCTGCTGTTTGGACTAGAGAGCTCCTCATTGTCTGAACTCCTCAGGTGGCAGCACAGAAGCTGTGAACAAATCACCTCTTTATTGTCTGCTGCCCAAAATAGATCAAGCCTCACTGCTGTCCTAACACCAGGCACATTCCTTGTATTCTTCCCAATTTGTCGACACCTTTTTTAAAGGCATTGATGTAAAACCTGAAACAGCCTCTGTGAACAGCCTCTCTGACACCACACAGGGAGTGCACGTGGACCCCAGCAGCTCCTCAGTGCTCCCCTGATTTCCTCAAGGATGATTTTAACCTCTTTAGCAAAATCTAAGACATCTCTTCAAGACACAGAAATTTATCCTGGTCCTGGGTCCTTCATACCCTGTCATACTTGAAGGCTGAGAGCATTTTAAGGCACTCCCCTGCTTTTCCACCTGCAGCAAGGCTTTGATAACTGCAGTACACTGGTTTTACTGGGGGCTGCAAGTACTCAGGGCTTTTGAAAAATCTTATTTTGGGTGCCCAAATATTGAATTCAGGTCAGATAAGGCATGCAGGTCTGCCCTTACTGTACCCCAAGGGAACTGATGGTGCCTCCCAGGGACTGTCCTGAGGCCAGACAGGTCAAGGGGTGCTACCTGCAGGACCCACGGAGTTCATGCTCCCTCTTCGTTTGTTAAACGGCAGTAACTCTGCTGACAGTGAAATTGCAGGGATTTGCACATTAATGTGCAGAAAAGCCTCTCCTAATGGATTTGTGGTGAGCCAGAAGATGGTCTATGGAAGGTCACTTGGCATTCTTTGGAAAGCTGGTTTCTCCCAGTGACTGCTGAACCTCTGGCTGCAGAGGGCTTGAGATTCTGCCTCAGCTGAAGCCCCTCCACAGCCAGGTCATGGGTGACCCAGACAGGGGACGCCCTCCAGCCTCCCAGAGACACCCACCGATCTGGCAGCCGACGTTCCACAAGTCCACGGGGCTGTAGTTGGAAGAATCTGTCCTCCAGCCTGCAGGGTAGATACGGCTCAAGTGCCTGATGTTGTGATGAATAAAACTGGTTCCTACACAGAGAGAGAAAAAACCAGAAGAAAATGGCCCTTTCAGTGATGGGGCTACTTTCATCTCTTCTTGCTGCTGCTGTGTGTTCCCCTCGGCCTGGCAGGTCTGGCTGAATGGGAACCACCTGCCAAAATGCCCGTCTTGGTAACAGCCCTGAGGATATTAAGTTCGTCCCACTGTTTCTCAGCAACATGCACGACCAAAGAGATCATAACCCATGTCTTTGGGATGCCTTTTCCACCAGCAGCTGTCCCTTTCTGGGGAACAGGGACAGAGGAGGGCAGAACACACGTACCAGACTCCTGGGCCAGTTTCAGAGCTTTGCTCTCCGAGAACGATGACATCTCGTAGAAAGCCCGAGGATGGTTTGGGTCATCAAAGCCTTCAAAATGGACACTCTTGCAGTAGACAACTGTGTCTGACAGCTCCTTGGCCAGCTTCAAGGTGTCACTCTAGAAAGAGGAGAGAGAGAGATATTTGTGGGGAGTTTTTGCTGTCGTGCTCAGAAGTGGTAATTGTGTTTTCTCTATAGGACCCTTGGGGCTTCTCTTCTCCACCACTTCCACCAAGAAAGGACACACACTCTCAACACTCTGTGGCTGCTGGTGTGCCCTCTGTGTCACCCCGTGCAGGAAAGGGTGGAAAAGGATTCCCTTTGTTGGTGGAATGCCCTTCCTGCTGCTGTCTGCAGGATCATTTGTATTTCAGCACCCATGTCTGCCTCCAGGTGCTAAACTTTACAACAGAGCCTTAGCAATGACTCTTCCACACTGTCCTGGTCCCAGGCATGAAAACCTGGAAGTAAAAGGAACAGAAGGATGTTTTGGCCTCCACAGAGCTTGGGCTTTTTCCCCCTTGAACTAGGAAGCTCTCACAATGCTTTGATGACTCCAACTCCACAGCCACATTCTTTGGTGCAAGTGAGAGTCCCCAGCTCCCATCAGGAGCAAGAAAAGAAAGTGACAGATGTCCAAATAATGTACACATTATTGACTAGAGATCAGAGAAATAAATAAGACTTGCAAAGAGTAAGAAAATCATCAAAGAGCAACATAGATCAGACCAGATCCAGAAGCAACACCAATCAACTTTGCCATCAGTGTCTATGTCACCTATGAACCCACTCCATGAGGGATATGGGCTTCACAAGGACCTGAACTCTGGAAAAATCCATTTCCTCACATGATGGCAGAACACTTGTGTAAAGGCCAGCCTTTTCCTCCCTACAAACTGCTTTAGTAACTGGCCACCCCTTCCCCATAGATCTTCCCTCCCTCCTCCAGGTCAGAAACAAACAGCCAGTGAGGGTGCAGGTGCACCAAAATGGGACTGGAAAAGCCAAAGTCATGACTGTCCCAGGACAAACAGATTTCTGGAAATAAGACAGTTTACAGTATTAAGCCCTTCCACTGCTTCCACAAATAGTCCATGGTCTGTCCCTGCTGCAAGGTCCTCCAGTCTCATTTTAGAGAAAGAAGCCAACCTTTGTGCTTGGCTGGCTCTGCAAGATCTCTGTTTGTGCTTGGGACAGGGATCATTAAGCTGAGCAAGCACCAGGATCCTCAGCCCCAGCAATTTCAACAATTCACCCTTACCTATCCCCAGCTGAGTAGCTGAAACCACACTGAGACCTGGCTTGGCCAGGAACATATGAAAAATTGTATTTCAACTGCTTTTCTTATTTCTTTAGGTGTGGTACAAAACCCACCTAAAAAGTGATTTCCCAGTGGTTACTTCTTTCACTTACCTTCCCCTTCTGTTCTACCTTGGTCTTCACAGATTCATCTTCAATTTCAGCTGCTTCATCTTCATCAGACACATCCTCAGCCTCCAGGTTGTTGTTCCCATTTATGGGGTCCTCCTGCCTGCTCAGCTTCTTGCCTTTCACCAGGATCTTCCCTTTCAATTGCTTCACGAGGAAAAGTGGACAAAATACCTGGTGTTTAGAAAAGGTTCTGGCCCACCCTAGAGGAGCCCCCTCAGCTGCAACCAGGGTTTCTACAGTTGCATCAGTGACTGGTTATTATCCGTACATACAGGTAAAAATAAGTCTGTTTTTACACTGAGGCCTTGTCCTGCCTCTGCTCAGCCTCTGAGACCACAATCCATGAGTCTGAAAACCCCAGAGAGCTGATTCCCCTCTGCTACAGGGCTGACCACCCCCTCAACCAGGCAACTTAAACAGTTGTGCCGTTAAAGACAGTTAAAATCGACTTTTTTTTTCAAGACTGAAATGTTGCTCAGCAAACAAGGCCGAGCCTGGAGGTCAGGGCTGCTGGAAGAACTCTGTGGCACCATTTTTGCCCCTCTGTGTGGCCTGTTGTTTAATCCACCCCTCGCTCTGCAGTGTGTGGCTATAAACACGTGCACAACTCTGGAAGCTGTGTGAGATCCCAGCAGGGACTGAGGCAGTGCAGCCTCTGCTCCACAGACATTTTGACGGGGAGAGAGGTCCAATAAGTTCTGGACAGGTGCTTTGTGCGCAGCAGACATGGAGTTTTAATACGTGAGGGATTTTGCAGGTGAAGCCTTAGAGAGGTGACAGCCTCAGGAGGAGTTCCCAGACCCTTTCCAAAGCTACATCCCCTTCTGGGAACAGCTTCTCCTGCCCCTGCTCCAGTGGTACACCACTGACCACAGCCAGCAGCATGCGCCACTGAATCACAGCTGGGAGCAGAGGGAGTCCAGGGAGCACATTCCGTGTGCTGAATCAATTCTCTCCAGCCTCTTTCAAGGCTCACATGAAACCCCTCACCACTGATGTATCCTTTGTGCAAGCCCTGGCTGTGGGAGGAAGGCTGAAGCCTGGAGAGGGGTGACTTTGAGCCCAAACAAGGCAGCAGCGATGCTTGGGACAGGGAGAAATATTGAAAAAGGTGACTGGGGGCAATCTCCAGGTGTGTGGGTTAGGCCTTAAAATTTTCCTTGTGCCACTAGACCTGGCAGCTTCAGGAACAGAAGATTTGCTGCCACCTGGATGTGTTTGGTACTCCTGGCTTTGGAGGGTACGAGCTATTCCAGAAAAAATGTCATCTTGGAATTAGCCAGTACAAGCCCTCAGTCTGTGTAGCACATTCCCCTTTCCTCAGCAACACCCTATATTTGCCTCTTCTGCAGCAGCAAAAGCGACAAAACCCCACCACATTCAAATGACAGGACTGTGGAAAACCAAGAATCTTTCATAAAACAACACAGGCATTTTCAAAGGGCAAGATTCCCCCTGCTTTGCACCCTTTGTGGGTTCAAGCAAATTGCATCATGTCTTTACAGAGACCAGCCCCAGTCCTCACCATCTGGCAAAGCTGTGGATGAAGCTGGGTTTGAGCAGAAATCTGACACCGGCACCTGAGGCAGCAGCCAGGAGCGTTTTTATTCAGCTACCACAAATGAGCTGTTTACACTGGGGCACCTTCCCTGTCACTCAAAAGCTACACGCAAGGAGCAGTCAGAGCACAGCAGTACCCTCCTCCCCATCCCCAGACCATCCTCTGCCCTCTTCCAGGCAGAGCTGTGCTCTGCTTCTTCACATCCACGGCTGGGAGATGAGTTGGCTCATCCTCAGAGCCTCACTTCAGTCTGCTGCTCTCATGTCCCTTCCCACCCTCCTGCCTCAACACCCAGCTCTGCACTGTTCTTCCACCACTAAATCCAGTTCTGTGTGAGCTTTGAGGCTCTGGGTAGCACACGGGATGGACAAGACTGGAAGGACAGCACTGAGGACAGTGAGGAGAGGCTGAGAGCAGCCCCTCTTGTCCCTTGCAGGCTGCAATGCCATCCCAGTATTTAATACATAATCTGCCTCTGCTTTCTAATGCCCCGTAAGAAATGTTACTGCCTCACCTCCAGCTCAGCAGTGGAGAACCAAGGATAAAGTTATTTGGGGAGGTCCACTTGATTCTTAATTACCAGCGGGTAATTAAGCTGTTTAAGCTTCTCCCATTCAGCCTGCCCAGCAAGTGGGAGGTGCAATTTCTGGCACAGACCAATCCTACACGGCTGAAGAACACCACGAGGGAAGGCACAGGAACACAGCCTCCACTGTGTCTCCTCACCACAACCCATTCCAGGGCTGGCAGCAGCAGATCCTCAGTGCTGCTGTTATCCTGTCTAGCCTGCGGTTCCTCTGGGAAACCTTGGATATGGGGCAGATGCTCTCCATGGACACAGGACACTGCTCCTAGGCCTACAAGGGAGAGCAGTCCATGTGCCAACTAACTCAGAAGAGATCCAGTTGCTAATTTGTCCACAGCGAGGGGTGAGACTCACCCCAAAGAGAGGCATTTTCATCCCCATTTCCTGTAAAAGGTGCTATCCTATAGCAGCATTGCAGTGAATCCCCTTTGCAGAGGAAGCAAAGTCCTAAATCTGAAAGTTTATCTTCTTTATCGAGGTTTTAAATAAGCTGATATAGACAGACACAAACACACACGTGCCCTTGCTCCATCTCTTTTGGTTCCCCTTCATGTGATATTAAGTATTTCTAGCCTGAGGCAAAAGACACTCAGCTCATCAGTTCAGCTCTGTCGAGCAGATGCCTTGTCTTAGGAGGAAGCAACAGCTGAAATAGTCAATAAATATCCTCCAAGTAGACCATAAAGTCATTCCAACTGTCTGTGGCAAGCCCAAGGTGGAGTACAACCTCAGGAAAGGCTACAAGGACACTGGACTCCCCTGAGAACACACAGTGGGAGTGGCTGCTGGAACAGAGACAACTCTTGCCCTTCTTCAGGTGCCCTATAAACGGCATTCCTTAGTTCCCCAGAAACGGAGCTCCCCTGCTTCCCCACCTTTTCCACTGCACACTGAACAAGCTCAGCTCTGCAAGTGAAATGCTTCTCACACACTGGGACATGGAAACCATCTTAAAGGAGAGCACTGATTTTACCAGAAGCAGCAGAAATCCTCTGTAATGAGCAAAGGATTTTAAAAGATCTGCATACACAGGTTTATCCTACCTGAACACTTCCTGGCCCTAAGAGCAACCTGAGAGCCACAGCAAGGTCTGAATTCCAGGTTTCATCTCAGTGGGAATGTAGGATTTGTAAAGTGATCCACCTCAACAAACTTTCTGTTGCTTCAACACCTCCTTTAGAGTCAACAGAGAGAACCAAACACTCCCAGGGTGTGATTCTTCCTCTGTTTGCACAAACACTGAGGAGGAGGTAGACCACACCTCCAACTCCTCTGACTGTTTCTCCAAAGGAGCCCTAAGCGAAGTGCTCGGGTACCTGGATACACAGGGTCTGAGCACTGCCACCTGACATCCCACTCTCAGGATGAGGATATCCATCTCTCCAGGCTTCTGAGAAGCTGTGAGGAGTAACATGTTCACATTCATGAGGAGATATGCAGATCAGATGCACTAACTGATATCAAATCTGTGCATCTCCTTCAGCTGCAAACTGAGGTGTTGCACCAGCTATGAGTGGCACCAGAAGAGGGAAAAAAACACATTACCGAAGGAAATTTTTGGAGGATTGAAGGAAACTCAGCTCAAGAACTTCACTCAGGAAGAAGGGGCCCTGGAAGACCCCTGAGCTGATCAGGGATGGGGCAGAAGGGCAACAACCCACCAGCAGCAGAGACTGGCTCAGCTCCTCCCTACAGCTCTGGTGCTGCCTGGAGCTTTTATGTGGCTTTTGGCCTTTCATCCTACAGACTTTAATTTGCTATTGGGACCTAAAGACAGCAGCTTGGGGGAGATATTTAGATAATCTGTGTAGCCCAATGGTGTTCCTGAATGGAGCCTAATAAATCAGATTCCTGCCCCAGGCTGTGGTATAAATCGTTAGCACAAATCCAAACTGTGTCAATCTTCCTTTAATTACTGACGTTGCCCTGCTGACACAATCGGCAGCAATCCTTTGACTGTTTGTGTTTACAGCCTTCAGCTTTTTGCCCAGTGGCAGATCCCACCCTTTTCCTGATATAAAAAATACCTTGTTGTCCCGGGTTTACTCATGTCAACGTCACAAGGGAGTGGAAAAGCCAAGAGGTTCCTCATTTGTTTGTTTGTTTTTCCCTCATGTTTCAATTTCAATGTATTTTACACCCCAAAAAATCAGCATTTCAGCCCTTTGCACTATCCTACTTCACACAGCAGGAAGGCAGAGGAAAAGTACCAGAGTGAAAAGGATAGGTGTTGAAACATCGGCAATTTTTCTCTGTTTAAACTGAATGGATCAATCCCTCCAATGGAGCAGATCAGCCCAAACCCATTCCCTAGGGTAGATCTGGGCATTGTGTTCAGCTGGGGCCATGTGTCTGTTTGGGCAATCAAAATCAGGAGGTTAGATGAGCACAGGCATGGAAAAAACATCTTTGGGAAGCTGGGGTCATCCCCTTACACTCACAAACCACGCATTGCTTTGCTTGGTGCTTCTCCTTTCTTTCATCATATCATTGCCATCAGCTGAAAAGCCATCAGCACTTTTCCTGATCCTGCACCAGGATAAACAGCAAGCCAGGAGGGGACACTGAAGACATATTTTTCCAACTCAGTAAGAGCCTGCAAAGACTGATGTCCGGGCTGGGAGTGTCCTCACCCTGGGAGAGTCACTTCTCCTAAGGGAGTCACCTTGTCTGTGCCAGAGCCAAAGTCCTGCTGAAGCAGCAGCAGTAAAAACTACAATTCATCCTAATTTATTGCCCTGGTGCTTAGGGACCAGCCCAGAGCAGCTTCCCTCTGTGCCAGGCATTGTATCAAACGAGGCACGACACTCCCAAAGAAAAGGGGAAAGTCGGAAAGGGAAAGGAGATAAAGGAAGAAGGAGAACAAATATAGAAGGTATTTTGGGTGGATTGTTTTCCTCTCCTTTCTCCCCTGCTGACTGCCAGCTTTATCTCACCCACAAACTCCTTCCAGCTCTGACTAGGCACGTTCATCCAATTTTTGGCATTTCTTTAGCAAAGAAATGCAATTTAAAGGGAACTGCAGCTATCCACACAGGAGTCTGTTTCTGCAAAGTGCTTGAGAAAAAAGAAAGAAAGAAAACACAAACCAAATGGGTGGAAACAGACGAATGTTTCATTTAGGCTCCTGTTTTGGAGATATTTTTTTTTTTCACATCAAGATTCCATTTCCAATTTTTTGTAACTGTCAGCTAGTGATTTTATAATGGTGCTCCACTGTTGAGGGCTGTGTATCTTCTCCCTCTTGCAAGGTCAGGGTTCAGCTCCCAGCTTGACAGCTGCCCTGATTCCTGGGAATAAAAGGGGCATCTCTAGGCAGCCTCATGCTTCCCTTCTTCCTCCATGGTCTCCATCCCCACCAACCCAAGACCACTCTCAGTGGGAGGACGCTTTGTGTTTGATACAGTTTTAAGCTACTTGTAGTGGTTTCCCCTTGAGTTTTGAGCTTTGCACTCAGCAAGAAGAAAAACTTCCCTCTTGTCCCACCCTCAGAAGGCAGAAAGTGCTGGAGTGGCCTTGCTTACCTCTGGGGAGGGGAACTGGGATTTGTTCCCATCGACTGGGGCAACCAAGAGCATGTCCTGCAGGATGGTGGTCATGTGCTGGGCCATGACCTTCTGCTGGTCCACACTGCAGTGGTTCTCCAGGGAGATGATGACGGGGTATGGTGAGGTCTGGAACAAGACAGCAACACACACAATCTGTGAATTCTGCAGTTTCACCAGTCTGCAGCAACTGGTATGAACCCCAGTGCTGTTTTCTCTGGGAATGAGTGTGCCAACAGTAGGGTCTGATGTTCTCCTAAAGCAAGGATTTGTTAAAAATGGACAAATTTAACTGTGCAGTAGGTACTCAGATCTGTGCTGATGCCTTCCAGAGATGATGATCCAAGGGAGAAGGCACCAGGATGGGTCAGCATGCCTCTCACAGACTTTCTGGGGCACTCCCCGTGCCTCCATTCTCCACTTGCACTGTGCGTCAGAGCACCTTCCTACCCAGCTTCAGAGCAAGAACTGGGAAGGGGGCTTTGAAATCACAGGGTTTGCTCAAACCTTTAAGTGATATCAATCCTTCCTCCATTCCTGCATAGGCCTGATCTAGTTCCCTGTGCCCCCCAGGTCATTTTGTGTGCTGAAGGCATTGCCATTATTGTCACTGTCACTTCTTTGTGGCCCCAAAGGAAACTTGACACCAGCTCCCAAGTGCACTGAAGGAAAACAGCACAAAGTCCAGTGAGTCCGGACACATCTAAGGTCTTCTGAAGGCTGCTGCCGTACAAGACTCCAGCCCTGCTCATCCTTTTTAAATCAGAAGAGAAACAGTCCTTCACACCCAGAACATGCACATGGGTTCCTCTGAACTAGAAATGAACCCTGAGACATCAAAGCCACACAAATCATGGGCTTGTTGGCATTTTCCACCAGGTATGCTCAAGATTCTGGGCATCACTGTCATTGCAGCGGGGGTCCAGGATGCAGCTGTGCTGGCACAGGTTCAAACTCATCCTCAGATGGTGCCCTCCCTGTCCAGCAACTCCCAGGAATGGATCTCTGCAGGAAGCAGAGCAAGATGCCTGGACAGAAGGACACATCTTGTCCCCATGAGAAATGCTAAGGTGAAGCCTTCACTGCTTCTGCTCTCTGCTGGGAGGGAAGAGATCTACTGTCAGTCCTGGGTTGTGCAACATGAGAAAGGGTCCCTGGTCCTTACTTTGAATGCATAGTTCTTGATGGCCTTAATGACATCGCTGAAGAGGATCTTGGAGGTGAGAGTGTAGCCGTGATAAATGACGGGCTCTGAGTTGGGGCCATCCCAGCAATCCAGCTCCACACAGCGGCAGCCTTTGGTGAGGGCTCTGGAAACAAAGAAGGGACCTGGTTGGGTTTTACACCTTCTGCTCCATCTCCTAATGAAGGTACATCAGGCTCAGGCTCTGCCTGGGAAGACTGGCAGGAAGTTCTGGGAGCAAGGGAGAAGAAAGGAGCTTGGAAAAACAAGGAAAGCAGATAAAGGATGGGATCAGGTGAAATCAGTGGCAGCAAAGAGAGATCAAGGTTGAGCAAGGACAGCACAGAAGGATCTGAGAAATAAGGTAGTGAAAGTCCAAGGCAGAATTATCCAAAGAATAAGACACAGTGAGTGCCAGATGACAAAGGACACTCATGACTGTGCCCCAAGTCTTTCCCCAAAGATGGAGAAGAGAAGAGAAAACCAAGAGTGGCTGCAGTGGAAGAATGACAGTCAGCCTCAGAAGCCAGGTCACAAAGCTTAGATGACGTGATTTCTTCATCTAGATCTGATATGACATGAGAGATGAACCTCAGAGCTGGGAGGGAGGGAGGGAGGAAGGGAGGGAGTTGTGGGAACTCCAGCACAGCTGGGGAGACTGCTGAGGGCCAGTTTCCCAAACTGAGTGTACAGACTGAATTTCCACATGAAATTTCCACCTCTACATATCCATACTTCCATTTCAATTAACTTTCAAAGGTAGGTCCCCCTCACCGCTTATCTGTCTAGGAGGTGATCTTCTCTCTTTTACAGTAATTCCCTAAACATTTCAGACTACACAACTCCTTTAACCCATTGCAGTAGAATCCCAGAATGGTTTGGGTTGGAAGGGACCTTAGAGATCACCCAGTTCCAACCCCCTGCCACGGGCAGGGACACCTTCCACTAGACTAGGTTGCTCAGAGCCCCATCCAACCTGGCCTTGAACATTTCCAGGGATGGAGCATCCACAGCTTCTCTGGGAAACCTGTTCCAGAATCATGGGATTTCTTTTTTTACAACCAAAACATACATCTATAATTTTAAGATGCTGTAAGAGGAGTTCAAAGAGCTACTGAAAAGCAACTTGTGCCAGATTTCACTCTCTACTCTTTTGACCTTATGACTCAAGACAGGCACTGCTCCTGAGAAAAAAATAAGTCATAAAGGCAGAATTGCAGTCTTCGACTGGCTCATAAGGAAACACTGTCTCACCTGATAAAAACAAGGAGTAATGTAAGGTGTGTGTGCAAGCTCCTAAAAGGTCACTGCACCCATCTGGCCATGAGACATCAGTCTCTGTTAAAGGCAGACATAGGAAACACCTAATGCTCTGTGCAGGGGTGCTCTGGGAATATCTGAGATGCTAAAAAGGGACCAGGTCACTCACTCCTAATCACTCACCCTGCATCACCATCTCACATCCCATCTCTTTTCTTGATTGCTCCAACTAGAACTCTCCAAAATAAACCCCAGCATGGTTGTGGGGACAGTCCCTGCCCTGGGCCTACCTCCCAAAAGGCAGTACAGAGCATAAGCATCATGACACTGTGCATCATTTTAGCTCCTTCCAGTCCCTATACAGGCCTGCAGCTCCATCCCAGGGATCTCTGCATCTTGTGAGCTCCTTGCACTCTCTCGTGCCATATTTTGGGGAATGCAACACCCTCTCAGCATCATGCTTTGGAAACACCATGCCAGAGGGCTGCAATCCAGCCTCCATGTGACTGCAGATATTTTATACTGCTCCCAAATGTAGTGATTATACACCTTACACTCAGGTGGGCACCAGATGAGACCCAGGTCAAAGAGCTGTGAAAAGGAGGGCACAGCCAACCTGGTTTGGAAACAGCTCACCCTGGAAACATGGGCCAGCCCACTTTACCTGGTCTGGTGGGAGATTGCTTCTTGATCCCTTGCATCCATCAGCACAGACACTTATGTCTTCTGAAAGAAACAGGTTAACCTCACAAACACACACAAACACCAACACACACCCTCTTTACCTGATATAGGCCTCTGTGCTGCTTGGCCCCGTGATCTGGTCTTCCATGAGATAGGTGTTGTGTGAGGATGACACCAGGTAGTGACTGAGAGGTTGGGTCATGTCCTGGTAAACCTTCCGGTGGGAGGGGTTGAATATGTTCCCCTCATCCGACAGCAGGTACATCAGGAAACCATCCTTGGTCATGGCGTTGCCCCTCTTGGCTGCCAGGGAAACAGACAGAAAACCCCACACTGAAAATGTGACGCCACCAGGCCGTGCCATCACCTTCACCACGGTGCCTCTGCTCTCCAGGGGATCTCAGAGAGAGACTGTGCTCCCCAGGCATTCAGTAATAGCAAAGACATCGATGTTCTCCAGACAAGGATGACACCTTCAGCTGCCTGAAAATGCTTTTAAAGCCCCTTCGCAAGCGTGGCTTTTTTGACACTTACTGTCCTTGATAACATCTTAAAAGTGTCAGACAGACCTTACCTCATCTCTCTCTAGAGATTTAGAGCATAAAAATCTCCGTTTGAGCATTTCAAGGTTTCTTTACGCCAACCCAGAGAAGCTGTCAGATGTCTAAACACAGCCAGCTAAACCCTGTCTAGATTATCCAATGAAATACATGATTTGAAAAGAGGAAATACAAAATTACTCCCCATTTTGAGGGACTGAGCTAGATCTCAGTCTAATCCTAAAGCCTGGCAGTTACAAAACCTCGTCCCTCTCCTGAAGGAATAGCAGGATAGTGCAAAAGCAGCCCATGATCATGAGTTGGCTCTTTGAACACATCCTCCAAGGTGCTCCAGACTGATGATCCACCCACATTCTGAGCAGACAGGCCGTTCTGTGACTGCCCTCCCAAATAGTCACCCCTCCTTGGCCTCTACTCAGAGATCTCATCACCAGATGGCTTTACAGGTGCCCACCATCAGGAACATCTGCCACCACTCCAGCTTCTGGAGAACACCAATATTGCTACACTCTCAGCCTTGAAAAGCCACATGAGGTCTTGGCATTTGAATGACCCACCTGAGTCTTTCCCTCAGGACTTTCATCATCCTCTAGTCAAACCTGTATCAACCCCTCTCTTGCTGTTCAGTGCACCCAAAAAAAAACTGAAGAGAGAGATTTCCCAGCCTCTCTTCAAGCTGCTAATGTTCCCCTAGGAAAGTGGTGTTTTAGAAGCAGCTGTGGGGAGAAAATAATACACAGGACTGCAGAAAAAAGCAGCAGCAACACAATTCATAGTTCATCAAAAAAGCAAGATTTTGAAGCAAACCAGCCAGGGTTTTCAACCTACCTCTTTCATTGGGCTCATATCTCTGAATTAAGGCAGGGGCAGCAACAACAGCATCTTCTTCCTGCTGCATCTCATAGAGAAACCTCACCAGGTTCTGGCAGGACATGAACCCTTCTGTGTCTGAGTACCTTTGGAAGATGCTGTCTATTTCCTTCCTCTCTGTCAGTATCTTGTAAAATTCCTCTATCTCATCATCCTCCAGAGCCTCTGTTTTGGACTTGTCACAGTGCTGTAAACGTAGAGGGGAGAAGGAGTGAAAACCTTCTTTCCTTCTGGCATAGGCCAGCCGTAATCTGCACCAGGGCTACACAACGCAGAACACAAAATAATTGCAAAGAGTTACTGGCCAGTGAGCGAGGAGCACGCGGTCAATGACAAAGGTTCTCACTGACAAGGCCAACAGTCATACAACAGTTACAGTTATTTGTACTTATAGATTATCAGTGTGCTCAAAAGCACCAGCCTTGAGTTCCATCACTTGGTCTGCTTCAGCCAGGACAGCTCAAAATAATCCAAGCACAAATCAAGGGTCAAAAGAAATGTAATTCTTGATCTCAGGAGGAATAAAGGGAGACAATTAACTCTCTTAAATAATGATAGAGAGTTTAGCCGAAAATCCAGTGAGTAAAGTGAAAAGAACCCTCCCCTTGACCTTAGTGGCTCAGACCTCAAGAGGCTGTCAAGACTCACAGTGGGGCTGTTTGCAAAGATGGCATCAAAACCAACTTAAAAACCCCACATCTGCTAAACATGTGCATGTTTAGGTATGAAAAAATTCACCTCTCCATGGAAATTTTCCATTCTCATCCAAAACCTGCCAAGTAACAAAATCCCCACAGATTTCAAATCAGATGTAATCTTCTCAAGGAATTGTGATTCAGATTCTCCATCTTCCTCTGGGGTTTGAACTTTTCCAGTAGATACCATCTCTGACAGAGCACCACAGCCAAGGACTTGATTGACCATGAAAGATTAGGAGCTTGAGATATGCATGTTAATGTCCCCATGAAGGATAACAGTTTTTCCAGTAACAAGTATTTCCAGTTTATTTAAAATACTCCCAGGTTCAATTTTTCATCAGAAACAACACTTTTTTTTTTCCTGTGGCAAATCCTGATACTAATTTTGTTGTTTGCTCCTAGCAGAATTCTTCAACTTGTCAAACCAGAGGAATTAAATTGCTTTCCATCTTCGATCCCCTGACAGATAGAGCTGTTTTCCTGGCTTTTATGATGAAAATGCATGCCTTAGTTTAACCAGTCACCACACTAATCTCAACCTAGCTCTGCCAATGATCTCAGTGATGGCCTCGGTGGCTTTGGCAGTGTCCCAAGATGATAATGAGGGACTTTCATCCCCTGCAAATCCTTTGCTATCTGTTTATGGAGCACATATAAAACCAAAGAACATTATCATGATGCCCAGCATTTCACAAACTGAAGTGACAGAAAAAAAAGAGTTCAACTTGTTCTGACTTCAGAATCTGCTGGGTAGAAGCTATGGGCTCATCTAAGGGATGGGACAACCTGTGACATGCTCAGTACTACAAACACTTCCAAATCTGGTTTGAGAGTCCAGGAACTGCCTTTTCCTTGCTGCCTTCCGTGTCTATGATCCTGTGCTGCGGCTCTGGCAGATCCCTCAAGCTAAGCCTAGCATGATACTTAGCAATTGCAAAAGGAATATAAAGAGGGAAAGCAGCTGGTGGAGATGGCAGGGATGTCGTGAATTACAAATGTTCTTTTCTTTAAGACATGACAGTGAAAATGACAAGCTATTTCTTCTAGAAAACTGGCATTTCAAGTGGTGTGCCTCGGGAAATTTATTGATTAGTTGCCATGAAAGGCTGTGATGAAAACAGGACAATAACACTGGCACCAGAGTCAAACTCCAGGACAGAGCAGATGCACAGTATAAAAGCGGGTTCCTTCTGCTTTGTCTACAAGAGGTCCAAATTAGAAAGAGAAGCTCAACCCAAAATACCATGTTTTACCTCCCATGTATGTATCACAAGCCATGGGTCCTGAATGACCCTTGGCCTGCCAGCAGAAACACCTTTCTGCTGCATCAGAATGAATATTCAGGTTGAAATGAGAGGAGCTTTGCATAACTTCTGGTTGCATTGCATACGTTTTACTCAGGTGTCTCAAACCTAGATGTGGTCACAGAGCCATGTGATGAAAGGCAAGAATAACGCGAGAAGCTGCCCTGCAGCCCCCCCTTGAGCCCCTGACCACCCTTCCTTCCTGTGACTAAAGGAAGAAAAACTAACTGAGAATAAAAGACCACCCTTTAATAGGCTGTAATGCCCCAGTCCATCTAAGCTGAGGCAGGATGCAAACTGAAAATGTAATTGCTTTAGGAGCAAGACAGACCCTTCCTGGAGGCAAATCAGCCCTCAGGAGATCTGAATTAACCTCCAAAGAGCCTCTCTCTCCAGTGGCTATACAGGAAACTTAACAATTACTTGCTTAATGATGGTACTTCAACTAACTCCCTGCATTTCGATGGGTTGAATCAAGGTTTAGCAATTACTTGGAGTCTTTAAGCAAAAAGGATTCATTTCATCAAGTTTCCTCTCCCAGAGCTCCCTTGTGACTATTGTGACAGCAAAAGAGGTCCATTAAATGAGACTGTGCCTCTAGGACAATTTTATTTTTTTTATTTAAAAAAAAAAGCAAACCAAGGGTGATTTTTTCAGGTTGCTGATGTGTGAAGATGTAGGAGTGATCCATCTCCTATATGTGAGATGTATCCCTTAGGATGAGGAGATTCACACCCTGGTCCCTACTGGCTTCACCTGCACAGACTGCAAAGGAAGTGTTGGCAGCTACTTCCAGTGGGGACATACAACTCAATCAGTGGATTCCCAGCCTTATTTCCATTCCTCCAGGATCTTCCTGGGCAGGGAATAAAGGATGGATACACCAGCCAGAGCGAGCAGTACAACTGGAATATTTTGCAAGCTGAAATTCTTTAAGATCTGCTGATGACCTTCCCTCCAATTCTTGCAGAGTTATCAGAGAGATGTATATAAAGCAAGGATTAGGAAACTTGGACCTCCTTTGGGGTAAAGCTGCCTGCTCCCAGGGAGGAGCGGGAGAACTGCCCGGTGCCCAAAACCACCCACGTGTTTACCACTGATCAGAAAAAACATTTCTGAAACTGCACACCCATTAATTCAAATCCTGCTTCAGACCGGATGGAAGTCTGGAAATTATCCAGATGTTTTATCTCACCTCAGCAGGATGGATTCTCTAGAGAAGAACCAAAAGCTTAACAACTGAGAAATTTCCATCCCTTTCTTATCTTGTGATAGGCTCAGCCAGCAAGCTGAATCTTGAGAATTTAGAAGTGTACATCCCTGACCAGATTAAATATGCCTTGGGAGTATTAAATCAATCAGACTAGTCCAGGCTTGGGTGCAATGTTATGTATCTATCATGAATCTGGAAAGGTTTTTATTTTGCACTTCTTTTTTTTTCTTGTTTACACCTGTCACTTGGCACCCTCCTCCTCTGAGAAGGTGAGGATCTGGTATCACAGCTGTAACCAAACAAATGTCAGCCAGACTTGGGCACTGACATGCAGCTGTGGCACACAAAACTCCCGAAACCCCTGGGACTTGAATTTGGCTTCTCCTTTTCTTGCATTATCCACGTTTGCATCTCATTTTCTGCTCCGTGGCAAAATTAGGCACTGGTTATGAAGAAAGATCTTAACACACCCTCAGCAAAAGCATTGTGCTGGCCCAGCTTAGTGGGAATCAATTATTCTGAGCAATAAATTACTGAGCACCAAAACCTGAGAGTCCTTCCTTGGTGCAAGAAAAGAAGCCAGGACTTCACTTTGGGTGAGGTCTCCAACCCAAGCTGAAAGCTGTGGGAGACCTTGACCTCAGCCAACAGCAAACCCTTTTTCTGCTTGCTCCCATTACCTGGAAAATCTTCTTGGCATGGTAGTCATCGACTTCGATGTTCACTTCCTTCAGGAAGTCTTTGAGCTCTTTCAGGCTCATTTTGTTGTCTTTGTTTTTGTCAGCTTTCCGCAGGCAGGTGTGAATCCAGCTGCAGGGGGATGTAAGGAAACCTTTCCAGGTCAGTGCCTAGCCTAAACACCTAAATACCTTCTGCTGCACGTGGAGGCGGGGAAATCCTCTCCTAAAGGCTCTGAGCCACCTCTCCAGCTGCTGTAAATCAGCGTGGGGCCCCTGAGCAGCTGACACCACCTCACCTTCTGCTCCCACAGAGCACAGTGGTGCTCTGGCAGAGGGAAAATGCGCTGTGATACGACTGATCGTGACCCGGGAGAAGCTTTTCACCATCTGGCCAAGGCTGGAGCAGCTCTCTTTACCCTGTAGGAGTTTCTGGCCGCAGCCAGAAACAGTTTGACTTCTCTTTTATGACAGAAAGTACATTCTGCTCCAGACTGTTAAAAGGGGATAAAGGAAAGAATGAAAAGAGCTCCCAAGAGGAGCTTGGTAAACTCATTGTCATGGATTTGTTCAAAATTCAGTGTATCACGGTGAACACTGAGCTCCAAAAGAAGCATCAATAATAATTTTTGAACTCACCTTCAGCATATTTTTAGGGATTTCTACCTATATGTCCTAAGAACTTTGTCATGAGCGGCATCAAACCAAACTTTGTGGGTCTTGGCTTCTTCCCCTGATGAAATGCACGGGGTCTGTCACTGTGTTGTACTGTGATAATATTTCATAAGAGCTTGGTTTTTAATATAGTATTATATTATTATAATATATATAATTATTATAACAGTATTATACTATTTTAATATAGTATAGTATATCTATGGATCTGGAGTAATTGCTGTAAGAATGATCTTTTCAATGTGATGCCAGATAATTTGAGCTGGGTCTCCCAATTTCTTTCAGTCTCTTGGGAAAATAAGTGTCAGACAGTTGAGACACACTGCAGTTTTAAACAACAAAAAACCCCATGCTTTTTGCATCATGGAACTGACTGTCTAATTTGCTTTACTGTCAAATAAGAAAGGTCATCCAGAAAAATATCCACTTTTCAATAGGAAAAAAAAAAAAGATCAAAGTAGGAATTTGATCTCCAAGAATAACCTTCCATGTCTCACATAGGAAACAATGCTTCAAACTCATCCCAGAAAAACTTCCCAAAAAAAAAAACCCCAATCTGAATGTTAATCAGAGTAAAGCTCAGGATCAGCAAATACCAGCTGAGGCATATAGTGCTGTAACACTTAAACTGGGCCTTTCAAAATGACCCCAAAAAAGGGCATTAACAGCCTTAGGGGCTGCAGACATAACCCTGAAACTGTTCCCCAGAGCTACCCCTGCACTGAAATATCTCCTAGTGATGGAGATATGTGTAAACTGTCAGTGAGTATTGTTTGTCTCATGGAAAGCTGAACTTTCTGACTTTAAAAATCTTGGCAGGTGCTAAGCAATGACCTCACCCCGCATCCGTCTTAGCCTGGTCGTATTAATATTCCCCTTCTTTAGACACGGAAACCAAAATAAAAGAGAGGCTGCATTTCCCAAGGACGCTCCAGAGCCCTGACCCAGGGTCTGGCTTGGACTGATTTGTCCCAGAAAATGAAGTTTGAGTGATGAAGCTGTCATGAGCAGAGGATGCTGTGCTGGGAGCACACCACACCCACGCCGGGGTGCAGAACACCCCCTCCACCAGCTCTGCCCCAGAGAGGGCCTGCTCAGAGGGTCACCCTGCTGCCACCCACTCACACCTGACCCTGCACCTCGGGTCCCCTTCCCAGCCTTCCCTAAAAACAACAGGCAGGAGGAACGCCCAAGTCTGGTGAGCCAAGAGGAAATCCAGTCTGCCACAGCCAGGGGTGAGCAGGAGGGGTGGACAAAACTACTCTTTTGTGCATAGAAACTACTGGTTTTTTGCTAACCACTGAAAAAAACCCACATTTTTTTAAGAGTCTGCATAATTTCCTCTGATAATGAGCACCCAGAGGTCATGCACATACCCAAAGTCCTCTCTGGAAGGCAAAATGTGGGCAGTAAATGCATCTGCAAAAGAGTATGCCCAGGTCCTACCTGTGAATGGAGGATGCTTTTCTCTTAGATCCCTTCCCAGGAGGCTGAGAAAAGCAGGAGGGAGATCAGAGAGCCCAGGAAGAGCCCAGGCACACAGAGTGGGTCCTCTTGCTACAAGGGCAAGCAGCAAAGAGAGAAAAAGGAGAGTACAGACAACTGAGGTCTCAGCCTGTTGTTTCAATAAATAGCAGCATTCTGGCCTCAACATACCCAAATTCTCCCATCCATCTGGATCCCCTCAGGTTTGGGAGAGCTTAGAGGAGCTGGATGAACTAAGCACTGCAACTGAAAGTCCTCTCATCTGGTACAAACACCATTTTTCACTCCTGGCTGTGGGTCTTCCTTTGACCTTATGCCCCTCTGTGGGCCTGGGTGGACAAGGAAGAAGCTGCTCCCATTTCTGTACACACCCACAGACAGCCTGCCTCTTGTTTCTAAAGGATATGCCAGCTCCAGGGCTACCAGTTTTCTGCTAGTTTCAGTCATCCCTCTTTGGTTTCTGTCTGGCAGATATCCCATGGATGTGCTCAGAACAGAAATGCTGCAGAACTTCTGGTAAGTGCTTTCAGACCAGAAGAAAAGCTCACACATAAACCCCAGAACAGAAGCAGACGGTGCCACCCTGCCCAGATGAAAAGTCCTCTGTATTTTCTGCTCTAAAGTCTTCCCTGCACACATACCTGCAATATTTCCTAAACAACCTATGCCAGCTTGCTGCAAGGTTGAACCTGAGGTTTATTAAAACAGAACGCTGTGCATAAGAACATCAGAAATGCTCATCAAGCATGTGGGAGTTTTATCTGTGTAGGAATATAGGACTGGAAAAATACATAAGACACTGAATCCAGTCCCTTTCTACCACAGGCAACCCCACTGCATTCCAAACTGAACGAGCCCCATCTGAAACTAGCAGAGTTTTTGCTTTCAATCCTTGTTTTCAAAAACTTGCACATTCCTTACTTGTTTTGCAAGGCTTTGGGAGGCTGAAAAAGATACCCTGTAAGGCAGTTCTCCAGTCATGGGGGACAGGCAAGGGACACAACCTTCCTCATCTCCTGACTCTTCCCCTTCTGTGCTCACAGATGCGGAGAACACTCCTGAGGTTTAAGGAAGATCTGAGCAAGCCCACGCTGCCAAGCAAACCCAGTGAAGGCAGGCTAAATTTAAAATCCCAGGCTTTAATTAAACATCATCAAATTTCAAATGAGAAATCATGCTGTTCTGTAATTCCAGGTTACGTTAAATGGCCTGAGACAAGCCCAGATTGGAAGCCAGCACTGCACAGTAATTACTCTTCCAGAAATATGGTTTGCCTACCCACCCTATTTAGCTTCGATTCTGCTTTCCAAAGACAGAAAGGCACTTTTCCATGCTGGAAATTTACAGCCTTCTTCCCTTGCAAATGTCATTGTTATTTTTCCCCCCTTAACAATCTTGTCTCTTCTTATGGGCAAGTTTTTCAGCAATATATTTAACTTGATGTGCTCCAGGGACAACTTCCTGTAGCCCAGATTTTCCCCTACACACTGTGGGGTGGCTGGGGAGTGACCTTACAGCCCAGAGCTTGAAAAACCATCCAAAAAAGACACTCATAAGTGCAGGAGATAAACAGGACATCGCAAGCACTTCAGAACTAATGGAGTGTTTCCCTTAAGTGAACAGCACTGTGGCTGTGAAAGTGCTTCTTGGACTTCGGGGAATCCACAGAAGAGTGAAGCCTGATGAAAGCTCGGCATTTATGCACCATCTCCTTCTCCATCAGTACATTATTACCCAGCAGAGAACCCACGTGGAGTGGAGACTTAACTGAGGGCAAGACTTCCTGGTGCCTGCTCAGACTTGAGCTCCAGCTCTGTGATTCTGCCCAGCTGAGGATTTTGCATCCCCCTTCCTCTGCGATGTTTGGCGTCAAACAAGCCATGAAGCCCACCCAGCCTTCTCTCACTGCGAGTGGTATCAGCTTTCCTCTCTGAGAGCTGACTATCTATCTTTGGGAATCTTAAAGGAACTTAGTAGTTTACAACTGCTGTGGCTCTGTCAAATCAGGGTGAAATCAACCAACAGGTTCAGATGCCATGATCAGAGTCTCAGACACAACAGGGACTGAAGAAAATCCATCCAAAACTGCACCCACAGATATTCTCTCTTTTTATACATTAAATCTCTGTTTGCAAAGCAACTTATTGAGTGAAATGCAGCCCCAGGGAAAATTCCCTGTGAATTCAGCAGAGCCAGGATTTCACCCAATAACCAACCCCTCTCCATTTCATAACAAATTCAGTCTTCTTTCCTGCTCTGCGCCTTTTCCTTTCTGATCTCTGCATTGTCACCAGAGCAACTGCAGATTTTTTCAGGGCAAAACTTCCTCCCATGCTGAGGCAAATAAGGAGCAATTTCACTCAAGTCAGTGGAGCTACCCTGGAGTAAATTTGGCAGTGAGAAGAGGAGAATCAGTTCCCTCTCCTTGTATTACCGAGAAACACGGTAAACAGTACAGGCTTTTCATGCCTTGCCAAGAAGTGCCTGTCCTGGAGTTTACTGCAATGCAAGTGAAACAGACCCCTGAAGAACACAAAAAAATAATGATTGTTTTATCTGGAGCCCCATGAAAGAGGGAATTCTTTGCTTAAGGAGCTACATTAAGCCTGACTCCGCTCCTGCTGGTATCATTGTAAAACGGGGGGAAAAAGCATTGGAAACCAAGCAGCTTGCCCGGGTGCAAAAATCAGTGCAAGAGAAAACCCAGTGCCCAGGGCCAAGAGGGAAAAAAGGAGGTAAGCCTACTATCCCCACCCACAGGGAAAGACAAGTGCATCTTTGTCTGCGATTAATCACTTTATAAGGCAAAGGATACTGTTGGAGTTTCTGTTTCTGGTTCATGGAGTTGCTGTGGGCTATGATTTTCCCAAGGCCTGCGATCCAGTGGTTGGCATCATCCTCTGAACTCGCAATGAGGTCCAGGTTTTTCCGCTGGTCTTTGAAGATGATGGAAAAGCAGCGATACTCTGGGACATCCTTGGCGTATTTTTCCATACCTTCTGTTTTATGGCCTGACCTCACATCCCGAATATCTTCAATGGAGACTGTGGAAAGAAAGCAGAGCCTGCTGTCAGCAGGGGTTCAGTCAGCCTTTATCTCTACTTGGTGAGGGATATTAAAAAATACTCTTTCTCCTTTTCCTGAAACCTCTGGAGGGTTCCCTTCCCTTTCCCCCTTCCCCCAAGCTTTGGTACGAAAGAAAACTCAACTCAAAAGGATCAGAAAGAGCAAGAAATTTTAAAAAGAAAACCTCTTTCCTCATGGCCTTTATTTAACAAAGAAGCAGAATATGCCGTAGGTGCCATACTGCGATGTCCTGTTTATGAGACACAAATCACTGCCAAGAGCTTGGTTCCAAGTCCTTGGAGCACCCCTGACTTGAGCATCCCTCAACTCATCCCCCCAGAGAATGGGGAGAGTGGAGCTGTGCCTCCCTGCGAACATCACCCCACATGAAAATCCTAAAACCACAGAATGGTTCGGGTTGCAAGGGACCTTAAAGATCATCCAGTTCCAACCCCCTGCCATGGCCAGGGACACGTTCCACTAGATCAGGCTGCTCCAAGCCCCATCCAGCTGGCCTTTAACAATTCCAGGGATGAGAAGTCCACAGTCTCTCTGGGAAAAATGAGAGGTGACTTCAGTAAGAGGAGGGTAGGGAACAAAACCGTCCTTCTTTAGACTGCAAAAAGAGCGAGAAGGCAAAATTTAAGAAACCAGCTGTTCCTCTCAGTCGAAGTTGTGCAAACTGAGGAGGCAAAGACCAAAGCTTCAGAGCAGTCTGGTGTCACCCATACTCCATCCTAACCCCTGTCAAGGGTAGACTTTATCCTCTTTGCTGTAAGAAAGGAAAACACTCTTTTCAAAATCATCCTTCCCCATTTCCATCTCTGCTCTTCAGCTGGTGGAAATGAACACTGAAGTTGCTACAAGTTTGCAGAATGCACACACAAGGCAATCAGAAGGAGCGGTGTATTAAGAGACTTTTATTAATCAAATATAAGTAACAGACAACCCCAAAATGCCCTTGAGAGCAATGAGTGCCCTCAAACTGGACTGAAATAAGGCAAGCTCCCAGCAGTAGCACCCACAGCCTCTTTTTGCCTTTCATGGATCAGTTCATATATCTACAAAACACTGGCACAGGTTGCCCTGAGTTGTGGATGCCCCATCCCTGGAAGTGTCCAAGGCAAGGCTGGACAGGGCTTAGAGCAACCTGGTCTGGAGCGTTGTTGAAAAGCAGTGCCCGAGTATAAAATATCCCCAAAGTTTGGCAGAACAGGAGAAACTTACCTTTAAACATCCATTTCACCATTAAAGTGCCCAGTTCATTCAAAGTCAACACTGTAGAAAAACCCATCTCAGTATCCACCTGCACATTTTTGGCATGGCTGCCTTGAGATCATCCAAAATTCATCAGACGCTCATTAGAGGTTTGAAAACTTTCCTTTCTTCCCCAGAGCAGTCATGATAATGTTCAGCTGCTGGGGAAAAAACTTTTAAAAACCACCCAAAATTTCAGTCTTCAAAAATCAGTGGCTTTCCAAAAGCAACACTAAGCATTTGCTTCAAGTTCTCACCAGATGCTGGGGTGGCCAAACACCTTCCACAGCACTTTGCTGGTTTGGTTCCTATACAAGAACACACCGTGAGGAGCTCCCCGGAGCTGGCAAAGCTCCTCCCTGACAATTACGAGCTGTTATCTTTGTGTGGTCTTTGATTATCGCTTCGTAAAGGCCGACAGTTGATCAAGCTGCGGGGAGGGGAGGAAAAGGTTGGGTTGGGATGGGCTGCTGTGGAATTATGTTATCTGGCCAATTTACCTTCGAGTGAAAGTTCATGGGTTTGAGTACTAAAACCAGCTTAGAAAAAAAAGGGCTGCAATTCCCCCACAGCTGGGCCTTGCTGGTGATCCTGCCCTTTAACCAGGACATTAATCAAATTATAGTGGTTGTACCTCAGGTGGAACTTCACCTTTAATGTAAAGCATGCTATCGTGTTTGGCCAGATTCAGTTCAGTCAGAAAGTCTGAAGTTTAGTCAGGCTTCTTTTATAGCCAGTGGGAAATAAAGCAGCTTTTGGAACACAACTGTTCTTACTCAAACTTCAGGGTAAGATAAGTCATACCCTGAATCCATGGCTACAGTGGACCCTTGACCAGAAAGGAAGTGCAGGCTGGGCATCTCAGATGCAGACTGTGCCTAAGTAGAGGATTCTCCTCCTCTCTCTGTCTCTTCTGTTTATGGCAGTGAAGTGGAAGGATCAGCCTGTTATTCCTCTTCACCTGCCAGCTGCTCACCACCGCTTGGCTCACAGGAGTTATTGTCCTGCAGAATGGCTCGTTAGTCTGCTTGTGCAATCAGTCCCTAAACTTTGGGTTGGCAATGGCCTCGTGTTTCCGAGAACAGAAAATCTGATGTTAAATATTGGAAATTTAGAATGGATTCTTTGGAAACCATTACGTGGCTGCATGAATCCACTGGAAAAGAGAGCTGTGTTGGAGGAAAAAAAGATTGAAAACCTGTGTCTGGAAGGGCTGCCTTGATCTCTTCAGGGTGTGCTGAGAAGAGGATGATGGAGATAAAAGAGCTCCTCAATACAGAAAAGGTACAAGGAAGGCTGAAGAGCAGGACTGGTGTCTACTGTAGTCACACAAGAGACAAGGAGAGAAACTAACACCACAGGAACTGTTAAAAAAGCAGGGTAAGGAAGGACGGTTTTCACAGCTTTCCATAGCTTGGTCATGTGTACTGTTTTCATCTATCAATAAAAAAGCTGAAGCCAAAGGACTCAGCCCAAGCCATCTGCTAAAGTTATCTCTTCTCTGGAAAATCTTAACCCAGCATGAGTACTTTATCAGCTGCTCCCAGACAGCCAGTGTACTCTGTTAGCAGTCCCAAACTAACTGTGTGTTCAGCTGAGCTATCTGCAAGGAGAAATCAAAAATAACTGGGGGACAGAGACGTCTCACAGCAGAGGAACACTCGCAGCAAACAGCCATCAATCACGTCTCCCTGCAGCCTCCCTGTTCCTTCCCCACCACGCCACAGCGGGGAGATAACCACAAGCAGAAAAGAATCTGGAAAGTTTGCATCTACTTCTGAGTGTTTGCCTCCGCTGAAGAGGTGGTTTGTAGAGGGCCCAAAACATGACGCACAACACAAGGAAGCCTGTGTTCTTCCCGGCCTCCCGACACCGACTCACACAGGTTACATCCTGGTCAGCCTTCCTGGCTGCTGTGGATGCTGCTTGGACAGCCAAAGGCTCCCCACTGACATGGACACACAGCAGCGTTCCCTGGAGCCAGTGAAATTCCTCCTGTCTGAACTGCTCTCAGGAAGGTGTTGAGAACTTTCTTTCTAGCCCTCCTTTCAGTTTTTGTCACTGGATCCTGCTCTTGTGCTTCTCCCTTGCCGATTTTCAGCTCAGCACCCTTTTCCTCTTTCACCCCTGGCATCAGCAGGCAGGGACGACTCAGGCCCTCAGATTCTTTTGACAGCCATGATATTTTCAAGCAACCAACATGTATCTTTTGGGTGTCTCTCTTCATTTGGATTTCTCTCTTCATGGCTTTCAAGAAGCTTGGTGTTACACTTGCAAACTGATCTCCTCATGCAGAAAGAACACCTCTTAATGTAAATCAGCTGGATGATCTTTAAGGTCTTTTCCAACCCAAGCCACTCTATGATGCTGGTGTAGAAGAGCCAGAAGGATGAGCCTGACAACGTTCCTAATGATTAGAGCACTTGTCTGAGAGAGGAGCCCTGGCCTCTCCATCTCTTCTCTCATCACTGTTCCACAACTGAAATGTCCAGACTGTGCAGGGAGCATGAACAGTAAACTCTTTGGTAATCCTAAGGAATACAGGGAAAGGACGAACAGAGGCAGAGAACAATCCCTTTGTTTTCCTCCTGTTTGATAGGCAGCCCTTTGAGACGAGACATTTTGTCAAGAGTATTTGTCAAGAGAGAAAATAATAACCTGAACTCACATCTCCTGCAAACTACTGAGCATGTGAAGGACAAGGACTGACAGGTGTTTCTCTTTTCTTGTGCCTTTGCTGATGAAGTGGGAGAGGAGGGTCACTGCACGGGTACTGCCAAAACAGCCTTCCTGGAGTTACTCCTTCGGGAAGGGGGGCAGCTTTTCACTCTGGGGGAAGAACTCCTCAGATCCTTTGCTTATCCTACCCTGTCAGCAGCAGGCAATCTGTGCAATGCAGCATTCAGTCACAATGAATTACTCCATCCCACTCCAACTGGCTCAGTAAGTCACTTCTGTTTACTGTCAAGAAATGCAGATGAGAAATGTGCTCAGCCGTACAGAGCCTGCACACCACCCCACGTGTCTGCAGAGAGGCCAGACCCTCACCAGCTGCACCTCGGCTCAGCATCTTGTCAGGAACAGATGAAAGCTGCTACCTGACCCCAGGACCATCCTGCAGAGACACTACATGGATTTCACGACACGCTGAGTGTGCCCCGTGTGCTGCTTCTCGCTTTGGTTTCACCCGGGGGAGAGCCGTTCAGCTGATTTCGGTTTCGCCAGGGGTGGCTGATGCTAATGGCCAAACGCAGTTGGGATCAGGACCTCTGTAGTCAGTGGGAGCTGGAGCATTTTCAGCTCCCTGGGCTCGGAATACCAAAGCCTATCCATCACCCTGATCCCTGAGGGGTACTTTAACATAATGGCTCACGGGTGGGTTCAGCGTGAGCCCCGCTGCGCCGTGCCTTCCTAGCCCTGCCGGCGTTGCTCTTTCATCTCCCTGGGTGTGAATTATGGCAGGTCCCAGCTGCGGATTCCTCATCCATTCTCTTCTCCACTCCCCCTCTACCGACGCGCTCAGCAGGTTGTTCTAACTCGAGATCTGCTGAACAGCAGTCTGCCCTCACTGCTGGCATGTGTTCACCAGCTGACAACCAGTGATACAACGCACATGCAATTTTACAGGTTGTTTGGAAATACCTTTTAATGCAAGGTCTTTACCCAATCTTTCAGTCTATCCATCACGGCTTGGGGCACTGATGCAAACAGAGTGATCTCTATTTACATTCCTTCCACACAACCAGGGCCCTGCGAACTATTTTGGTGACCAGTTCCTACTTCCCCTGCCATCACAGGACCGCTAAATTTGGATCTGAGGCTCTCAACACTTCTGCCTTTGCATTTAACATATGCTACGGAGAATAAGGTCAATATTTGTCAGTGCGCTGCCTGTGATGAAAACTGTCCCAGCAACGCCCGCGGTGGCCTGATTCAAAACTCAATCGAAGAAACAGGCAGCTCTGCATCTGAAATGACGTGTTTTATGGCTTGAGCGATTTTGATAAAAACTAATGAGACCCACAGACAGACGGTTTTGTTTTCACAGCTGACGGCAGCCTTGCATAACGCGTTCGCATCAGCAAGTATTTTTTCCAGGGATAAATACATGTCTGACCACGAAAGCAATGATTCCTCAAGAAACTGCAGAAGGAAGTTGTCGGTGCAGCCAGCTACCTGCTGTGTGCACACAGGTTGCTGAGAGTTTCTGTTGACTTTAGACACTTATCAGGAACAATTTCAAGCTTTCACTTCTTGACTCGAGCAAACACAGAGCAGAATTACATCCTTCCTGTTCCTCTGCAAGCAAGTTCAGGACATTGATTCAATGGAGACAATAATTTATTCTTCCACAAAAGTGGTATGGTATGTTCAGTGCATGGCATTTTAAGGACATTCATAAATTTCACAGCAAGCCAAAAGCAAAGGAAAAGGTTTTCTGCTGAACGCTGGTCTTAGGCTGTAAACATAAACCTTTCGTACTATGTTTAAATCAAGCAAAAAATATCCTATAACTGTGCCAGAAGTCAGAGGAACAGGAACAACTTCTGTGGATTTTCAATAGTGAGAATAACTAATCATCAGATCAAAATATCAATTTCATGACTTCAAGTAGTAATACAATCATCACTTGCAGCACTCAGTAGTATAACTGAATTTAGCTCACCTCCCAAAACTGATTTTAATCAAAACACAGGAAAAAAAAAAATCCAACAATAGTAGTTTTTACGTAAAGCTGTTGGCCAGAAATGGAAGTATTTCAGCTACAACTCCTGACGTTCTCTCTTGACTTCACTGCTCGTGACTCAAGGACGCAGCCCCAGTGAGTCATCCCTGGTTCAGTGTGTGAAGCTCATTCACGGTTGTCATGGAAAACGTCACCTCCCTGAGCCTCCAGGAGAGACAGAGTGCAGGAGGTACAAAAGCATCATCCCTGGGGTCCCACTGCAGCACCCCTCAACTTAATTGACTCGTTCAGCCTTTTCCTTCTGCCTTCGAATACTCTGTTTCTCCACCAACTGCTCAAAAGGATGATTCACTGGAAAGTTTTCAACCATTCCCACAAATCCCCAGGTTGAGAGAGTTTTTAAAGGGATTGAGTCTGGCTTAAATGAGCTCACACTAGGGATTACAGCTGGTTTAAGAGAATACTTTCAAAAATCAATTTCACTGAAAGCAGCAAATGCCTTTTTGCCTTTTTTTTTTTTTTTTCACCTAGACGAGATCTGATATTTGACCACAGCTAAACGAGACAGTGCTACTGACAGGCTGCTGCTCCTGCAACTGAGTCCCTCTGCCCCCTTGGGCTCTCCTCCCTCACACCACAGTGATGCTCAGGAGTGAATCGCCTCAGAATGAACTGTTTTCCAGCTCCCTCGCACAGATCTTTTCTTTGCCCCAAATCTGTTAATCCAGCCAGTTTAACTCTGTTTTTGGAGCCCAGGGAGAAAGCTGTGGAAAAGCCTCATGGGCCAAGGAAGCATCCGCCCTCCCACGGCCCTACACATCAGTTAAGATAATGAGAGCAGCAGTGTGTTTGTGGGCCTGGCTGTAGCTCAGACACAGGATGGAGCAGGTTGTGGTGAAAAATGGATTTTTAAAGGTGCTTTTGAGCAGCCCTTGGTGCCCAGCACCCCTCTGTTTCTGCTGGAGGCAACCAGAGAGTACACACAGGGCAGAACGTGCTTGTTGGAAAACTG
Organism: Rhagologus leucostigma; assembly: GCA_013397725.1. NCBI lineage: Eukaryota > Metazoa > Chordata > Aves > Passeriformes > Rhagologus > Rhagologus leucostigma. Next base: position 312,514 of record VZTD01004775.1, on the reverse strand, counting down.
ACTTAAGATGCTTCAAGGGCTTTTGGGAAAAAAAAAAATGCCCTGGGGCCTAAATGGAACATACTGAAAAATAAGGAATTATTGACAATAAGGAAAAAATGGATTATTCTACCTGCTCAGAAGCCATTTTGGAAGGACAGCTTATCCCCAAAGCCCTGTTTGGGTAATGCAGCTATGAAGACAGCATCTAATTTAAATTCCCAGTTGTTTAAAATAAAGACAACAGAGGAAGGTACTGGTTGTACCCCGTGTATCTGATCCAGGCAACATCTGTTCCTGTCACAACCCTGATATGTGGGGCTTTTTGAAGTTCAAACATCTGAGATTCTCCTGTCTAACCTCGGCAGTCCCCACTTTTATCTACCAGACTCCACCACACAATGGTTTACAAATAGCTTTTCCACTTGCTCATAAGAACACCAACAGGAATAACAAGAAGCTATCCAAACAAAAACATAACCCTTGCTCTACCCAGACTTTGCTCCTCTGAGGTGCATCCATCGTTGTCAGCAGTGCTGCAGATAAGATTAGACCTGCTGCTAAACCTCCCAGTTTCCATTCTGCTCATCCTTTTTTCCGTCCTGAAAAGGGAGCTTATCTGCAGCTTTCGAAAGGCTTTGCCCTGGAGAGCAAAGTCAGTGTCTGTTAACAAGGAAGGGTGACCCTCTGGAGAGACTCGCCCTGAAGTCCCTGATTTTGGGTCTCAAATCATGACCCTGCACTCTTCCTCTGATGTGACAGCCTTCACACTGGACCCAGTGAGAAGGCAGCTGTGGTGACAGAGCCTGTCAGAGGCCACAGCAGGAGCCAGGGGTAATCCATGCTCTACCTGGACCCAAAGCAGCCTGGTGAAGTTGAAAGCTCCCGAATGAAACTCAAACAGAGCAATCACTCTGAAAACTCGGGAATGGAAGGACTCAGAGGATCAATAAAAGAGAAAGGCAAGGAGAAACATGAGCAGAAGGTTGAGGGAAGTGATTTTGTCCCTCTCCTCTGCTCTCAGGATACAACGCTTGCAGTACTGCATCCAGCTCTGGGGCCTCCAAGGATGTGAATCTGTTGGAGTGAGTCCACAGGAAGCCACAAAGATGCTCCAAGGGCTGGAGCCCCTCTTCTCTGGGGACAGGCTGGGAGAGCTGGGGGTGCTCAACCTGAAGAGAAGCTCCAGGGAGACCTCAAGGAGGTACCTTCCCAGTACCTAAAGGGACTCCAAGAGATCTGGAGAGGGACTCTGGACAAAGGCCTGGAGTGATGGGACAAAGGGGAATGGCTTCCCACTGCCAGAGAGAAGATTTGGATTAGATATTAGGAATAAATTCTTCCCTGTGAGGGTGGTGAGGCCCTGGCACCGGTTGCCCAGAGAAGCCGGGGCTGCCCCATCCCCAGAAATGTTCAAGTCCCTTCAAACCAAAACCATTTTATGATTTTATGAAAATGGACATCCTCGGTGTTACGGCTTGGGACTTGGCAGGAGTCAGCACTCATCTCTCTCGCTGACTTCCAGGTTCAGGTGCACCTGGAGCAGCCCTGAGGTCTCCCTCCAACCCTCCCAAGAGCTTGGCACCACAAGTGCAGGCACAGGCTCACATCCTCCCAGGAGCATGTGGGACACAGCCTGTCCAGCTCCCACAGCCAGACAGGTGCCAGGGTGCAAAGCCAGTCCGGCCAGAGCCTGGCCAGAGCTTGCCTTCACAGAGCTGCAAGGACAAGCTCTGCCTCCACTGACGTGTCCCCACTGCTGTTATCCCTGGAAAAGGTGTGCCTGCATGGAGCGTCACGGAGCAGGCACAAGCTGTGATCCATCTCCACGTGTCACTGAGGACACTCCCAGGGCACAGCAGGTTCTCCTGCCCACAGTGGCACTGCCTGTCTCCAGCAGTGTGGCAATGCTGGCTGTGCCCAGTTACCAAAGTGTATCTGGAGTGCTGTGAATCCACGCCCACGCAGACACACCCCCAGCCTGTGCCCAGAGCCCAGCTCAAAGGGTGTGATCTCACTCTTTTTTATGAAACATGCCACTGCCACAGCCATGGATCCACCAGGGCTTCTCCAGGCAAACATCAGGGTCCCTGGAGCCACAGCACAAGGATCCCCTCCCATTTACTTCCAAGGACTAGGTGGGGTTAGGACGGTTGCTGTAGGTGCTCTCAGACCCCATAATTTGGAAACTGCTGGCTCAGAGCACAGGAAAGGGAGCTCTGAAAGTCATTTTTCTCAACTCATGTCCTTATCTGTTTTAGAGCAAGATCTATTAGCAAGATATATTATATATTGCAAGATACATATTGCCCAGGAAAGGACTTTGGTTTTATGTGGGACAGAGCTCAGCAGAGCAGGCGTTCCCAGGGAGCAAACATCCACTGAGGACTCTCTGTTTGTTGTGGCTGTGATGGTTTATTGCACTGGGAGACCTGAAGAGCCCAGCTGAGCTCAGAACCCTGCCAGGCTGGGCATCCAAACACCCAGGAGGGGACAGCCTCCAACCCAAAGCCTCAGGGGAGGTCTTGCTGCAGCCCTCTCCTTTTATAAAAAAGGAGGGAGAGGGACTTTTTACAAGGGCAGATAGTGATAGACAAGGGGGAACAGATTTAAACTAAAAAAGGAGAGATTTAGATTAGATGTTTGAAGGACATTCTTTACTCAGAGTGTGACAAGACACTGGCACAGGTTGCTCAGGGAAGCTGTGGATGCCCCATTCCTGGAACTGTGCAAGGCCAGGCTGAACGGGGCTTGGAGCAACCTGGGATAGTGGAAGGTGTCCCTGCCCATGGCAGGGAGGTGGAGCTGGACAATCTTTAATTTAATCTAAGACACACACCCCCTGCCTGATTCCATTTTGACTGCACGACTGGTTCAACTGGGGTCCCAAACCTTTGTGATTCTATGATTCAAAGCCTTTTACTGTTAGTTAGAGGAAGAGAAAGAAAATGTGTCGAGGGTGCACGCAGAGCTTAAATGAGGTGCCCAAGGTCATGTGGGAAGAGTGTGGCCATCAGGGTTACAAACCAAACATATTTTACCCTGCTACTTTACTCCTCCTACTGAAAACCTTATCAGTGTTTGTGGGAGGAAGGGAGGTAATTTGGAAGACCCACCCTTCATTTACTTAATTGTGATCATTACCAAAAAAATTGTGTAATTAACACATTTCAACATGCCATAAAACATATTCCATGTTGCTAATTTATTTCCTGGATTTACAAGACCACGATGATTAGTGAAATATGAGGAAAAAACATCAGAAAATATGGAGAAATATGTCAGAAAAATATTAAATGAGAAGGAAAAAAAGATATAAACAGACAGACATGCTGCCTGATTCCATTTTGACTGCACAACTGGGTTCAATTGGGGTCCCAATTACAGTGCCAAGTTGGGTGCTGCTGGAACAGAATGGTTTTTCCTGTGCCATATAATGGTGATTGTAGTATCTGGACTTTTTAGAACAGGGCAGATCCTGGGCTTCCAAAATAAGAATGAGAAAAGGCTTTCCTTCCCAAAGACATCTCCTGTCAGCCTTTGGATTTCCACGTCTCTGCAGTTCCCTCGTGAGGCTTAAATGCCCTTTTTCCCCGGGGCTGCAGGCAGGAAAGGAGCAACAGCCACACACCACGCCGCAGACGCTCACACCACGTCTCACACCGAGAATTAGGGCTCGGGCACCTGAGTGACCCAAACAATTTGGGGAGGAAATGAGCCAGGCAGGGCTGCTGAGACCAGCACAGCCCACCCCACAAGCATTTGAGGCAGCAGCTCACAAGCTTGGGCAATGTGGCCATTCCTGACACGGCAGATTCCTCGTGGCTGTCCCCGAGCTGACAGCATCGCTCAGTTTGTGTGTCACAGGAGGAATGAAGAACCTGCTCTCATGGCTCCAAGCCCTACCTCCACACCACACCACGGTCCTGGTTCACCCCAGGCACCTCTGACGGAGCAAACTTTACTCACAGATCTGTGACTCTGGGGATCTCAGCACCTTCTTTGACTCCTGCCATATGGTTTTGCAGTCCTCCTGGAGCTTATAGAACCGCTCTTTTCTCCAGGAGCTTGACTTCACTTTTAGCAGCTGGCTGCCTTTCAGGAGGAACTTCAGGTCCTTGTCATCTTTGAGGCCTGCGGAGAAACAGAAGTGGTAATGTTTTAAGAGACAGCTCAAAAAATGATGCTCAAAGGGTTTTCCCTTCCACAAGGGCAGCCAGGTCTGGGGAGGACAGCAGAGCAGAGAGACCCAGAAATCCTCCACGCCACTCCATGACCACAAAAGAGGCTGAAGCTCTTTATTACGAAGATAAAATATCTCCTTCCCAGCAAATACAGTCTACTGTTAGGATGCAAAAACTACAACAAAACCAACAACAGAACAGTAAAAGCAGAGAAAGGAAAATTGCATAACTTGTAACTGGAATGCTGTCAGGAACTTTCAAGTGATTTCAAATCTATTCTGCAACAAAATTTCCTTTGTGGAAACAGGAATACACAAAGATATCTCTCATCCTGCTCTGGCAAGCTGTGCCTTCCTACCCACATGGGAATTTTGCTGATCAGATTTAGCTTAGGAGAGATAAGTTTGGTGGCAGGCAGCACCAGATCACTAAGGCAGCAGTAAGGAGCAGCCACGCTCTCCTCATTGCTCAACCATCCACAGGGTCTTTGTCTTTCTTACACTACGAGGCCGATGCAATGTCAAGTAATAACAACCAGACCTTTTGGTTGTGGAAACTTCTGGTTTCCCAACTTAGCCTAGATTCAGGAAGGCACTTAAAACATCTAGAGAGGCAACAGGCACCTACTGAGACTCTGAAAACACAGATTTGGCATTCTACACGGTTTTGAGAGCCTCAGCAGTGCATGACTTCCACATACCTAAATACCTTGGAGAATCTGTCCCTCAAACCAACCATTAATTACAGATCTGGGCTGAGAAGGGTGAGAACATGAAACATGAGAAACACATCCTGGGCTTTCTGTAATAGGCACCTTGCAGCTCTGTGACACTGCACGAAAGGCTGGTTCAGAGCTGGTGAAACAGCATTTAACTCTGCAGTGCTGACCATGCACAACCCAACTCAGAGGAAACTTTCCCAACCTTATCTTGACAAGGCAGGTAGCCACTTGGCCACCTGCAGCCACCTGACACTCACCTCCAGGGAAATTCCTCAGCACTACACAAACATAACACTGGGTCTCACAAATAACATTTTTTTATTGCAGTGTCCCCTGTGACAGTGGGCTGCTTCTTCTCTGGGAGACACAGCTGCCTTGAACCACTGGCTTTTAAACAAGGCAACACAAACTACCAAGCATCACTTCAGGCCTGCCTGAAAAACAAAACCATGAGATCCAAGTGGCCAAATTCCCACTCTCCTGACATTCCATACAGGAAACTGAAGTGCCAAGCGCTGCAAAACACCAAGGTGGGTCATGGTGGCAGCAGGAAAAACCAGCACTGTGATACACTGGGATACATCGGCCTAAAGACAGCATTTTAGGTTGCCAAAGCCTGAGATTTATCACAGATAAATACTAGGGGTGTCCAGTGTCCACTTTGTGAGCCGCTCACACCATTTACTGGTTTTGCAGAGCTCAAGGAGCATGCCCAGAGCTGAGCGGGGCTGAAACTTCCAGAGCTGAAAGAAGGTGGAGATCCTGCAAAGGTGGCTTTGGCCTCTCTCTTTCCTCAACATTAAATTAGCTAGCTCATTAATTGTCTTCCCCGCTACAGCATCCCCTGGGCTTCTCAGCTCACGACTGGTCTAGAGGTTCCTAAGAGGGGAATTTGAGTGCTTCCCCCACAGAAAACCTCACAATAAAATTCATGGAGAGAAGGAAAAAAGCTGTCTTCTGCAAAGCACAGAAGGGTGAAAAGTTGAGGCCAGCTATGGGACCTGGGACAGCACTATCAACAGGGGTTGATAAGAGGCCAGATCATCTGGAGGAAGGACAGACAGCACAACAGCTTCACGGGTTCTTGGTCTCCTGAGTTGTGCTGAGCTGGCTTCTGCTGTAAGAGAAAGGTCCTCCAGGTGCACAGACTGCAGCCTCACTAACATTCCCGGGGCTCTCCTCAAGGTTCCTGGAAGGGAAACCAACTTCTCCCTTCTCCCTATTCACCCACATTTCTAATCTGGCTCCCAGCCTCATTCCTTCTTTTTCTTTAGATCCCAACCACTCCAGGCGTCATTATAGGACTAGGAGGAGGACATGTCATCCTAGAGTGACGTGAGGAGGAAAGCAGGAAAACCCTTAAATCCTTTGGATGCCTCCATAAGTGTGGAATGAGAAATCCATTTAACCAGGGCATGTTTTGTTCCACAGACCCTGCGTGCAGCATCTGTAACATGTCCTGCTACCAGGACATCCCAAAGAGCTGCACCAAGATAATAAAGACATATCTGGATGGGCACAGGTGGTGGCCAGGGGCAGATTCCTCTCCTCCAGGCTTGGACCACACAGTTCAGACACAAGCTGGAGCTCAGAGCCCTTCATCCTGTTCACCAGCACAGCCCAGTCAGTGTAACAGCATGGTCAAAACTCCCCTTCTTCTTCCCAGGATCTAACTGTGGGGTGGGAGCAGCCCTCCCACTCATCCTTGGCCACTGTGCCTGAGGACCAGGAAAGGTTAAATGATCAGCAAAGGAGGGCACTGGACTTTGTTAGAGCAGCAGGGAAGGATGAAGGTGGACGGTGCATGGTGAAGGCATGGCAAAGATAAAAGATGGCAGGGGCAGTGGGAGAAGCCAGGGAGAGGACAGAGACAAGCTTCTCTCTAGGAGAGAGCAGGTTTGGCCAGAAAAGGGCAAGAGGGCCAATCACGAGTGTCTAACAGCTCTGACATCCCTTGGATGTGGGGTCCTTTCAGATAGAGAGCAGTGACCCAGAGACGACCTGTGTCAGTGATGACCCCAAGCTCTGCCTGAACCACCCAGAGGAAAGAGGGGCATCCCCTCAATGGGGTGGACACAGCCTGTGTCAGGCTGCTCGGGGTCCGTCTAGCAGCAGTTCAAGCTCACACAGCTAAACTGGCCAGGGAAGAGGGCCAGAGCTTTGGGCTCTGCCTCCTATGCCCAACCAAGCACTGGCACAGACTCTTTTCTTGGGTGAGTCACCTAACTTCTGTATTCCTACCTGCAACAGCATTTTGTTAGGCCAGAGACGCAGTGTAAGACACTCTGATCTGCTGATACAGGAACCACAAACACACCCCTGATGTGTCAGTGGGACATTACCCTCAGCTGGTTATTTGAATTGCTTTCCAGAAAAAAACCGACCTTTTCCCAGCAGAAACCTGAGGATTTCTTCCTAACAGTCCCATGGAGAACCATGGAATGGGTTGGGTTAAAAGGAACCTTACAGGTCATCCCATTCCACCTCCCTGCCATGGGCAGGGACACCTTCCACTAGACCAGATTGCTCAAAGCCTGAAGCTGAGGAGGTTTGTGGTTCAGAGCTCCATCTCACAGCAACGAAAACTCACATCAAAGAAACCAGAGTCACTGTACACTTACATCACTTCAAAGATAAAAAACACTGGGCAGCAGGACAAGGATATTGACTCCCAACTATGTAACAACATTAAGCATGAGAAGCACAATCACTGCACTGAAATAGATGTGCAAATCCTGCCCGAAACATGTGGCAGGACTGGGTCTTGCTTAGCATCCTCTGTAAAACACCAAATACACACTTGGCATGCAAAATTCCAGAGTGCCTTTCAAGGGTCAGGACCCCCTTCCTTGCCAAACATCAATCACACACTTTCTGAACAGAATATATTCAGCATGCAGTGATGTTCAGAGCTAAAATCATGTTTGGCCAAGGTAGGAGTGCCTCAAGCACACACAGCACTGCAATAACCATCATGTTGATACACTGCACTAGGAAGCTTTACACACTGAGACATCAGAAATGGCAACCTTTGGCTTATCTAGCTCAGGTTTACAGCAAGCAGGAAGCACAATAAAACAATAGCTATCACGGTAGGAGCCGGGCTTTGAGTCCACTGAGGAGATAGGATGGCAGTGATAATCCACACTGCTGCACTGTTCTCACAAACCTGCTGATCTGATAGAATTTAATTACAGTCGCTATAAAACAAGTCTCCTCCCGCCTGCTCTCCCCCTGCCACCTGCTTACAGACCAAGCTTAACTCAGGTTTGCTGGTTTAAAAGGGCAGAAAGCCTTTCTGGTAAAATCTAAAGAACTCGGGCCGGTGAATGGCTATTTCCCACTTCCATCCGCCCTCTGTGCCCACAGGAATCAAGGGACTCGCATCCACTTGGGCTGTGCCTCCAGAGAGCAGGAACCAGCAATGAGTTCATAGCCAGGCACACAAGTTATGAAACTCCCCGGGTTTCCTCTTTCGTCGGCAATGTCTGCGTGGTTCTCTGGGCTCTTACAGCAACAGGCAACACGCCACCGAGCAGGGCTAAAACTGGGCAGGAGAAGGGCACTGCCTTCCCCAAACACCCTCCATCAGAGGCAGCTCAGAAAGCCCAGCATGAGATTTGGGTACCGACCCTTTGCCCACATTCTTTGATGCCTCCAACGAAGCGGTTCACACAGCTGGCGTGTGGTTACAGGCAAACCCAAGGAAAGAAAAAACCTTGGGAATTTAAAAAGAACCCTGAAGTTTAGGGTGGAGCACTGCCTCAGCGCAGGGCAAAGAGAAAGGAAGCGGCTGCCGGTGCCGAGGGTCTGCCCAAGCCGTCCCTTACCCAGCCTGATGCCATTCAACGCGGCCACTCTACGGCTCTGCTCCAGTAGGATGTTTTCCTGGGACACGGTGCGCTTGGGCTGCCTTCGGATGCACTGCATGATCCAGCGTGGGGCTCGGGGAGAGGCGCCGGCCGTCGGGAGGGCTGGGGGGCCGTGCCACCCCTGCAGGGATCCCTGCTCATCCAGGAGCTCCGGCGGGCGCGGTGTCACACGGGGCTCCGAGGAGCGAGCGCGGGCAGCGGGGCAGCGGGAGCACGGCAAGGCAGGGGAGGGCAGAGTCCAGCTGGGGGTGGGACTGTGGGAAGTCTCTCCTCCTGCTTCACACACTGCGCGCAAAATTCAGCCGAGGAGCCTGCCGGCAGCTGCCCAGGTAGAAGGAACAAGTTTTCCACCAGTTACGCGCCAGTGGGATTTTACGCATCATTTCCAGAGGCTGGAGAGGTCCCAGATATTGTTTGTGGCTCCTAATCACTGCCTTGGGCTTGTCAGCTTGTTCTGCCCACGAACGCCTGGATCCGAGGGAGCCTGGCTCCACCCTTTCTCTTCTGTGCACAGCTGCTCCGTGCTGTTCTCACTGACAGGCACTGAAACCTAAAACACCTCTCAGCCAGGGCAGATGTGGCCCAAAAGATGCTCGGAAACTGAGTTTTAATGCTCTTCCTTTTCCACCAACAGAAGAGTATTTTCCTAAGAGTGCCGAGAGTGTCTTCTCTGCCACCGATTTCCTGTGTGACTTGCGTGAATCACTGACCCTGCATTTCTGCATAGCTTTGGGTTTATTCTTGTAATTCTGATTTACCCTGCACTGTGGTTACAAGAATAAGCCCCCTCAGGGGTTTAACAAGTCACTGATTCACAGAATCACAGAATAATTCAGGTTGGAATGAACCTCTGGGGCTCTCTTGTTCAACCACCCATTCAAAGTGAAAAGTCACCTTCAAAGGTAGATCTGGTTGCTTGCAGCCTTGTCCATGTGAGTTTGGATATCTCTAGGGACAGAGACTCCAAAGCCAATTTAGATCCCTGTACAAGAGCTCAGGTGTTCTCAGTGAAGAATTTCTTATGACCAGTATAAATTTCCTTGGCTGAAACTCACAGCCATTCCCCTTTGTCCTGGCAATGGCTGGGACTAAAATCCATCTCTTCCCTAGCCATGACCTTTTCTGAAGGGAAAAACAGCAGTTATACACACACCTTGTCACAGACCTTTTTTTTTTTCCATCATTGCCTTTGCAAGCTGCTGCTGCGAGGGTGAAGCTACTGCAGGGACACGGGTCAAACTGGGGTGAATGTCCTTTACTGTAAAATCAGCATATACCCAAGAAACTTGACATCAAACCCCGTGTCATTGTTTTAGCCATAGACCTAAATGAAGGCTCTCCATCACCAGCCCCTCATCATATTCAATACAGGTTTTACAAACATTATCTCTGTTTCTGGTGTTTGTCGATCCAGACACCTTCTCCTTCTTTCTCTGTAGTTTGAAGGAAGCCCCACCAACCCTCACAGGCAAGCACCGAGGACTGGGTTGTTTGACCAGCACAAGGACAGGGTCAGAGTCATTAATGACTGCCACACACTGCAGGTGAGAAACTCTCCGGGGACAAGGCAGAGCCATTGCATGGCCTTGAACAGCAGTACATCTAATAACTCTTTATTTACACACAGCCACTGCAGATCACAGACAGAGAAGGAGAATAAAGGCAATTTCTGAATGAGACATTGCTGAACATGTTAGCCCGGCAGTCTGTGGGTGTTTGGGCCCCCCGAACAGAAAAGGGCTGGATGTCAGAGCTGTAATATCCATAGCACTCCCCTGGGAGTGGGAGCTTTGTTTGTACACTAGCAAGGAGGTGAGCACCATGATGTAATGGCTGGATGATATTTATTAGCTATCAGTCTCTGAGCACTTCCCATATTTCACGTTGTGCTGGAGAGGACTGATCTAATTAAAGGAGTGGGGAAGTCTCCCGTAATTGCCTTAGCAAAACAATTTGCTTCTACACACCAGCTCTCCTGTCCAGCAGCAACCAGCGTCCCATAGGGATTGATCTGGGAACACACAGAGCCCCTGTTCTTCATTTTCTCATTAATTCCTAATAGCACTGCCAGTGACAGCTCTGCTCAAAGCTTTCCATGCCCTTGGAGAACATTTTACCGTACTTAGCCCTGCAGTTTGCTCACACACAAAGCACAGGGTCAGCATTCGATGAGTTTAGATACCTCTCCACAACAGCAATGTGTGAGTTTTGCTGTTGTGAGGGCTTCAGAGACGTAAAGCAGTTCAAATCAGTTTGTTTTTAAAATCAAGATGAGATAATCAGGCCAGAAATTCCCTGCTTTGGGAAACAACTGAGCTGGATGTATTGTGGTCTTGAGGTCATTTAAAGACAATGTCACAAGTCACAGAAGATGCCTGATGGGTAAGTGTGATGCTGGGAATTGGTGTTCCACGATGCTGCTGTCACACTCCGGCACGGGAGGAAGTGATTCCTGCAAATGGCTCACGGAAGAATTCTCCAAGCCTTACTCACCGCAGGTAACTGCACCTCAGTGGGTCGTGCAGTTCTACCCATATGACCAATCCCAATTAAATAAATGGCCCTGGTCACATGAGTGAAGTTATCCATGTCCCCGTGCTGAGGATCAGAGCTGTGCTCATCACGCTATCAATTCCAGCTGGATTACTCACAGAGCAAATGGAAATCGATGGGAACGAGGATGTCAGAACATGGTCCCAGAGTTAGCAAAGTGCTTGAATATCCAGGAAACAGGCACTTGGAGATGGAGTGGCTGTAGAGCCTGGTAGGAAATGGGCTATGTGAGAACACCACAATTCACAGGCTGCTCTTCAGATGATTTTCCAAAATTAATTAATCTTCATCACATCCTTACACAAGGGAGCTAAGAAAGCACTATTACCACTTCACACTGGGAGAGGCGGGTTGGCTTTTGAGTTCTTTAGGGCTGCACTTGCTCTTCCACCACCATCATATTCAGGCAACACCAAAAGCGGTGCAACCCTAATTCTGACCATGGTCTCCTTAGAGCATGCTGACAAAAATGACATGACAAAACTCAGCTGCTGATTTGCCCAGACTTGTGATAATTTAGGAGCAGAATAAAAATACCTGTGCTGGTGATGATCTCACCACTTCCCCATCACACCATGCACATGATGCAAATTGTAACTATAATGCCTATGGGAACTACATAACAAATAATTAATGCTGTGTCCAGGGGAGATTTTCCCACTGAAGAGGCCAAAGGTTGTGCCTTGCTCTGGATTTGTTACCAAGAAGAAAAAGACAGGTCTATTTTACATGATGCCATTCTTCTTACTGAAGAATGTGACAGAAAGGTGCCTTCCACATCTGCAGGGTCCCACCTGCTCTGTCCTTCCTTCTGGAGTCCTTTCCTCACTTCATCCATGCCCTACCATGCCCTACCGTGCCCTGCCCTCTTTCCTCCTCCTCTGCTACCTCCAGGATGCCACTCACTGCTCTCAGCTTATTCTGTCCAGTGACACCTCACACCCTCGAGGACCAGGCCTTGCTGTTGGAGCAGCTTCTCACCTCCAACAAAAAATGCCTATGGATCCTCTAAACCAGCACTCCCCTTCTTGCTCCCTGGGGGGAGGTGGGGATCAGGGAGTGGGTGCTGAGTCCAGATGCATGGGCGCGTCCCTGGCCAAGGATGCTGCTGCTTGTTCCCAGTGGGTGCCTCCTCGGAGCATGTGGTATGTACCAAGTTCCACCTTGTGGTCACACTGAGAACGGACTTCTCCAGCAGCAAACCTCCTCCTCCTCCTCTTCCGTACATTGGCTTTTCTTGCCCTCTCCCCTCCCAGGGTGTTTGAGAGGTCCTGCTGCACTGAGGCAGAAACCATATACATTAAACCTTAAAAATTCATACGGGAGGAGTTCTCTCAAGTCTCATGTTGTCCTCCAAATCACTGCCTAAAGCCTCCCTCTGCCTGCACGCTGGCCAGAAGCCATGTGATGGGATCAGCACTGTCACCCTGCCCAGCATTTCTCAGCCCTACTTTCTCTCTGTATCCTTTGGCTGTCTCACCTTGTCTGAACGGTCTCTGGGAGGAGAACCGCCCCTTCTCCAGCTCTGACAAATCCACACTGCCCATCCTTCCCCCAAAACAGGCTGGTCATACCCAGAGTGCCCGCTGGGAAGGGCTGCAGGCCCATCACCCAGACCATGCCATCTGCCAGCTTGCTGTGGATCAAAACCAGCCTGAGAAATGTGCTGGCAATTAAACAGTGCAGAGCCCTGGCCCAGCTTTGTGTAAACGAAGCCAGGCTGCCCGCTCAGACATTTCACAGACAGACCAAATCACGACCTTTACTTGTGAAAACCTTCATACATCTTCCTGCCCGTCCAGGTCCCTCACAGGGAGCTTGGATCAGTGTAGGGAACAGTGACCCATCATAAGCTACTGCCCTGCGCTCTTGATGAAGTCCAGGTAAAACAAAACACCCAACTAAAGTTCATCGCACTTGGGAACCCAAAACCAGACTGAAGGAGTGGTTTGCTCCTTCCACTGGTCCCTTCATCACAGTGCACACAGAGATTTGGCTGCAGAGAGAGCGTAAAAAAAATACTGGCTAGCAATAAATTACAGCTTTTGCAGTAGTTGGTGTGGAAAGAAAGTAATTGAAAAGAAGGGTATCAACTTGATGGATAGGACCAGGATCAGCAGCCAGGAGCACTCGAGCAGCTCAGCTGCCCAGCTCCCAAGTCATGTTTCTGGGAGCATGCTGATGAAGCTGTTCTCTTCATAAACCCAAAGTCAATTGTAGGTGGGTCCCAGCCTCATTTTTTAAAGGCCACTTAACAGCTTTTCTCAACATTTTCTTCAGGAGCTGAAATTTCTTCTATAGGCAAAACGCAGGTCGTTCTCAACATTCTGTAGCAGGGCAAAATTTGTGCAATAATTAAATTGCACAACTAAATTACGCAAAACTAGGGAAAAAATCCTTTTTTTTCCCCCTAAGGGATTTATCTGGAATTTCTGTAACCCTAGCCAAAACCAGCCATCGAGACTTGTTGTGTGGTACCTCAATACAGGGCTTTAAAAGGTACCATGTGAGGGGAAGCCTGAGGTGTGAGAATTTCCCCACACACAGTGTTTAGGCTGGCTCATTTTAGGTGTGGAAGTATTTCAGTTTGGAAGAAAACTGCCAAAATCTTCTCTGCCTGCATAAAGAAATAAAAAAACCTCTATGTCTGACCAAGGTCTGGAGCCCTCTGGTCTGATGGCTTGGCTGAGTGAGGACTGAGACCCTCCACCCACGAGAAGGACCTCAGAGACACATGGCTAGGGGTCAGTCTTGCAGTATTTAGATATCTACAGTGCCAACAAGTGGCCAGGAGAACACAGGATACAATCCTCCTGTCTAGATCCCTGTAAGCCTAAAATTTCTTAGAGATACCTGCATTGAGACTCAGCTGAATCCCACCCTGGGTGATCAAATCCCCAAGCGTTTATCTCCAGCTTTCCTTCCAAAATACCTGTTTAAATTGATGTCCTTGTACAGGAAACTCTACTTTGCTCCCAAATCATTGACACCTTTGGCTCCCAGCGCTGTCTATGCAGGCAGCTGAGCTTCCAATCCTGCACAAAACATTTCTTCCCCACACACCTCTCCCTCTTGCTTTTCCCTGTGGTTGGCTGTGGCCTTTCATCTCTGCTACCTGCAGCACTTTTCCAAGTGACTGCATTTCCCTCTTCTTTCTTTTTCATTTCCTCGTTAAAATCCATTTTTCCCCAAGCATCCTCTTGCCCTGCCTTAGCTACTTTTGGACCTGATGGGGCTTTACACCCCGGCAACAATCTCAGAACCAACTGCGGGCTTTAGTTTCACTAAAAGACATTGCTCAGACGGGAAATTTAGCAACTTTTGTGTCAAGATAAAAAAAAAGATTCAAAGTGAATCTTACTAGTCCTGTCTGAAAAAGGGACAAGTTGACTGTTTAATGTACTGGGATGTGTCAGTATCCCAAATCCCCCTGCACTACAGGGAACACTGTGGCTCACAAAACTCCCAAGTAGTGCATCAAGCACAACCTGCATCAAAGGTGTGTGCTGGGAGCATTTTGTTGCTAGGAAAGGAGATCAAAGTCACCAGCTGCTCCAGAGCAGATCCCAGCTGATCCCAAGCTGCATTATCTCCACCCGTGGAGCTTGAAGTCCAGAAAGAGCCTCCTCAGTGCTCCCAGCTCACAAGGGCAGATGGAGACGATTCATTTGGAAATTTCAATACAGATGTTAATCCTGAAGACTTGCTGACAGAGGAAACAAGGAAGTGGCCTGTCTTGTAGGATTTTACAAGCTGATTCTCACTCTGGACTGTGGCAGAGGGCATTCCTGTAACGGGGCAGTGGCATTCCCCTCACAATGTACACAGTGTCTTGGGTGAAAAGTCAGTGTATAAGAATAAGGCACAGTACAAATTAGCTATTCTACAATCTATGAGCACAAGGGCTCCCAGTTCAGAAACAAACCAACTTCATGAGGCAAGAGAAAGAGTATTAATAGCCCACATTAATTCTGACATGGTAAATAACAGCTGTTGTTGTATCTATGTTGGGGGGAAAAAAAAAAGAGAAACTGAAAGAAAGAACCTGAGTTTCAACATACAGCCAGGGACAAAACATATCCACAACCTACAGTATCATAAATTTCTGACAAACTACATAGCACAAGCCTAATCCTGCTAAGAAATCCACATGTGAGCAACTCCTCTTGTCTAAATAGTCTGGCATTTGGAGTGACTTTGGCACTTGTGTATGTGTGTGTTATGTGTCAAGGAATTTCAGTAAATACTTTTTTAAATTCTTGGCTCATTCAACATTTGTGTATTTTTCTGCTTCAGACGAAGAAATAGATTACCAGCCACTGAATTCTTCTTGGTCCCTAAACCCAGAGGACTAAATAATATTCACTGAAAAATAACCCACAGGCCAAAATGGGAAATGTTTTAACAGTTCCAGATGTGTTTCTTAGCTTTCTTTCCCCAGTGGCTGTATAATGAATGAGATACCTACAAAAAGTATAACATTAACCTCTGGTTCACCCTCCTGTCGGATTTCTACCATCTGGGAAAATCACAGTGAAGATTTCAGGAGCCTGGGGGAATCTTTTCACATTTCTGCTAGTAACACTAAAATGATTATGTTTATGGGCAATCACTTGCCCCACCAGTTTATTTTTGTTTATAGCTCATCTGTAGTGAGAAAGCCTCTATCTCATGAAATAAAAGAAGTACTGGAGGCTTTTCCTATTTCTTGGGGATCAAAATATCCCATTTCACCCTGTAGCTATCACAGCCCTGAGCTGTTCCTGTTCAGCAAAGTAAAATACAGTGAAGGGGTAACAAAGCAATACATAAAGTCAGGTGAGGGAATAGGGGGGGAATATTTCATTAATCAGACAAGCCTCCCAGACTTGGTACCGTCTTAAATCTCACTTGCTGCAAGGGCAGAGACAACTTCTTTTTTCAGAAACATGATTTATTTTGTACTTAATATTTGCAGTGTCTCGGGGACAGCCCCTGAGCCCAGGTGTTTACCCAGACTCTGCTGTCTTCACCAGAGCCCACAGAGTTTACTCAGCGGAGCACCCATCCAGCTCTCAGTTTCCCATAAAGGGGAGGAGATTTGGATCCACTTTTCTGAACTTGCAGACGCTCCCCCAGCCAAGGCACCCTTCCTACCAACACAGCTCCTACAGTTAACAGAGCAAAATCTGTCATCTCGCTCTGTAACAGCGATGGATTACATCCAAATGAGAGAATGGGGAAACGGAGAAGGGAAGAGAAGACAGGAGGAAAAACAAAGCTCTTGGACAAGATAAGAGAGCTGAAACACTTGAAGTGAAGAACACTTCCCCCGACTTACTGTTGCAGGCGAGGAATGTGCCATTGGATTCCATGGCCGCAGCAGGAGCCGCCAGCAGCAGCACAAGGGCTCCGGGAACCAGCTGTGCCCACAAGTTAGCGCTGCTGCGGGGCGGCAGCCAGAGCCGCCAGGCTCGCCCTGCTCCCCGCTCCAGCGGTCCCCGACGGCAGCTCGCCCCGCAGGGCCTGCTCCTTGCCCTCGGCTGGAATTGCGTGCTCGCTCCGACTCCTCATTTATCTCTCTCCCGCATCCGCACGCCGCCGCCTGCCCAGCGCACCGACTGCGGCCGAGCGCCGCTCTGGCCCTGGCTCCTCCCTGCTCCAATTTGGCGTCTTCGCCGCTGGCCCTGCCTCCTCCTGCCGCTGCTGCTGCTGCTGGAGCTTCCCAGCGATGCTTCTTTTCCTGTGGCTGCCGCATTTTCGTGCTCCGCGCCTTTCCGGCGCGGCTTCCAGCAGACACCGAGTGCTCTGAACCCATCCTTGGTGGTCCGCAAATCAAGGAAAGGGTCTTAAGCAGATGCCACGGGTCAGAGTTTAGGGCTAGCGAGCTTTTAGATGCTGGTGGAGGCATAATTCTTTTCACAAGTTAAAAAAAAACCCAGGTCAGAACTTGCCAGTGTAGAAATAGAAACTGTAACCACAAACCCTCGCACAGGCATGAGCTTAGGGCAGAAAAAAAGTTATGAGCTTTGCATTTGAGACAGCGAGACAGAAAAAACTGTACTGTCCTGAGGCTTTTACTGAGTGGAACTGATTTCTTCCACTCTGTCCCCTCCTCCTGAATTAGGTATCTTTGAAGGGTAGAAAGATGATGATGGCAAATAAGGAGAGGGAAAGAAACAGAATCCAGTGTGAGGAAATAAAGTTTCCCTCTACTTTAATGCTTTTTAGTAAGTGGTTTGTTATTGTTTATTTATGTTGCTGGTTATTTAGGTTATCCTGATGCAAACACTTGAAGGAGCTCTTGGCAGATTCAAAGCCCTCTCTCCTCAGCAGCTCCACTGACAGAAGGCAGAAGTCCCTCTCTGATGGTGACAGATCTAGAAAACATGTGGTGAAAAATACTTTGGGACAGTTTGTCCTTCCCTGCCAGGAACTGGGCTGCTCCTCTGAGAGCCCAGACCTTGCTCTCAGAGAGTTTTACAGTCCACAAATACAAGGCTGCTGCCACCACCCAAGGAAAACAGCCCTAATATAGCAAAATCCTCATGCTGGGACAAAACTAACAAAACCAAAGTGGAGCAAAAAAAGAGCAGAGATTTCACCCCATGACTCCTCCCAAGTCCACTCTTCTACCTCACAGTCACCAGCTTGGCATGGGGAGGGCTCATCTCCCGCTAGACACTTTCCAAAGGACCCAGGAAGGAACATTCCTTTTTCAAACCCACAGACACTGATTCAGATGGGGCAAACTGGCAGCTGCTGGCAGGATCCCTTAATAACAGCTGGAAGTACACAGGAGATTCCTGGTACAGCCTTAAAAACCTCGAGGCAGGGGGATTTTGACAAGCCTGTCACCCTTTCAGCTGCTGGGGAAGAGCACTGGAGGGAGTGTACAGGAAGGCTGCTGGAGGAGCCAGCCAGACTGGAAACTCCAGTAAAGCTGAGGTGGTGAGGACATGATGGTTTTCACAAGAGAGGAAAAGTAGAGAAGAGCAGTTTGAAAGTGGTGACACAAAATGGCATTGGAGTAACTCGTTCCCTGTTCTCTGTGTCACACCCCATTGTGTCCTCACACCACCTGGCACAAGTCCTTGTCGCTGTTGTACCCGGGCCAGAGAGAAACGAGGCATCCAGAAATCAGGAGAACGGAATTATTTATTAATATACAGATGGGTTTTTATATGTTAGTTCACTTAATGTTTGCTTGAATGGCAGAAAGTTATTGGACCTCTGACCAACCACCCATAAGGGTGATTGGTCAGTCCACACAACACCCATTTCAAAATATTTTTCTCAGAATATC
This sequence comes from Rhagologus leucostigma, assembly GCA_013397725.1. Lineage (NCBI taxonomy): Eukaryota > Metazoa > Chordata > Aves > Passeriformes > Rhagologus > Rhagologus leucostigma. Next base: position 293,920 of record VZTD01004775.1, on the reverse strand, counting down.
ATAACAATCCTTTGGTAAAAATAGCAGGTGTAAAGATAAAGAAATAGTTTACAAAAAACTCTTAACAGTGTGTTTCATAGTTTCTGTGAGAAACATAAAGTTCTCACAGAATGCAGCAGAAAGCTGAAAAATTCCTCTGCTAAAGCTTTTCAGTGTCCACAAGTCCTCACTGAGAGATGGACTGGTCAGTGTCTCTACGCTCTCTGTGGCAAAGGGGGCAGTGTAAGAGAGCTCCATTATTCCCAGAAATGACGTTGACCATATTGTGGTTAGAACCTCTTCACAGCAGTGTGGGGTACAATGGCACCACCATTCTGCTGTGAACACAACCATCATTACCTCAGGCTGGACAGGGTTTCACCAAGAAAATACAGCTGAGCTTCTCTGCCATCGTCCCTTGAGACTTGAAGATCATCCTCTGCATGTACCCCTTCATGAGAGCCCACCATATCTCCTTGTGCTTCCTTCCTCCTGTGCTGCCTTTTCTATGGTCATAGCTGAAGTGGAAGCTGGAACCATGGAATCACTAAGGGTGGAAGAGACCTCCCAAGATCGTCAAGTCCAACCATTAACCCAGTACCACCACGTTCCCCACTAAACCATATCCCCAAGTGCCACATCCTAATGGTGCCTGTCGGGAGGTCTCACAAAACCTTGCCCAACTTTTCATATTTTGCCATTACATTTATTCTCTCTGCTTCTGTGCACATCCAGAAGCATCACCATTTAGGCTGCTTGGACCTTTCTGCCACCCTAAGTTAAGTCATCGCCATTTCTGAGTCCTTGATGGGCTTGACGTGTGTGCTCAGAGCAAGCCAGGCAGTAACAGTCTTGCATTTCTGGCATTCATCAGAAAGTACAGCAGCCACCATCAGAGTGCTGATATGCTGCAGCAAACACCCAGAATCTGAGGTCCCACAGCACAGGTCTCATCAGAGCCTTTTTTCAGGCAGCTACAGTCCTTTGAGTTGTATTTCTGCATGTGCTTGAATTCCCTTTCCTTTGCATTGCTGAAAACAATCCAGAATAACAATGAAACCAAAGGGATGTGAGGAGCTACTGGGCTTCTGTGAGCTGCAGAAATCCTACTAATAAAAAATATTCTAAGAATAATATAGCAGTTTAAGAATGTCATGTGAATATGCATTTTTTTCTTGTCCACACCATCATTTCTGTGCTCATAAAGAAGCAATGTCAGGGAATTCCTAGGCCTGGAGATGGGCTGGGGGGTTGGCACTGCCTTCCCAAAGCAAAGCTGCCACCCGAAGAGTACAAGGTCAGAGCTGTGATATTTTACTGAGGAACAAGGCCCAAAGCCAGGACACACCTTGATTATCCCCTCTGCTCTCCAGCCACAGAGGTGAGGCTGCAAGGAGTTAAATGTCAGGCACGCTGGGTGAGGAGCCTCTGTAACACACCCTCCAACACAGATGTCCGTATGCAAAGGTGCCAAGATCATCAGCTGAACTGGAGCCCTGCAGAGTCAAGATCTCCCATTTCTCTCACTCCTACACCCCTTTGCATTCTCCTCCTTTGTTTTGCACACACAGCCCAGCCCAGGCAGCAAAGAGCAATCGCGGAGCTCAAAGCCAAAAACTTTTGCAGGGTTCCATTCCACAGTGAACCATAAATCACAGCAAACCTAAAGCAAAGCAGTTTACCTGTCTCCACTCCGAGAGCATGACTCAAGTGTTGACTTAATTGCACACAGTGGAAGGAGCAGCTTTTCATCTCAGAGGAATGCTACGCCGCCCCAACACCGAGTATTTCCAATGGAGAAGATACCTCCTGGCTCCCTCTGCCCTTCAGACTCCCACACACACCCTCCTCACCCACTGAAATGTTCCCAAGCACCTCTCCAAAGGGTAACAGCAAAGGGCTTTGTTTGCTTTGCGAAAAGGACTCAGGATTTCTGCCACGGTTACACAGTGTAAGAAGCATTTGGGGGTTATATGGCCAGCAGGGAGCTTTGGCAGCCACGTGGGGCTGTTTTTGTCAGCAGGAGAATTACAAAAAACCAACACAAAAGAAAATGTCATATTAAATAGTGTTCATGTCAATGCAGAAGCGGGACAGGAATTCTCAAACGCTTTAGTTATGGTCTGGCTGTTCACTGAAATGTTTTTTTATGTCTTTTCCCAGTCTGTTTACTGGTTCGGATGGGGTGTGTTACAATCCTCAGACCATCAGGTCTCTCTAAATCCTACTCTCATACAGAGATTCATAGAATCACAGAGTAATTTGGTTGGAAGAGACTTTAAAGATCATGTCTTTCCAAACCCCTGCCATGGGCAGGGACACCTTCCACTAGACTGAATCAGTAAGCCTATAGCTGATGGACAGCAAAATGTAGAATTGTCAGTTGCCTTTTACATTTTGGGAACTGCCAGAACTCTCCCCAAGGAGCCTGAATACCCCTGTGGGAGGGCAGCTCCAGTGCCCCGGTGACTCACCTGCCGTAAAGGCAATCACTGCTCTTTGGTTATCCGTGCTGTCTTTCATTAAGTGCTCACAGCTCTTGTTGCTAACACTTCCCTGCCCATGCAAGACCTGGGATTCCTAGGACTGATCCTGCCACTGAGTCTGCTCCACCCAATATTTACCTATCGGCACATTTTCCCAGCACTCCCAGGTTTGCAGCAGCTGCCAGTCCCTCACCTGCAAGGAACACACTGAACCATGGGGAAGAGCAGCCTCGTGGCTCTGCAGGAGCTGGTGGAGATCAGCACCTTTGGAAATCAGGTTCCCTTGGGAGATAAACTGGCAGAAGCTCAGGAATGGGATTTATGACTGTAAGAAGAGTGAGATGATTTAGTTTGTGGATAAGTGACTGGACAGATTAATTCACTGTAGTTTATAAACTAGGCTGGGATGGTATCATGCAGCTCAGGGAATGGGAAGGGCAGCCAGATGCCTTGTTTATCACCACGGACAGCTGTGCCAAAGTACCTTCAGCGTAAATGATATTGATGTATACATCTGATTTAAACCATTTATTGCAGCAGTTTCTCCCATTTAGGAGAGCTGTGCATGGCCACAGGAAAAGGAAGCAACAGATGCTGGGATGTGTAAAGCTAAACCTGCTGCTGGCAGAATCCTGTACGAGTCCCATTAAAGTTAATGAGGTATTTCTGCTTGAGCAGAAGATAAATTTGACTTGCTAAGCCAGAAATACGCCTACCTGACTTATTGTATCTTAAGTATCTCGAAGTGTTTTCCCTCCACTTAGACTAAGTAATCAAGAGCAGTTCTAACCACCAAATAAAGCAATAAAACAATCAAAGGAGTCATTTATTACTGTATGGTCACAATTAAAGACTTAGATAGTCTTGCCAGTTCAACAAGTCTCACATTGATTTCAGGCTGAAAAATTATAGGAAAATAGAATTAAAAGCAAGATTATGCATAAGATCTGGAAATTAAAGTTCTAAGTTCCTCTGCTTATTCCAAGGAGTTCGTTATAACTCTTGGAATTTCAGTGTAAAGGAGACAATCTAAATATTAACTAATTAAATAATTTTATAGTTAAATAATTTTACCTCAGTTCAGTAGTGCTTGATATTTAGACATCTCACCAATTTTGTCTTCAGACTAATTTTGTGCTGAAAGTTTTATTTCACATTTGTTTAGCTCATTCCTCTCACTACAGGGCAGATTTATGAGTTTCTGAGAGTAATTTTTATGCATTTCCATGCTTTAACAAATGTAGATTTAAGTAAACTCTCTTATGTTAAATTCCCTGACTTTAAATATTTTGATTCTGGGAGAACGAAAATGTCTTTACCAGAGAGTTGTACAGAAAAGTACATTTAGTCTAAAAACACTTACAGGAAGACTTTTTGGGGGGAGGGGACCCCAGAGACTTCTTTTAAAGCTCTGAAAAGCTCATCTATTAACAATGAATGAGAAGCTCAAAGAAAACGTGGTGCATACTTTTCCTCAGGCTCTCAGTTCAGTGCATCAGCAAACACCATGGATCAGCCACACAATGCTATCATTTATAACTGTGAGAATGATTTTGTGAATCTGACCATTAACATGAAGTTATTGTTGCATGAATGAGAAACAACAACCTAATTGGGGAAACTAATGATGTGCTAGACTTGCTGCTATGAAAACATTACATGGAGTGATTATCTCTGCTCAGAAAGAAGAACAGCGGGAGACAGGTCCCAGGGTCCTGCCACCTTTATCCATTAATAGCTCCTTCTGATATTTGACAGGATGAGAGGAAGTGGCCTCAAGTTCCACCAGGGGAGGTTCAGATTAGATATTAGGAAAAATTCCTTCACTTAAAGGGGGGTCAGGCATTGGAGCAGACTCCCCAGGGAACTTGTGGAATCAGCACCCCTGGAAGTGTTCAAAAGCCACGTGGATGTGGCACTTGAGGGCAGAGACAGGGTTTAGTGGTGGACACAGAGCTGGGGTAATGACTGGGCTCAGTGATCTTGGAGGCTTTTCCACCCTTAGCGATTCCTTGATTCTCTGATCCCAGATTGTGCTGAGCACAGACCCCAAGGTTCATAACCACTGATGTCCAGGTCAGGAAATTCATTTCTAACCTTGAAAGACCACAGTCCTTATGCCAAATCATCTGCTGTCAGGAATGCTTGACGTGTCTCTTCTTTCTTTCACCGTTGCCTCTTTCCAGCCCATAGTACTGGGGTATACAGGTTAAGTATGGGGGAGGGTTGATGATTAATGTCATAATGGCTCCTTTTAATATACTTCATCTGTCAGCTTAATTCCCTGCAACTGGGATAATCACAATAATTAGATGCAATTGTTCAGATCATTACCTAATTGCAGATTTTTTCACTGTAGCCAGTTCACGTGACTTTTAAATGTGCAGAAAAGATGGTAAGTCTGAATTACACCTCCATTATAGAAAATCCTACTAGATATAAGAATGCCCCACAAGTTTAAGCTGCACATGAAGATCTTGTGATTCCAGAGTGTGCGACACAGATAATCAGGGATGTTACAAGTAATGCATTTTTATTTCTGATCTCAAAGAGTTAAAACTATGCTTCGCATAAACAGAGTGACATCAGATTTCCCTCCATCTCCATCTGAACAAGTCATGCAGAATCAGAAAATGTTCTTGAACTCCTAACATCTCCAGAGCAGATGTTTATGCAGAAAGTATGCAAGGAATTCCTGTGTCTCCCTGGTCCTAATGGACAGACAGCATTTTTTGGTGTTAATTTGTAATCAGCCATGCTCTTTAAACAGCCAAACATGAGATGAAGAGAACAACACAAACTGAAACTTAGGGCCCCCCCCCCAAAAAAAAACCACAGACAAGATGGCAATTTATTACTAGATTAATTTTTAGATTATGATAGTTCCTAAATGAATAAAAGGATGAACTTGTAAAATCTCATCAAGTGTATTCAAAAAGAGTATTCATCACCTCTGATTTAGCTGCTTATTGGATCTAGTTTGATTTCATAAGATGAAAGTTAGGAGCAGTCCAATAAACTGTCACTGAAGAGAGAGGAGCCTTTTAAAAGGATGAAGAGGATCAAATTAAGATACTGAAGTATCTCAAAATAGAGTATATACCCTTCAGAGAGGTGGTGTTTTAAGTCTGAGATCACACTTTCTATCTTTCTTACAAAGAGAATAATGAAACTTCGCTTTAAGTGCAAAGTAGAACTCAAGTTTATATATAAAACCACAACTGCCACTTCCAAAATCACACATTTATACACCTGATAGAGTCAAATGCAGCCACATTCCTCTGGCCAGTGGTGTTATTTGGGTTTTGGAAAAGAAAACACCAAGGGGATACCGGGGCACAGGAAGAACCACACAAGTTGCCCACTGAGGAAGTATTTTATTGGGTTTTGGTGCCTCCTCATCAGTTTTGCAAGCCCGGTGCAGCCAAAGCAGAAAGGTTGAATGACTCATTTCCTTCCTGCTCCTGCTGTCGAGCACCTCAATCACTGAAGCCTTCCCACAGACCCGTCCCCCCTCTGGTCGGAGGAGCCCTGGTTTGTGCAACTGCACGCGGACGTGCCTTGGGAACAATTCCCGGAAAGTCACACACAGAGCTGCCCGACTGCTGTGAGCATTGCTGCTGGGATCCCGGCTCCGAGCCTGTGGGCTCTACAAGAACCAGAGAATACAACTCTGGAACTGCTGTCTCGGCTTTGCCTTTGAGTTTGTGGCCCCTCAGGCACCTCCCTAAGCTCCTCAGGGCTTCCCTCATCCACCTAGCCCAAATTACGCCGTCAGCTCCCCTTGTGCCTAGCATGTGATCCTTGAATCCTGAAAGCTTCACCCTCCTCGCTGTCTCTGGGCACTTGCTTGGTGGGGCAGAAGGGGAGAATCCCCTCAGACATCTATTTTTCTACAGAAATAGTGGACAGACTGCTTTTTATCAGTGTTGGATCTCCTTTGGATGAAAGGTAAAAAGAGCTGCTCTGCCAAAACATAAGACAACCCAGCAAACCAGCTTTGGCTACTTAATGAACAGCTTCACTTCAAAGTGTTGCAAGCCTGTGCAGTTTCAGCACACAAACACACCAGGAGGACGTGATGGGACATGCTCTCACTGGTTTATGCCATGTGTTCTTCAACTCCAATCAGGATGAAGACCTGATGCATTTCATTCCAAGGTGCCAGCTGCAGCTCAGGTTAAAATGAGCTTTTCAAGGGTTTTACACATTTTTCTAATGCATCCGGGATAATTCTGTGCTGCTGGGGGGATGCAGGAGTGTGTATTTTCAAGGCCAAGTGCAATCAAAAAAGGAATTTGCCCATTCCGCTGAATACAAAAAAAATGGAGAAGACCCCAAATGCAAGCATTTCTTCTTGCATTAGGTAACTGGCTCTTTCCAGGTCAAAATCAACACTGTAATGAATTTCATGCTAAAGTGTAGCACATTAGGTCATACTTTGATTTTTAATTGGTTGCTGATAGTTTCTGGGTGCTCCTGGAGGGGGAGAAGTCCTGCTCCTTGAACTTAACGACTGTAAAAACAGTACTTGGCTGCATAAACAGAGAGGTCTCCATGTCATTCCGAGTGCTGCAGGATGTCCCAGCTGGCCACCTGTTTTCACTCCAGAGGCTGCCAGTCCCTACAGATCCTGCCCCAATGTCTGCCAGACCCTGGCACATGTATTGCATATCCTTGGGCATGAGGGCAGCTGTAGGCAGCACTGTCCTAAGAGCAAAACCTTCCCTTGGGAGACCTTTCCTTGCTCAGAACCCTAAGGAAACTCCTGTGTTAGAAATAAGCCCTAAAATGTTAAAATATAATGCAAGTAGCTCCTAGAGTAGCCTGCCTAGAGATATGATACAAACACGATCAGCTCAATAGATGGGTTGTTAGGTGTGGTTTACAGCAGGGTGTAATGGGGGCAAAACCAGTCATTTTGGGACCTCCACACTGGGGCTGTTCCTTGTCTCAGTGCCTGCAGTGAAGGCCAGTTAGATGGCAGTAAATGAAGGTAAATGGAAACAACATACACCTTGTTTCATGATTTCCTGGGCACGGTAAAAGGGTACCACTGATTGTGTCCTGCTATTCTGGGCAGGAAAGAAGATGCTGATTTTCTAGGCAGGTCCCAGTTCCTCTGGCTGGTGAACTCACTGCCTTTGATCCCCTGCAAGGCTCACATGGAAAAGCACATACAAGCCTGGTGGTTTGGCTGAGCCGGCCTTATCTTCCCCTACCAGCAAAAATGAAATAATACACTGGGAAAGTGAGGTGATAACACAGCTCTGCATTTTGCTGATGACAGACTCTGCACGCCCTCAGGACATCACCACCTCTCACACTCTCCCATCCCAGTGGGATGGATTTTCTTTCTCTCATACTGAGTTATCTTAACTCCTACAGACACTATTTCCAGTGAGATTCCTCCCAAACTGCAGGAGCTAGGGCACAGTTTGGAGCAATTAAAAATGAGACCAGGCCTCTTTAGTAAATCCAAATCTCTTCTTTTTCATTCCTGTCACCAATGCCAGGTTGCAACAGCTTCATGCCCTCTCCATGTCCTCTCCTTGCACTCGAACCCTTTGCAGCAGATGACATTGCATTACCTGGGATGAATTTACTTATGTCTCAAACTACCCTTGCAAGGGCTTTTGGAGGTAGCTCTAGCAAGCCATACTCATGTTGTCCCAAAGTGAATAAATAGTCTCCTTGAGATGATGTTTTGGAACTAGAGCAAGATGTTCTTGATCAGCTGTGCAGCCCTAACTCAGCTGGCCTTCTGAGTCATTCATCTGTGCCCAACTTCCTGGGGATAAAGGGATAAAAACCCTTTTAAATCTACCCCATTCATCACCCTGAAACAACATAGCCAGGAAAGATAGTGTTTGGAGCTTGGCCTAAATTAGCAGTTTTCTGGGAGCTGAAAATAACTCAGTGTTAAGGTAAAATGTAAAAAGCTTTTCTCCTGATGTTCTTCTTAGGGGTGTTGGGATTCCTTTTCCTTCTGAGTTAGGCGGCAGTTCCTCATTGCTCTGCACCTTACAGGAGGCAGATTTTGAGTCTTCTCCATCTTCTACTCCAAATATTCAGACCTCGCCCCATCCTTTACCAGCTGAGGGCCTTGCTCAGCACATCCTCACATTACAGACACCTGGAGCACAGACAGGCATGGAAGAATGATTTGCATTTTTCCCTCTAACTCATTCACCTGATTCACTCACCCAAACCAGGAGAGCAGGGGAATATCCGCAAACCCATTGTGTCTGACAGTTTGTTGACAGGAGGCTGAGAAAAATATTGCCAGATAAAGGTAAGAAAAAAGGAGTTCAATTCCTTGTGCACAAGATTACAAAACAAGAAGGGCAGCCTGGTAAAGTACTGGGGCACTGGGACAGCACGAAACAGGTCCAAGGCATGGTTTTCTGACAGCCGTGGCTTGGGTGAATGAGCCCAGACAGGTAAATCATAAGGGGATAAAAAGTAAGTAGTAGGGTGATCTCGGCCAGGAGCTCCCAAGGGTGGCAAGAAAAGTAGAAGGAACAGACTGAAAGTTTCTCCTCTTCCAAGATTTATTTTTGCATTTATAGAAATCCCGGCTGCTGTGTAAAAAGAACTTCCAAAAGAACTGAAACCCAGAAGGGAAGAAAGAACCATATTTCCTACTAAAAAGTGTCAATCACTGGGTTATTCCCAGCAGCATAAATTAGCTGTTGTGGAGTTCTGCCATGGCATGCCAGATTGCTTCCAGGACAGAAGAGGCTCACACAAACCTAATCTATGTACATATATATATATATATATATGTATATATGCAAACCTGGAATCTGCAGTGCAGGTCTGGGGTACAGACATCTACCCAGTGATGCCCCTGAAGGGTGGATAAACACTATTAAGCATCAGTTAAATATTTTTGTTACTGCAAAATCTTTAAGATCTGGAGACATGAAGGCTGTGATCCACCACCATGTGCCAAGAAATGGATTTCTACCAAAACTAGCGCTGACTAGAGTCTTTATGATCACAGAGGGAAATATTCTGGAGTGTGAAAATGCTAACCTTATTCTTTAATTTGGGGATAAAAGGTATAGCTGTAAGAAGCCAAATACTGGCTTGTAAATCTAACCACAGGCTGCTTTCCTTGTTAGTTTTCATAGAGTTCTTACAATAACTAGTGGAACCCCATATAGTCATGGAGCGCAGAATGAAAATCACTGATTTTAAGGAAAGATGTCACTGGGTTAAACTGTTTTGGGTTAGAGGTAATAACTTGAGAAAAGGAGGTCAGAGTGTAATCCAATAACCCTCTGTGACCCAGGGATCTGGGAACAAGTCAGTGGAGTGGGAGCCTCTTGTTCTGCTCTGCCTGAGAGGAACAGTGTCACACCTGCACTGTATCCTCCAGCTGGATCTCTGCGTGGAGGGGGAGTGTGGGGGATTCAGGGATCTCTGCGTGGAGGGGGTGTGTGAAGGATCCCAGGATCTCTGCGTAGAGGGATAGTGTGGAGAATCCCAGGATATCTGCATGGAGTGGTTTCATGGAGGATCCCAGGATCTCTGCGTGGAGGGATAGTGTGGAGAATCCCAGGATATCTGCCTGCAGTGGTAGCATGGAGGATCCCAGGATCTCTGCGTGGAGGCGTAGCCCATTTCCAGTTTTAATTAGCGTGATCTATCTGCCCAGACACTGCCAGAAAGGGATGACTGGCCCCTTTGTGTATGCATTTTCCACATACTTCTCCTACTTGTTGGGTGTGTCTGGTTTGTAAATCCCATGTGGCCTGAGTGAAATTACAGCATAAGTATTTCAGCAGGAGCACGGCAATACCCACTCACATGTTTTAGAGAGGGACAGACTTCTAGGTACAGGAAAAAAGTGCAGGAAACAAAGAAATGCTGAAACTCAGGAAATGTAAACTGGAAGCAAGCTGGAAATAGTTGACTCATGTCAGGAAAGAGTCACAAGATAACTCCACACACGATGTTAGGAGAGAAAATAATGAAAAATATTCAGGTGGAACTCCCAGTCGCAGGTTATTTCAAACTCTCTCCAAGTGGAGATGATCACAGCACATTGAAGCAAGGTCAGATCTGTAAGATACACATTGTCTCCAAACTAGGACATCTGAAGAAAAAGCATCTTTGGTGGGACAGGGAAGCAGTGTGATGGGAGAAGCCAGCTTTTAGAAACTGAGCTCTTTGGCACTTTTCACCTGAAAGTGAAAGCTTATTTCTTCATTTTCCATATCTGCAAATTTTACTTGGGTTCTAAAGTCATTTTGTGGATGCTGGTTTTAGCTCTTCTTCAAGGAGTTACTTTGATGGTAACATGCAAAGGAGAACTGCATTCCAGCGATACCTGTTTGGCTGCATCTGCAATAATTACAAGATAATACATAGTTTTGCCAGTGAAAAACATTTTACCCAATACACTGGTAAGAGAAGATGCCAGATTGCGTAAATGGAAATATTTATGCCTGCTCAGTTGCCTGATCAAAACAAAGATTTAATGCAATGTTTGTTTTTAAAGGCTTTTCTGAAAACATGGAAACCTTTACAGGACCACTGGAGGGCAGCAATGTCAAAGTGAATCATCCATCAGTGCACTTTTGGGAATTACTTCGTGAAACCCCCCCCAAAAAACTTAGCAAAAAATTATAAATAATTAGAAATTATTTTCTGCTGCCCATATGCAAGTATGCAAAGCAGTGCAATTCCTCCAGAGCAAAAGGCAGCAGTGCAGTGTCAGTTCCCTTGCTTTCCCACATCTAAAGAATGCCACCTGAAGCCTGCAGGACTTGTCTTGTTGCCGGAAATTGCTAAAACTATCAAAAAATATGTGGAGTCTTGATGCATTCTGAACCCCAAGGATTTGTGGTTTTTTTAAAAAGCGATATAAGTGCCAAGACTATCTTGTATATCTTTATTTATATATATAAATAAATAAATTTGAATTATATTTACATTTGAACTATGTATAGGTACATACTTCTAAATTAACCCATATTGTTGTATTAACCCAAGGGGGGAAAACCTTTGATTTTTATTTTTAAGAGTGTCCTAAATTTCATCATTTCAAAGACACCTTTCAACCATCAAGTGAGTGGAATCAGTATGAGTGCTCCCTCTCCAAAGAAGTCCACTGACAATAGTGAAGATTTTGGGATCACTGTGAAGATAAATGTATGAGCTTTTCCGTGAGCATTGAAAGAATGCTATTATTAGTCCAGTGTTTACACATTTAAGGAATATATGTTCACACTAATTTAAGATTATAGTCAGACACAGTAGTCCATTGGTTATAAATATAGAAATAATAAGAAATATACTGGCTGACTTACAGACCCAGGACATAACATCTCTCTATATTTTCGAAAAAAAAAGGGGCAAGGTAAATAAAACTGGTATGGACCTTGATATTTTTGTAAAAAACGTAGGATACAGTTCCACTCTGCAATTTTGTTGTGTACACATAACCTCTTACTCAGTAATTGAGCTCCCTGTTTGCATTCAAATCACATCCAGCTATTTTATATGCAAAAATGCTCTGTTACTGTCAGTCTTAGAACAAGAAGAAAGAAGGAGCTGGGCTTGTCCTATCATAGTGTCATTTGGAACCTGGATGCCTGAACAAATCACCTCCAGGACTCTGATTTTGTTAGATTACAATGGGAAGGACGTTTTCTGAACATGTTACTACCAGAAGAAAGAATGGGTTTGGACAACAGCTGAACTTTGAAAAGTCCCCACAGGATAACAAGGAATGTGTGGGGATCACGTGGGGAGTGTGAACAAAATAAATACGGAACAGCAATATGGTCCTGACAAGACAGGGAGACTACTTTGAAATGTGGAATAATCCATATTTTAGCAGAATTTATGATTCCTCTAAGGTCTGTGACAGGCATTTGGGCATATTTTATTTCAGAATAGCTTGTGCCTGGTCCTGTAGACTGAGAGCCCATTAGCTGATGGAGCAGATCAGGTGATCCTGGAGAGTTCAGCTTCAGATTAGTTTACTCCAAGAAAAATCACACTGCACATAAGCGTCAAGGTGGGGCCCTCAGGAGTCTGTTCAGATCCACATACCCAATCCAAACCTAAAACCCACCATAAAATTCAGCCTTACATGTTACAGAGGGAAATCCAAGGTAAAACAGCTGGTAGAAGTCATCCATGGCAGTTAGAGAAAGTGTGTACATTTACACAGATAAATATTTATACCTGTATATTTATACCGATAAATGTAGGATAAATTTGCTGTTGGGTGTTTTTTTTCCATTCCCTACATGTATGAGTCTTTCTTCAGCCTTTGGAATTTAAATATCTTGTAATGGTGATAAAGAGAATGATATATATGTAAATTGTACTTAATGTTCATCATATTTATATGGAAATGTGTGCGTGTATATATATATATGTGAATTTAACAGTTTTACAATAGGAACTGTGACATTTATTTTTTAAGTTTATCTAAGTAAATGATGATGGCATAAAAATGGAAATCTAAGGGAAAATATCCCATTGTCATATGGGAAACAATTGTGCATTGCTCTGGAATAGTGGTTTACGCCCCTCCTTCTGATCCTGCAGTTGGCTCCTGGGCAGATGGATCTCACCTTCACTTGCAGATTTTATGGACTGTAGTTTGAAAAACAAAATCCAGCTTCTAAGCTGAGATGATGTGCTTGGCAAGTTACTGAAAGACAGTAAAGATGAAAGTACAGAAAGTTTTTTCCACAGTCAGTTTTCATGTGCTTTTATATACTGTTTTAAACAAAAACATCTGCTTTACTGTCACCGTTTTAAAGGCTGGGAAAGAATTCTTTTTTAAAATGCTGGATTTTACTAACATTCCAGTTAGCAAACAGATGTTAAAATCAATTGTAATAGCACATGATGCGAAAAGTTGGACTTCTAATATGGAAACGTGTTAAAATGTGGATGCAGTGATTTTAAAGGTGAGAACCTACAAGCCTGCACAGAAACAAAGTTGTTTGAGAGCACAAGTCTGATGAGGAGCAGCTGAAGGAGCTGGGGTGGGGGGGCTCAGCTTGGAGAAAAGGAGGCTCAGGGGGGACCTTTTCACTCTCTAGAACTCCCTAACAGGAGTGTGCAGCCAGGTGGGGATCAGGCTCTCCTGCCAGGGAACAAGGGCAGGACCAGAGGAGATGGTCTCGAGTTGCACCAGGGAAGGTTTAGGTTGGATATTAGGGAAAATTTCTTTGCTGAAAGGGTTATCAGGCATTGGAACAGGCTGACTGGGGCAGTGGTGGAGTCACCACCCCCTGGAAGCCTTCAAAAAGTGTGAGGATGTGGCACTTGGTGACAGGGTTTAGTGGTAATCTCAGCAGTGCTGGGGTAATGATGATCTTAGAGATCTTTTTCAACCTTAGTGATTCTGTGATTCTATGAAAGCTGCGAACCTCTTCTATTGGAAAGCACAGGTACCTGGTCCTATCCTTGCCAGACATCTGCGATTCCTCTGTCTTAATCTTTGGAACAGGATATTACAGATTTGCCAAGCTTTCTCTTGGGCAGGCTTCCCTTTTTCACAGGGAAATTAAAACCACAGCAGTGCCTCCGGCTTTAATTTGGTGTTTTATTCCAAACGCAGACTTTGGTGAGCCGAGGACCTGAAGCTCGTGACACCCTGTAGTCTCAAGCCCATGAGCCACATGGCTAAAAAAAAACAAGTTGAGTTTCAACCACCCTCATGGTTGCCGTGGGGTTTACACCCACAGCCTTTGGCTTTTCTGCTGGTGGAACAACACCTGTTGGTGAATTCCAATTATTTTTGCCATGGTTATTTTCCGTTCAGGGTGTAACATTGCCCAACCCCTCCAAAACTCTATAGAGCCAAACGATCCTGACAGTGATGGAGAAGCCCGGGGGCTACAGTCGGGTTCCTTCACTCTGAGCAAGAAGAGTGGAGGAGGGGGAGGAAGAAGAAAGACTAAAAAGGCAGCAGGACAAGGAGAAAATCTACACCGGGATGGTTTCTATGGAAAATATCACCGGCTTCAGCGGAGCCTGTTGTTAGCAACCAGTGTACACAGCCAGGGCGCCGCAGGCAGAGCGGGGAGATGGATGGGCTGGGGCTGGTGATGAATATTCCCATCTCCCAGCCCGGTTCCAGCGGCAGGGATGAGCCCAGCCTCCTCGTCCCGCGTGTGGGGAATCAGGAGAGGATTTAGCCTCTTCCCTCAGCTCCAACCCACGACCTGCACAGCGGCGGAGGGACCCCCCACAAATCCCCCCGAAATCCAAATCCCCTTCACAGGTTTCAAGTCAACATTTTATTTCTTATTAATTCACGACGCAACTCGCACTTAAAAGATCACAAGCACATGGCCGGGCGGAGACGGGTACGAGCCCCTCAGAGTGCCGCACTCAGCCCCCAGAGCGCGGGCGGGTCTGTGAGGGGCGATGGCGCCGGGGAAAGGGAAGGGGGGCACCGCCATTACCCCGCCGTGCCCTGCCCTGCCCGCCCGCACGGTCACTCGGCAACGGCGGCGGCGGGAGGCGGCGGAGGGGCCGGGCCGGCCGTGGTTGAGGGGAGCCCCAGCCCCGACACGCAGGATCCCAGCGCCGGGCTGGACATGGCTGAGGGGAGCCCCAGCCCAGAGGAGCCCAGCGCCGGGCTGGACATGGCTGAGGGGAGCCCCAGCCCAGAGGAGCCCAGCGCCGGGCTGGACATGGCTGAGGGGAGCCCCAGCCCGGAGGATCTCGGCACCGGGCTGGACGTGGCTGAGGGGAGCCGCAGCCCCAATCCGCAGGTAACGCAGCGGGGCTGGGCAGCACGGGCACAAATAGCATAGCCCCAAATAGCATCACAGCCCTGCACACGGACCCTGCAAACAGCCTCACATACACACAGACCTGCCAAGTACTTACCCTTGGGACATACGGACACACACAGACCCCCCAGCACACTCAGACACCGCACACCGNACACACACACCTGCACACACAGACCCCCCTGCAATCAGCCTCACACACACACACACCTGCACACACAGACCCCCCTGCAATCAGCCTCACACACAGACCCACCAGCACACACAGACCACCCTGCAATCAGCTTCACACACAGACCCCCCCATGAACAGCCTCACAAACACACACCCACAGCCTCACACAGACCCTGCTGCAAACAGCCTCTCACGTCCCTGCACATACAGATCCCCCTGCAAACAGCCTCACATGCACAACCCCCTGCACACACCCTGGGGCACAGACACACGCCCTGCGCAAGGGCTCAAACACACACACACACACACACACATCTCCTGTACAGTGTTTGTATCTCCCTCACACACTCCCCACTCACACAGCCCCGCACAGCCCCATCCCTGCACAAACCATCACACACACTGTGCACACAGAGAACCGTGTCCATCACCGTCACCTACACATCCAGCAGTGTGTCCCCAGCAAGGACGCACTGATCACAACACACACTCTCAGACATCCACACCTCAGTGGTCATATGCACGCACATCCCTTTCCCAGGTACCTTTTCCCATTTGCTGATTCCAGCCATTTGCATGCACTCAATGATCTCTTCCTATCCTATCTCAGGCTTCAAGCACTAAACATCCTCATTTTCTTTCCTCAGGACATCTCCCATGTGCTGGCCAGGGCCTTTAAGGACCTGTACACTGGAAATGATTCTGAGGTGGACATGGCAACAAATTGGATTGAGTCCCAAGGAGAAGACAGTGTTTATCAAGACAGTTATACAGATGAGCTAGAGAAGGTACAAGTCCAAACCAAGTCAGAGTTTGGAGCTCTTTAGTTGCTACTTAGATCTTCTGTAAAATAAAACTAAGAGGTGGGTGTTGATTGTACAATTGAGATTTTACTGGAAATTTACTTGAGCACGGTTTCCCACAGAACCTTTCATGTAAGTTAATATTCACATGATCCTTCATGATGTTGTTATCTCTAGTTGGCTTTTCAGACAGAGTACAACCAGTAGAAGCAGTAGCCCTTTAAATGCCTATTGTACTGGCTGAAAACTTTTCCCTGTACCTGCTGATCAATGCCCCAGGTTTCTTGTCTTGTCATCACTCCAATAGCTGTTGTCAGTGTATAAAAGTAGAAGCTGATGCTGAATGATTTGAGCTACAGGTATTTTTTTCTGTTTTATGTCATCATGGAATGGCAGTGTTTTAGCAGGCCAGTTGATGCTTGTAAAGTGGTGATGTTTTACCAAACTGTCTCTGTTCACCTCTCAAATACAAATAGAAAACATCTACGTGTAACAGCTCAGATTTCTCTTTATTCACCCATGCCCGTGGCAGCTTCTTGCTGAGTGTAAGAGCCGACTGACAGAAGCTGACAAAGCAGAAGAGGAGATCATTCAGGCCCAGGCCCGAGCAAAAGCTGAAGAAGAAAGGGTTCTAAATCTGATGAAGGCTGATGCAGGGGAAGATTTCCACAAGATGGGGCTGCCACCAGGTGAGGATTCTGGTATGTTGCCCCCCAGGACATGCTTATGATACCTGGAGACCAATTTGGAGTGGTCTTTACATCAACAGAGCGACTTGGAAGGATTTTGTGCTGAGGTTCAAGTAGAGTAACATCTGTTTAACAGTGAGAAACCAAACAACCAGGTCATGTTCAAGGTATTAAATTTGAAATGGAAGGGTTACCACCTAAATATTACAAGCATACATACCTTGATATATAGCAGCAACAAACAGATGAAATGTTTCTCCAATGGGTGCTTAGCTGGGTTTGAACTGAATTTAGAATTGTGGAGGTGCATGTCCAACTTTTGGGATTAAAATACCAGATTATATCTCTATAAAAAAATATTACCTGACAAGGATGAGGTATAAAAACATTACATTGAATTGATCAAGATACTGTGTTTTAAGGGGCTAATTTTTTGCTTTTTTTGATTGTGTGTTGTTTGTTGGCTTTACTGTTGCAGTGGCATCCTCTTTTCGGTGGATTGTGGATAACGAACTTCTCAGAAAAAATAATTTAATCTGTCCTGAGGATTACATCACTGAGAAACTACCTCTTGCTAAAGCACCAAGAGGTAACTTTTAAAGCAGAAAGTAATTCAGACTTTTTAGAACATTCTATAATTGAAGTATTGGAGGATGTAGCAGATCTGAGTGTATTTTTACAGTTTTCTGTCAAAGCAGAAGGGACTCTAGTATTTTAAGCATAAAATTCCACTAAGGGCACATTCTCAAAGTATGATTGATAAATTCAAAACTACTGAGTTTAGATGTTCTTCAGTATGACATTTAATGGTTGTTGCACATTTGTTTACAGTTCTTTCCATCTCACACAAAAACTCTGAGTGTTCTATCTCTATCCAATTTCATTAGCACGAAAGTTGCAGCTACATCTTGTATACAGTGACGAGAAGCAGTTACATTAAAGTAAAAACTATTTTCAGTGAAATGAAATTGTATTCTTTATTTAGGGTTTAAAATTTTCCAGTTCTGGAGATACATCAGTTTTATTTGCATATGACGATCAGTAAGAAAAATATTTTGGACAATGTCAAGACTTCTTTACTTCTTTTATTTATGTCTGAGCCAAGATGAAAGGTTTTCGGATCATTGAAATGATTTTTTTCAGTCAAGCCCAAACAAACATTTCAGAGTAATCAACTTAGTCACAGATGTCAAGATTTGGTGTTCCAAAGTGAAAAATCTCACATCTTAGAGTTGGTGGCAGTTTTGCTGTCTAATCATAGGAACATGGGTCTAGGTGGTATATCCTGTTTTTGTCAATTTTCTGACTGTTGGAAGTCCATCATATAGATATTTTGTAAACTGAACAGGACATGCTAAGTCCCACTTACTTGTAAGGTTAACATATCTTTCTGGGAGTAATATAACTGTATACAGCCTGTTTAATTAGTGCTTCTAAAAGCTTTCTTATTAAAGCACTCAGCTTTGTTTGTACAAAATAAGTTATAAACGTAAATTCAATTCTAGAGGATTTAAACTGTATTTTTGCTATCAACAAGACTTAAAATAAACTCTTATACCTATGCTTAGACTAAGTCAGGTTTTCATGTTTATCATTCTTATTCATGCTTATCATTCATGTTTTCCTCTTACAGAATTAATTTTTTTCTTTGAATTGCAGGAGCATCGGAACCTGGATACCTGAAAGGGACAGAGAAACAACGCGCTTTTTCACTGGACCAGAGTATCTACCTGCCTGGCAGTGTGACAAGTGTGTCTTCAACTCTGTCCTCTACTCCAGACTCCAGCCTCGAGGCTAAAACCATGAGTAAGGTACATTTTACAAGTTCGTTGTAGTTTGTCTGATCTGTAAGGCCTGTTGCTGTTCCTGCAACAAAGGGTGAATATCAACCCGTTGTTGATTTGACTCCAGTACTTAATTTATTTACTCTGTTAAAAAGGGAGAAACACTGTATTTTATATACAAATTTTCATTGCTGTGTAGCTTTAATTAGACGTGTGCAGCTGCCTTTTTCATCATTCTCAAAATCACTGTGTTTAATGTTGCACGATGCACTCTTGTTTTTCTAAGAATACTAAAGCCTCACAGAAACGAGCTGGGAAGGAGAGTAAGTCCTGGAAAGCAGAGGAAATAAGTGAGGGCCTCGCCAGACTTGAGAGAAGACAGAATTACTTGAAGAACCCACGCTTTTTCCCGCCAAATACTCTTCATGGAGGCAAATCTCTTGTAGTTTCTCAAGAAAAAGTGGAAGAAATCATAGCCAGGAGAAAAGCAGAAGATACCAAAGGGTATGCAGTGTGTACAGTTTCTGGATTCTGAGCTGGAGCACACAGAGCTCCACTACAGAATTGCTGTGGGTTTACCCGGATATATTTTGAGCTAAATTTCTTATGTAGTCTCTTAATAACAAAGTGTGCCTGTATGATACTTTGTTTTTGCCAAAGGAGACGTTTCGCAATTTCTCATTTTATCAATATTTAGAGAACTAGGCAGGAAGATAAGTCTTCTTTTCTATATCTTTCAGTGATACCTCATTTGTTCCTGTGTTTCTTGCCAATCCGCCTTCTGTCCTGTTTTCATATGATAAAGCTGGGCAGGTTTATGAGGTAAGAAGGTTCTTTGTAGAGAGTTAATTCTGCCTCCCAGGAGAATTATGTCCTATCAAGATCTACATATTTCACCCAATCTATAGCCTTTCTGAATTTTAATAAAAGTCTGAGTGACTTCTGTATATTGAATTTATGACCCTTTAACTTCCTTGAAGATACTCCTTCACACCTGCCACTGGCAAACAAACCAGTAAAGATTAAATGGGCTCTTCTCAGTCTCTGCTTGGTTTTGGTACTATCTGATTCAGCCTTTATTGATTAAACTGGGATTTTGGGGTTGGTTGTGATGATGAAGTAATTACTACTCACAGTATTAGTAGTACCAGGGAATTGCAAATCTTTTAATGAGTGATGATAAATACAATGGAGCATTTTATTTTCTTTTTAAATGAAGATGACTGTAGAGCTACGGAACATCACTTCGACAGGTCAACACGTAAGACTTATCCCTCCTTCTACTTCAGTATTTTTCATTTGGCCAGGTAAGGGTTCTTCTTCTGCCTTTAAAATGTTAACACATAAAAAATCTAATTTGCCGGGTCTGACAAAGATTTTTTCAGAGATGTTCTGTTTGGTTCTGTTATCCATGGTGCTCAGTTCTTTATAAATTGAAGGCTGACTTAGGACCATTCACATGTAACTCATAAGCAGATTGAAATGGCCTAATGAAGAATTCAAGAAGACTAAATTAAAGTGTTTGATGTTAGATTGAAATGTATCCGTGGAATACCTAGATCGAGTCTTATCCGAAATTCATCTAGGAACAGATGTAGTTTCCACTGAAAAAATTAGGAGGAGAGGGCAAGAAATAACACACTTCAGTTGCAGTAAGGAAGGATAGGTTAGAGGAAAGTCAAGAAAATTATCTTTCCTAGGGTAGGCTGGCCAGATACTGTGATAGATTGCCTAAGGAGATTGTGATACCCCAGGAATTGGAGGAATATTTAGAAGAAGTTAGATGCCTCTATGTAAGCCCTTTTGTCTTGTGGTAAAGCAAAACTGGGTAATGTCTCCAGGTGTCTCCTTGCTGTTTTCTGTGTTTATGAGGAGCACATTTCAGACAAAGCAATCTTTGAGCTCCCTGGAACATGTGCACATTCCCAGATTGCACTGCCAGGCCTCTTGTGCTCATCCCTCTTTATCAGCTCGACTTAGGCAATAAATGGGGGGAGTTTACAGGCACCTTTCCAGAGGAAGGTGTGATCATAAACGATCATAAATACTACTGCCAGTTTGGGGAGGTTTTAATTTTTCTTTTAATTTTCTGCCTTTTTTTTTTTTTTATTTTCCTCCCTAAGGAAAATATCCAGGAAAGGGAGGAATGATTGCTCCTGGAATGGCATGCCAGTACACAGTCCAGTTTATTCCTGAATATCTGGGAGATTATGAAGATCATATATTAGTGGAGAGTCAAGTATCAGAACCTTTTGTCATCCCAGTCCAAGCTAAAGTATCACTTCCAGTATTAACATGTCAGTAATGTCCAGATATTTCCAGTATTAACATGTTAGTAGTGTCCAAATATTAAATTTCTCTAAAGCTAAGCAGATTTAGGTTTTTTTAATTTGACTGTCTTCAATTTTGTGTCACAAAATAAATGTGGAAAAAATGGGCAGTGCAGTTTCTGCATTTTGATATCTATCTCGTTTTCACTCATCATAGATTTATTAGTTATTAAAATGTAATCCTGTTGAATTTTTCCTTAATTATTTGTTCTTGCCATCTTAGGCTCTTTTTTTTCACTATGTTAGAGGAGTGAGTAGGAGCCACATTTCTAGGTTTGTGTTTTGTTGATTCCTGAACTCCCAATTGTAATTACTAATTCTAAATATTATGAAATTATGATTTAATTACAACTGTTTGATGCTATTAATTAATATTCATGGAATGTGAAATTAATTATATATGGATATCGTATACCTGCACCTCTCAGATATCTAATCTCAACTATAACAAACAGGATTACTTTTGCAAAAATTTGCTGTGATTTTTTGTAAATTCACCTTTCCTGTGATACTGAGCTTTTCTTAAAAAAAAAAATCATCTTACTTTTTATCATTCGGTAATCTTTAAGGAGGAAAGATGATCTTACATCATTAAAATGTAAGATGAATGTAGAAATGTACATCTCACTCTGTCCAATTTCCAGATGGAAAGAATTTGAGGGGGTTTAGGATTGCAAAACCTGGCACGTTCACATGCAGTAATGTCTGTAAAGAGTTATTTAATCAGCAGCCTTCGCTGTCTCTGGGGTCTGATTTTCCATGTTACTCATTGCAGTGCCTGACATTATAGACTGTGGTGCCTGCCTTGTTGGAGGAATAAAAACAACAGCAACTTTGTGCAGAAATGAGGGAGTTAGGACTGGGAAGTTCTCTATAATGCCAGAGAAAGTCTGTCCAGCTCCTGATTCCGGGGTGAGTGATTAGTGGGGAAATGCTGGAGCCAGCGTGGTGCAGGTGCCCTGGTGTGAAGGCCTTTTGAGCCAGTCATGGTGTATTAGCACATAAGTCATAAGGCCTTGCTGGAGACATCTGCATTGTGCCATTCCTTCAGGAATTCACCTTTATCCTCAAGACCAATCTCCCTGGATGTTTGTACCACCTTCTTGTGCTCTGGCTTGCCTTTGGAAGAGGTTGTCTTACTCAGGGGAGAGGTAAACTGAGGCATAGATGAGGGAAAGGAAAACTGGCTCAAACTTTAACCTTGCCCTTAAAGCAAATAGAAATGCTGTCAGTTCTAGCATTGCTTGAGGTAAATTCTTCTCCCTTTTCACCAAAACTATCCCTTTCTGACCTTGCTGCTCCTGTAGGCACAGCAATCCACTCGAGTCCTGCTCTCTCTTTAGCTCCCCATCACAAACCAGGGCCTAAGAGGGATGGACAAAGGAGATGAAATGGGACGGGTAGACTGGCATTTTTGGTGCTGGAGAAAAAGCGGATGGGCCAGGTTGTCCCTCCAGAGACTTCAGAGTTTCAACTCAGAGTTTTAATCACGGAGAAACAGACAGAGCCCTTTCTCTCAGGCAGAGCTGTTCTATGAAAGGAAATGAGTATTAGGGCTTCTGACACTGTCATTTGTCTTCAGAGACTGCATTTTCCCCCCTGCTTTCACCAAGGTCATTATAAGGCAGGGAGCATTTTTTTCCTAATTAAGCCATATTTATGAGCCACATTATTTTAAGATGTGTGAAAAAAAGTATGGTAAGAGGTAAAACAGTGATGTTGTAGTATACTGCCTGTTTCAGGTAACCCTGTATTTTAAACACAACAACCTGATCAATTAAATTTATTAATCTTTTTTTTTCTTTTTTTGGTTTAATACTTTAGGTGGCTGTCACTGCTGATTTTGTCATACAGGATCCTTTTGGGATCCAGCCTGCTGTTCTGGAGCTAGCTCCAGGGCAGAATGCAACAGTAGAGGTTAGTGCCAAATGCTATAGGAAGTTTTTTACTTTACCAGGAAGTTTAATTTATCTTTACCAGAGAAATTAACAAACAAGATCATTTTAGAAGATCTGGCTAGACCTTGCAAGTTTGGGTTTGTGTGAGCAAAAAATGACTCTGACTGTTTCCTTCAAATGTAAGTTTTAATTGCTAATCACTAAAACTGTCCTTCAGGGAATATTTGAAAATTGAAGTGTATTACTTAGGGGAGAGAAATCACTTACAGACCTTGCTATTTCCCTTCTCTCTTTCAGGTAGTGTTTTTCCCTTTTTTGCCAGAAGCCTCACAGCAAACATTCACCATTTTGTGTGACAATTATCCCATCAGTTATGTTACAGTCACAGGTTTGTTTCTAGCACCTTTCTAATTGATAATGTGAGTGGTGATTAATGGCCTGAAGTGATGGTAACATTTTATGTTGTTGGATTAAGCAAATACTGTGTCCCCTGATGGCATTTTTTGGATTGTTATTACTGCTCCTTCTGAGTGCATGGAATACACTGGATTCAAAACATTGGGCTCTTAACCTTTGGTAGCCAAAAATCCAGATGTAAAATGTCACCGAGTCACAGAAAAGAAAACCAGGTGCCAGGTGCAACTCATCTCTTTTACTTTTCTGTCAATAAGATAACTTGACAAACTATGAACCATCAGATGTAACAGGGCAGAAATGCACCACATTTGGGGCACATCTTCGATGAGGGTGTTCAGGAGAGGTAGGCAGTCTTTGGATTAGCTAATGAAACCAGTTCAAAGTCTTGTAAATGTTAGTGCTTGTACTGTAATGTAACTGTGAGTGCTATAACATGAGATTTGACTTTAGTCTGTTGAATCACTTTATCACAGGTATTTACTTTGGAATTTTTTTTAATACTTCATTTGTTGCTTATTTTAATTTTAATATACTGTTCAAAACATCTGGGAGCCACGTTGTCAACTACTGTAAGCACTGTGCTCACTTCAGTGAAACGATGCTGATGTGAGCTGAGGCTGTGGCCCTGAAACCCCTGTCTGTGAAACTGATGAACAGAAGGTCTCTATTGATACATGCTGATAAACAAAGAACATCAGGAAAATATTGTGCAATCAACACACTGGAGTTCTGAAACTTGAGGAAACACCAGATATAATCAGTAATGGCCATTGCTGACATTTGCTGTTGATGATATGAACTATGTTAATAATCAAATGGTAAAAACCAGCAATACCTAATTATTTCTTCCAGGGGTTGGAGAGTTGGTTGCTCTGGAGCTTTCGTTTGTCACGGGTGGAGAAAGCAAACCTGAGCTTGGGGAAGTCACTCATGTAACAGCACAGCATCTCATACGATTTGAGCCCCAAAACCCACACACCAGTGAGGAGAAGATACTGGTTATAAAGAACTCCACGTACGTAGCTGCCGTTAGAGTAATGCTCTGCAATCTGAGCATACTCCTAGGGATCTCATTTCTCGTTCTCTGCTCTCTCAAGCTGGAGAAACCTTCATGCCCTTGATAAACTTTGTGCAGAATCTTTGCTTCTTTTTGCTCCATTGTTTAGTAATTAAGGTTCAAGGAGCGTTGTACATAGATCAGACATTATGGCAACCATTAGCCAGGGTCAATATATTTGCTTCAGTACAGGTAAATCTACAAAAAAAATCATAAATATACATGGTTGCAGGAAGTACTTACAGGGTGATCCAGGTGAGATTTATCTAACTTTACATGTCTGTTACATATACTTGTGCAACTGAGCTAAGCACTCCTTTCCTTTCATAGTGCAGGGAGTAGATGCTTCCAAGGATGCAATTCTGACTGTAGACATCTCCCGTAGGAAAATCATAATACATCCTGGACTCCACTGGATCTCCACTGATTAAAATGAGAGCCCAATGTAATTAACTCACATTAAAACTCTCACATGGTTCCTACTATTGAGTCCTAACAGGTTTAAATATAAATTCAATTTGAAGTCAAGGAATGTGTCCTTATGGACAATTACACCACAATGAACACAGTGGCATCCTGATTTTGCTCGCAATCAGTCAGACTTTAACAGAAATACACTCGTGCATGATTGCAGCAGTGAGAGGCTGCAGGCCATCGAAGCAGTGAGGAGGTCAGTGCTGGGTTTAGATACATCCATGTAAATTGCTACTTAGTACAGTGACTGTCTGGCAGTTGGTTTTGTGGCCTGGAAATCACACGTGCATAATGCCAGAACAGGCTGATGTTTGGGTAAAGAAAGTGTGATTGGTGAACTGGATATTGTAAAGTGACAAAGGATGTGACTGTGCCAATTTCCACATTTTCTCTGTGCTATCATCACCACAGCACTCCCTGCACATGTGGTGTCAGCATTTGTATAAAACACAGCTGGCCAGGCTGAGAGTAAACTCCACAGAAGCAGGGTGAAGAAACCTTACTCACAGAAAGCAATACATGAAATTGTAAATGTCCAGTTTTATCAGTAATACTTTCGAATTCCAGTGTCCTTCCTCCCCCTTACTAAGGCAGAATTTTTGAGGTCAGCATGAGCAAGGTTCTCAAACTCATGAAGACATTCCATGGAATACACTTCTGCTGAAGCAACCTAGTTAAGCAACCTTTTCTGGATTGCAAAGAGTGTGGCAGAGCCATGGCTGTAATTCTAACTGGAGCCATTGTGTTTGTTGACATGTTAAAGACCACATCTTGCACTTGGATTAAATTCAGAATGTGATGTAGGCCATCAGCAGTGATCCAAGGCAAACGTACTGGTGTCAGCAGGAATGGTCCTGTTCATCCCAGATCCTTGAAAGAAGAATTGTAGAGTTTCTAAAAGCTGGATTACATGACAAGTTCAAATAAGGCAAGAAAGTGTTAAGATCTCTTACGCATTTATAGAATTTACTTTCACATATTAGCATGTTTTTTGTACAGTTCATATACTTCTGACTCTATGCTGCCTCAGCAGCTTTGTGGCTCACAAAGACTGGTAAGTCAAACGCCTGAGATCTGTAAAGAGAGGAATTTCCTACGTGGAAAAAGGATCTGAACGTTTTCTTAATATATTTTACTCAAAAATATCAGATTTTTTAGTCATAGCTTTTTTGTTGTTTATTGACTTCTTTGCAGCCATGTGGAACTTCCCTTCTTCTGGCAGATAACAAAGCCTAATCTGAAACCATTAATACCAGAAGAAACTGCAGACTTTACAAAGGTCAAATACAGTCAAGACACAGAGTCAGCCTTCTCCCTAAATCCTGAGCAGGGAGTTTTGCTTCCCTGTGCAGATCATGAGTTTATTCTCACTTACACTCCACAGGAGGTATGGCTTGTGATTCTTTCCTATCTGCAAACTCCAGCTGTGTATTTTTATGCAAGTCATAAAATCCTTGCTGTGCAACTTTTCTAAATTAAATGTAATTAACTGGTACTATGCTCTGATAAACAGTGTTCAAAATGTAGAAAGTTACTGAAAGAAAACATGTTTTGACTGCAAAATGTGAGACGGTTTCTGATCTCATGTAATTTTGGGGACTGACTGGACACAGTTAATTTTACACTGAAATTGTGGACACATCCTCATGGCTACAGCTGTGCTGGCTGCTGAAGTTACCACCCTCACCCCTCTATTAGCTCCTCCACCAGCTCCTGACCCTTCCCCCTCTCCTTTGGGGATGGGCCTTGTACCTACTCCAGCCTAAATAAGTTGGTTAACAAACAGTGATTATTTAAACTGTTTCCAGCTGTAGTTTTTTTGGCCTGAAATGGGTCCTAAGAACAGCTGAGTGGTGAATTCAGGGGATAGCAGGAGCCTTTGGCAGAGAAATGCTGTGTGCAGCTGTGGGTAAAGAGGGGTGCAAGGATGTTGGAATGCAGTTGTTCCAGGGACTGTTCTCTCAGTTTCTGCTCCACTGTCCTTGTAAATAAGGAGCATGAGCTCACTGTATTTAGAGAAACTTGATCCAAAGAAAGCCCAAGAGTGGGAATGTCCCACACTGTGTTGATTGACAGACGTAAGAAATAGCTCAAATATGTATGGAAGAGAAACTACGTGGCTTTTTAAAAATGATTACTTAATAGAATATATATTGAATTAAAATATACATTGAAATTACTATCTGTCTACAAACAAATGAGGCTTTTGCAAAGCCCTTCAGATTTAAGGCCTGATTCTGTGTTTCTTTTCCCCACCCCTCCATTAGAATACAGAAGGCATTCTCTTCCCATGATGGAAAAGTCATGTTTCTGACTCAAGATCAGATTGATGGTCAATTAAGCTGAATACTCTGGAGCAGTTAGAAGAAACTTCTCAGTTAGTGCAGCAGTACTGAGCTTAATTTGGGGAGCCTTTGCAGATGCTTGTGTGTAGTATGCAATCTACCAGGGAAATAAAAACAGGCATGTCAAAAATGAGTATTTTTCTTGGAACCGTACACCATGAAATCAGAATCTGGCTTAATGTTTTGCAGTCAAACATGTTTTCTTTTAGTAACTCTAGAGTTTGAATGTTGTTTATCAGAGCTTAGTACTCTGATGATGATCATTCATCCTTTACATGCAAACCACTTTTCCATCTTTTTTTGATCCTCAACATAACTGATCACTTGACGCTAAAATCCTTTTCTCCTTCATCTGTGCAGCTGAAGAGTTATCACAGTGTGATTCAGATGGTACTGAGGGACATCCCAGAATCACCTTGGTAAGCTGAGAGACATTTCCCAGTAAGATATGTAGCCACGATTTATCTGTGCTATTACATTAAGTTACTGGGATTTTTCTTCTTTTTGGTGATGATGGATTGACAAGTATAAAGAATATTATCTGCACAGGTAGTTGTGGTACAAAGAACATCTCTGATATCCTCCCCCATGCCCAGACACATGCCTGGCCCTAGCTTTTCCTCTCTTGGAAAAAGATAATACTGTCATTTTGTCTGCTTATTTTCCAGGGTTTCCTGTTACTACTCTTTGTCTCAGCAGTCTGTGACTTTAAATACTTGTTCATGGACAGACTGGGACAACTAGAGTACCTTAAAGAATAACAAAGTTTTTAATTGTCCCCAGCTGAGCTAATTGCACACGGGCAGTCTGTACTTGAGGAACTTTCTATGGTTATCAGTTTTGATCTGGCAATTAAAAGACAGGATCCAATTTAACACCAGCTTAACATATTTAATGATTCTACCATATTTCCTCCCAAAGCTTAGTAGAAGAGGGGATGCTTCAAAACATCCCAGAATGCAGAGTAGAGGATGTAATAGCACTGGAAATAGAAGTTAAAGGATCAACAGAACCCTTTCATCTTCTTCTGGAACCATATGCTATTATTGTCCCTGGAGAAAACTTCATTGGTGTAAATGTCAAGAAAACATTTAAGGTTTGTGTGCTTTTGACTTCACTGTTGTCATGTTTTGTGTCACTAGATGTCGTAGGTGTCATTAGAAGATACCAGACAGTCAGTGTTAATTTAGGTTTTCTGATGTTTTTAAAGGAGGCTGTGACTCCAGGAGGGTCTGCACTGAAATGCCCTACCCAGCCTACTCAGCCCTACACTCCAGGCAGCAGCCTTTGCTCCTTTTTCATCTCTCCAGTTTGATACCACAGTTTGACCTTTCTCAATGTTTTTCTGGGTCACTAACCTGTTGCTTATCACTTTGTCATTCCTGTAGCATAGAAGTTTTCCAGCTGGGAGGAATAGTCAATGGATGATTAAATTAGTTCATAACAGAGGCACTGTTCATGCAAAGAAGTACAGGAAGCACAGAAGAGCTACAGAAATCACATATACTGCAGTTTAATAGATGTTATTCTTTCCTGCAGGTTCTGGTGATTTCTCTTTGGCCGTTCTGGGAGGGAGTGCTGCTGCAATTGTCCCCTCACACAGAATCCTCTTTACTACAGATCAGGATCCTTCTGATTGTAGACTCACTTGGGAAAAATAGGCCTGTTAGCAAGAGCCAGGCAGGAAGACATTTCCCAGTTAATGGTTTTCCCATTTTTTTCTTGGAGATCCTGCTAATCAGCATTTTGTTTGATTTCCCTTCCTAGAACTTATTTTTTCAGTTTAAGGTAGCCATTTCATACTACCTAGTAATCCAGTATAGCTACACATGTGGTAGGGGTAATTAAGCCACTTACTGATGATATAGCAACATCTTTTGCAGTTTCCAATTTTTTTTTTA
Source organism: Rhagologus leucostigma (assembly GCA_013397725.1). Classification (NCBI taxonomy): domain Eukaryota; kingdom Metazoa; phylum Chordata; class Aves; order Passeriformes; genus Rhagologus; species Rhagologus leucostigma. Next base: position 264,801 of record VZTD01004775.1, on the reverse strand, counting down.
GTCTTAAAAAGATAAGAATTTGAACTGTGCTTAGAGATAATTGTGCTTCAGAGAACAAAGTGTTTTGCTGTAATTAAGAAATAATGTTTTGACTAGATCTGAAGAGCAGGACAAGCATTTCAAGAGCTTACATCTCCCTCACAAACAGAGCCTTTGACAGAAAAAAAAAGCTGCACTCAAAAGATTTACAGTTTAATTTTAGAAAGTCGTACGTTTTTGAAAAATGGGAGGAAAGTTTAAGAGCCTCAAATATGATAATGTTCTTTGGAATGACTGATTAATGGATTTTCTTCAGGTTTGAGGGAACACCTTCACCCATGTGAAGGAGACACTGTGTTAAATGATGACTCACAAAACCTAGTTTGCAGTGTATCGGTGCACTCAGCAAATTGACTTGTTGCTGTGAAAGCTTAAAGTGCATGAACTGTCTCATTGATTTTAATTGTTTCAGCTGTGGAACAACAGCAAAACCTTGATCAAGTACACATGGGAGACAATCACGGCCTGTGAGATCATGGAAGTGGAACCTCACACTGGTGTCATAGGTAAAGTTTCTGGGACTTGCAAGCATCAATTAATGAAAGAAATTACAGTAATTGATTATATGAATTGATGGCAGATACAGAGCACTATAATACAAACTGAAAAAACACCTGATCTCCAGCCCACTGGAGCCAGCAGGAGACTTAATTTGATTCTAGAAGCTTCAGTAACAGGCTTGCAGCAGGTGGTTTCTTCACAAAAATGTGAGACCGCAGCCTGATATTTTCTCTTCTAGATGTGAATAAATGCTGTGAATTTGAACTAGCAATTTCTGGAAGCAAACCTGGGGTCATCAGCTGTAACCTGCAGTGTCACGTGGAGCTGTGTCCAGAGCCAGTTGTGCTGCATGTTGAGGCTGCTTTTAGGGTAAGGAACAGTTTAGTCTTGCAAGAGGATGAGCTGTGTGGTCTGGCCATTGTCCAAATAAAGCTTTTTTGCTTCTCAATGGCTTGAGAAATCTCAAGTAGTTACAAACAGGAGTTATTTTTGCTGTAGTAACTATTGAGTCAATGTTGATAGTCCCATGATACTCAGAATTTTTCTTCATTACACAGTGCATTTGCTTTCTGATATTCTCTATGAAATCAAATGTTAATCCTAGATAATACATGCTCCTTAACGAGGCTGTTTTGGCAGAGGTGTCCATTCTGATGTCTGTTTCCTGGTGTCCTAGGGTCCATTTCTTTGGATTGATGTTCCATCACTCCGGTTTGGTTTGACTAAGCAGGGTGAGACTGTGTCAAGAACCTTTGAGATTAAAAATCTGTGTCAGATACGAGCACAGTGGAGGATGCAAGAAAGCCGGGTTTGTCTAGCTGAAAGGAACGAAGAGGTAAGTCACTGCTACAGCTGGCTGTATTACCTTCTTAGCTATTTTATTCCTTCTGCTTAGGAGTTACAGTATTTCTTCCAGCTATCAGAAGTTTTAATTTTTGTGACTTCCTGCAAAACTAGTCCTGCACCGTTTCATAAGTGCATGAGTTCTTTTGAGATTAAATGCTTCTTTACAATTTTTTTCTATTTCCATTTATTACGGATCCCCTGCCAGCCTGATCTAAAGAAACACAGAGCATTTCCTGAATGACAGTGATTTCAGCTGCTGCTGCTATAAGTAAGAGGTTAAGGCTTTAGTAGAGCTGAGACTGCTGAACGCTCCCGGACAAGAATATGAGCCCCCATTCCTCGCTGATGCTGTTCCTGTTTCCACCCTCCTAACCCTCCTTCCTGGCCCTAATTAGATTGTGTGGCTTCAACATTTTACCCTTGCTTTGCACATGTCAATAACATTTCTCTTCCCTCTCTCCTCTCCCAGGTATCCCCCTTCACCATTGAGCCATCAGCTGGAGAAATACCTCCTTTGGGTCTATGCAGAGTTTCAGTTCAGTTCACATCATTGCAGTGCCAGCGTCTCCAGACAGTGCTGGAACTGGAGGTGGAAAATGGAGAAGGAAGGTAAGGAGGAAAAGCAGCATTTGCTTTGTTTTTCCTGAGGTTCACATCTGGTTTTCACTTCAGGTAGTCTTCTCTCCTACAACAAAAATATGAACTCAGAGTGGGGTTGTGTAACCTATCAATGAACTATCAAATTTCTAATATTGCTAAATAAACATAAACATCATTCTTCCCAGCATGCTGTTTTATGTCTAGCATGTTTCATTAACAATAACAATAGACCATCTGTGTGTTTATTTCCAGTCATCTTCCTGTTTTTGTTGAAGTTCAGACCCCCCAAGCATGCCTGATATCTAATCATCTAGTATTCACTGAAATTTATACTGGAGTTCCTGCCAAAGCAACCACTAAACTTTTTAACCAGACACTGCTGCCAACAAAATACTTATGGGGAAAGGTAAATGCTCTTCTAATGGGTGAAGTATACAGCAGGGATGGAAATTGCAATTTCTGTAGAAATACAAATAATGACTATTCATAAAAACGTTTCTGATGTATCTTTTGAGTAGTCATTGCTGTTTACTGGCTTGGGAGCAGAACTTCAGCTTTAGAGCAACCTTTATAAAAAGGTTAACTACCAGTAGATGTCAATATATTCTTACTGTCTGTGGATGCCTGGGAGAATGGGTGAGCAGATATGAGGGGTCATAGGATATAAGCTACCAGAGTATTAAACAAAGTACCATGGCAGTTTAGGGTTTGCACTTAATTTAGTAAAACAAAGAGATGATGGTGCTTTTGAATTATGTCTGAATTCTGCTTAAATTTCACCTTCTGACTAGGATTCAGCTTACAGAGTAGGAGCCCTAAATTTAGTGTCAGTATTTAAGCTGTGGTCTGAACTCTCTTTTCAGTCAATGGAAATTTGTCAGTGCCTTGGTCATTTAGATCTACTCTGACATCCAGGGTTCAGCTCAGTTGCCTGCATAAAGGCATTCAGTGCCATCCAAGATGTTCCTCAGGTGCCTGAGGGATCCCAGCAGAGCATATGGATGGTATAGGACCTACAGGAAAACACTTTGGAGCACCTGGAGCCTAGGAGGAACATGTACAGCATTTTTCCTGATCTGAAATGTTGATGTGTGAACAAACGAGTGGAAGCCCTGGGCACATTCCATGTACCGCTGGTCACTTAGGGAAGGTGACAACACCAGGATTGTCTCTTCCCCACCTCTGTAGTGGAGAGAGGTGTGGCACAACTGGGATCCTGCTCTGGTATCAGATAGGTTGGCTTCACCTTGGAAAGGCCTGTGACTGAGAGGGATGACAGTGACTCTGCTCCCAGCCCAGCAGCCTCAGCTGGGCACCTGAAGTTACTTGGAGTGAATGTAGGCATGAGGATCTTACCACCCATGGGGAATTGTAAAGCCCGTCTTAAACTGTAGGTGTCGCTGCCTAAAAGTGTCCTAAGCCTGAGAATAGCTTGGTCTTTTAATGCCTCTGATGTGAAGAGACAATGTGAGAGAATCAGCTTGAGCTGAATGTCCTTTCTGTTTGGCAGCTCATTGGAAGCCAGGCAGCTTTGTGCTCCGTCGTGGTCTCCCCAGCCAGTGGCACCTTAGGCCCAAATGAAGAGAAGGAATTCTGCATAGAGCTGTCAGCTAACACTGTGGTAAGTTTACAAACTGATGCACTTTTATAAAACAGCAACACTGGCTCGTTCATTTCACCTCCATCTGGCAAAAGGAAGGAATTCTATGTGCAAAACCACATGCTCTTTTTTCCCTACGATATCTCTGAAATGGCTTGGCTTTAGAGGTACCACAGTTGAAGGCAAGAATTAAAGAACTGCACATGGTGTGCAATTTCTACCCTGCCTCTTTATATCTCAGCTGTTCCTGTTTTCTTCCTTTCTTGAAGTCCTGTGCACTTGCTCTTAATGCTTATCATTCCTCTTGGAGCATACGGATCCTCACTTTGGATTATCTGGAATGACGTGGAGCAGAATGGCATATGTATATGAAATACATTTGATTTTCTGACTGCAGCTAGGCTCATGGCATTTTGATATTTGAAAACTTAAAAGGGGCTGATGGGACTGAGAGTCTGCAAAATACAGGAGCAGAGCTTACAAACTCCAGGAATTCAGAAATAGACTCTACAAGGGCATTCAAACAGCTGAGCTAAGGGAGCTAAATACAGGATCTTCCTATAGATTACAGGATCTTCCTATAGATATGGTGTCTTAGTTCCCATTACAGTTGCTGGAGACCTAGGTTTCATTTCTTTCCTTAAGTGTTCAGTACTATCAGAGTTAGTATTTTAAAATTATGTAGGCGTGGCACTTGGGAACATGGTTTAGAGGTGGCCTTGGCAGTGCTGGATTAATGGTTGGACTCAGTCAACTTAGAGGTCTTTTCCAACCTAAATGGTTCTATGATTCAATACTTGGAGTATAGGAATTGTGTCAGAAATCACAGATGGAGCAGTTCTAGGCTCACAGACAGCTGCAGGTACAAAGCTGAGAAACAGCCACAAATTTTTACCTCAGTAGTGCCTTCTAAGCAGCTCTGATGCTGCAGAAAATGCACTGGAAACAATTCAGTAAAACTTCTCACAATCCTGTTGTTGTTAATCCAGGGAAGTTTACACACTTTTTACAAATAAATATCCTAAAGAGGCTGCCTTTCCTCTCTGATATGTGCTGCATTCACAAGAAAACTTGATTCTTTGCTTTTCAGGGTGAGCTGAAAGACCTCACCCTGTCCTGTAGCATAGAAGACATGGCTGAACCCCTGTTTCTGAGCATTTCTGGAGAGGTGAAGGGACTACATGTCATCTACTCAATACCTTGTGACAATGGAGTTGCCAGGTATATCTGACTGATTTTTATTTTATTTTTCTAATATGTAGCATGATTAGTGTATTTCGGAACATGCTCATCTTTATATTTTTTTTTATAAATGAATATGTCTTTAATTTGGCAGGTTGGCATGTTACACACGATAAAAATTTTACCCCAAATAAATCCTTATATGGGTTGAAGTGAAAAAATGAAAAGCAGAAAATGCTGATGACAAAAATCAGAGACTGCATGGTCCTTTTACACTGGGCATCCCAACCACATTGCATGCTGCACATTTTTAAATCTGAAATTGTCTGTGGCATAAGAAAATAAGACTCATGTCTAAATGCTACTGTTATTTTTTCTGGCAGTGATGAAGGACAAACGCCACAAAGCCCATGTGAGCTTCTTTTGGACTTTGGGTCTGAAGTTGCTTTCAAAGATGTTGTAAAGCGTCAGCTGATTCTTACAAATCCCACTAGAATCAGTGCTCCATTCACACTGGAAGCTGAGTATTTTAGTGCTTGTTTGCTGCCTCCAGAACAAGGAGCGTGCCCGTGAGTCTTGCTGTTCTGCATAATGACTCAAATACTAATTTAGGTCTGGATTAAACCTGAAATCAGATTTGTTTTTTTCACGCTCTTCAAGCTACCTGGTGAGAAGAAGGGGGCCTGTGACAGAACATGCAGCCAAAAAAGCAGAGTCAGGTATGAAAAGAGCACTTAATTCCTTCAGTGGAGAGAAGGTGAAAGCCAACTGACTGCCATATTTAGCACTAAATGTGCCAGTCAGACACATCTTTTCACAGTTGGAGTATCTGGTGAAGTCTAAACTGTTAAATTACTTAGTTCCTCAGTTCACTCCTGAGTTTGAAAGCCCACATTGTATAAGAATTAGGTCAATCTCTCTCTTCCCCTTCTGCTTTTTTCTCTTTTCTCCTTTTCTTTCCTCTCTCTTCTTCATCTTTTTCTTGCAAACAACAGTATCAAACAAAGTTGGTGATTCTGGTGACAGTTCACTCCCAGAACACTCCCAGCACATGGGATGGATGACATGCAGAATGTTTGGCTCCTTCTCTCCTACACAGTTTCCCAGTACCACTGCAGCAGGCTTTTCTCCCTCAAACCCTTTACCATACCCTCCCCACTGTGGAAAGCTACAGCACAGCCCATCTGTCATTTCTGATGTGTTGTACTGAAAAATGATAATATTTGGAGCCACATGAGACCGAGAGAGGGAGGAAATGGGAGCAAAATGCTGTGAAGTGTGGATGTGTCTTCTGTATCCAAAATAAAACTTGCACATATTGGTACCTTGCCACAGAGTTTGGTATCTGTTACGCAGACAGAGCTTTTCAGCTGTTGAATTAGTGCTTAAGATTGGAAAAATGCTGTTCTGACAGATTCCGTGCAGGCCTAGGTGACTCAGAATATAGAAAGGTTCTGCTCTTTGTAATTAATTCTTTGCATGAGCACACAGAGGTAAACAGGCAGCTGCTAATGGAACAATAAACAGTCAACACAAATCCCAGCCTATTTTTCTCAAATTGAAAATGTGTTTTCTTGTAACCAGTTAGTGTCTTGCATATCCCAGAGTGTCCTGGATCAGGTTGTTGGAAGGGAGTCCTGCTATAAAATATTCTGGGCAAGCACTAACTCCAAAAAACAGAGTAAGACCTGCTGCAGAAGGGAACTTGGGTAAAGTGGTATAAATGTGAGCTGTGTAAATGATCCCAGGGGTTTTTTTTTTAATCAGTGAGGTTAAGCTGATGAATAACAACTGAAACCACGGTCCTGTGTATTCTTTGAAAGACTGACTTTGTTCCATTTCCTTAAAATTCATGAAATGCTTCTTTGCTGTGCTCCTTCAGAGTGTGCAGCAGCACTGCTGTCTCAGGGGAAGGGAGCAGCTTTCTATGTACAGCCTTCCACAGGAACTCTGAAAGCTTTCCAGCAGCTCACTATAGAAATAGCAGCTTACAACAACATGTGGGGAGAGTACCAGGATAATCTTGTCTGTAAGGTAGGTGGAGTTTTGGTTTTACCATGGCAGATTTTACATCAATTATATTTCCCAGATGCCCTTCTGTTAGAAATACTTTCTCAGTTTTTTAGGACTTCTGTAAAAATTCAGGGTGGATCTTGCTATATCACTACCTCCAATGACATGTAAGGAACAATTGTTTAGTTTTGGGGGGGCATGTTTATTCCCTGGGAGGTTTTCATGTGCCTTGAAAATGACTGGAGTAGTTTTGATTTATAACATCTGTTTGGGAGCTGGCCAGTGCACTGCTCTGGTCTACCAGTACCATAGATTGTGTTGTGTAGAAAAGCAGCAGGGAAGCTGATAAATGCATGAGGTATTGCATTCTCTAGCTGAGAAGAGTTGTTGTTAGCATATGAATTAGAGGCTGTCAAAAGAAACTAGTCAAAAACATTTGAAAATCCAATCAGTTTGCAAAACATAATCTTATAACACAGAGAACTAAGGGGTTATCTTGATTCTAACAGTGAAAATTCATTTTAATAGGTGGGAGACTTGCAACCTAAATTAATTCCTATGCAAATGACTGTGAAAGGCTGTCCAATCTTCCTGCAGGTGACAGGACCACAACCAGAGCCACCCATTATCAGGTATAGTGCAAAATACTGTCAGAGAAATCAGAGAATTAAATACCAATGGACTGCAGCCGAAATACACACCTGTTCCATCTTGTGATATAATGAGAAGCTCAGCAGGGTGGCTGTCAAAGTACAGTATCTGCTTCTAGAACATCAATACATTTGTCTCTGCTAACCCAATTAGAAAATAATCTGCACACAAGGCTGCTCGAGTTTGCCAGCAGTCACTGCTCTGGGCTTGCAGTCGCAGAATTTCACCCAGTGCAGCCTCATCTGACTCTGTGGAGATGGAAACTGGCACATGGTGGCAATTCTCATCATCCACAGCTCATTTCTCCCTGGCCCTTTATCTGGACCAGGAGAAATGCAGCCTTGAGGTCAATAGTGGCAGGGGAAGGTTTAAACCCTGTCATACAGCAAATGGCATCTGCCCCTCAGGATGAGGGGTAAGGGCTGGTTTATGGTGAGCACAGCACTGCACGTGGTTACCCTGAAATGTCTGAGACAACTGAAAAAACTGGGGCGAAAAAAAGAGACTGATAAAGTAAACCAATATTGTACTTCACAGTGTAGGCCATGCCTTGCCTGAGAGCCACTCCAGTGCAGCCAGATTTGTTTCCACTTTTAAACAACTCTTCAGTGATTTCAGACACTTCTGTGCTCTGCGTGTACTGACAGCAAGATTCCCTGTTCAGGTTTGGCACTCAAGTCTCAGGAGGGTCCCCTGTCCTTCGGAGGGTCCGGCTCAACAATCCCACTCCCTTTGGTAAGGATGATTTTGTACAGCAAACATTGACACTTTCATTGTGTTCCTTATGATAATAAAAGTAGAAGGACCCATTAACATGTTAATTAACTGGCCTACTTGTTTCCTAATGAAGATATTTCAGCAAAAATAATAATAGTATATAAGAGAGTGACTCAGTGTGTGGCTGCTATGCAATTGCACTTCCTATCCTGATGGAGCTGGGTTTTCCCTCATTGAAATGGTGGGAATTCAGGATTTTCCATCCTGTTTTTATGAATTTTTCACAGCACTTACTGGTCAATCAGATGTGCCAACTGCTTCCTACTGGCATCATCTGGCTCTTCTGTTTAGTCTTTTTAGCTCTTCAGTGCAATTTTAAGCTCTTCAGAGCAAAGTCAATCACTTTTTTTTTTTTTAATTCTGCTAAATCCATTTGCTTAAACAAAATACTCATAATTTATTTTAATTATAGTTTAGGACATAGAAAGTGGCCAAACTATAGCAAGATCTTAAATCATTTTGTTTTACAGCAAACATGGGAAACTTAAGAGATATGCTTTAATACAAATCCAGTTGCCAGACACAGATTTGTTACTTGATATCCTGGTTCTCTGGTACCAGCTAAGCCAGAGTCCTCTCACTGACTAGAAATAATTGTCCTTTTTTCCTTTCCCATTCAGACATCCGCCTGGACTGGGAAATTTACAACCATGAGCCGGATGATGAAAAGCTGGTGGACCTGCTGGTGCTCTTTGGAGACCCTTTTGCTCCTAAGGACATGGCTGGAAACGAGGCTACATCAAGTGGTAGCACCTCAGAGTCAGAGGTCGTGTTAAAGCTGGATCCAGCTGCCATTCCCTGTGGAAGCATTTATCCAGCTTTGGAAACCACGGATGAGGTCAGCTCTTAGGCTGTTTCTTATACTGCTGCTGAGATACATGATGGGTTTTTTGGCATGAAGGGTTGAAAACAATAACAGGAGATATAACTTGTAACTAAGAGATGGATTGTTCAAAGAAATGTCAGCTCCTCTCCCAGTCAAGCACGCAATATGTGAGGCTGTGGGGATCAGCAGACTGTTTCCAGAAGGAGCTATAAGCAATTAGCTCTCCTCAAAATTGTTAAAAAAGCTAAAGAGATACTATTTAAAATACTGTCGTTGACAAACTATTGCTGTTATTACATGAAAGAATTAAAATAACTAAAACTCCTTAATTTGGCTCTGCTTTTCTCATGGGTGCTTTCTGGTGTCAACATGTGCTGTAGTCAGTTTGATTATAATGTGGCAATTTACTGTCTTGAGGGGCTGGGAGTGACAGGGAGAAGGTATCCCCCAGGATATGTATATTTCTCTGGCAAAAGCTTCACGGAAAAGATACTAAAATCACATTTTCTCTGCTTCAGCTCAGAATGCACAGTTGTTTTGAACACAGCTCTAATCTTTCTTGTGCACAAAGGGAACAGTACTGCCCCAGAGTGTTGGTTTGTGTAATGGGCCAGAGGTGTCATGGTTGAGTGCTTCTCTAGGTAAAGCAGGACCCAAGCATGCACATTTTCCAAGGAATTCAGGAGCAGTTTCAGGAGAGGTACTCTTTGGATGAGAAAATTAATGTACAGGACACATCCACGTGTCCAGTCTTTGTGCCAGAAATAAACTGGAGCTGGCCATGCTTCCTGACCAGTGCAGTTCCCTGTGCACATCACTCACATTCCTCCCTTGCAGTGTAACAGTTTTAACCATTCCCCACCCCTGTGTCTCTGCAGCCTCCAGGTTCTGACAGCGAAGAGAAGGAAATCAGCAGTCCGGAGTCTACAAGAGAGAAAAATATCTCTGTACTTATGCGACCTCATGAGGGGGTGCCTGCAGACAGCCCCTACTCCATTGCTCCAAGGCAGATTGTAAGCTTGTACATTTTCTTTGTGCTTAGATTTAGCACATTTTCTGCAGGGCAGAGAAGACAGAGAAGAAGGAGGAGGTAGTTTTGAGTTTGGTTTGAGATAGACTCTACTAAGCAGTGAAACATCAGGCTAGAAGGCTTTGGGGTCCTGAAGATGATCATGAGAAGAGTTTGTAAGGTCAACAGAAAGTGTCCTACCTACATCTGAGCAGTGGACTGATGACTGGAATTAAGTGTTAGTTGTACTCCAGAGTGGCATCTCTGGTCTTCTCACTTGGGTTGGCATGGTGGAATGTGGGAGCCGTCTAGCCTGAAGCTTTGGAAGCATGCAGAGCTGGAAATCAGGCTTCTGGGAAAGGGATACTCTGTAGACAACTCTTTTGGATAACCCATTGTAACCCACAGTGCTTCACAAGTAATTTGTGCAAATACAAGCCCACAGTGTCAGAATCCCTTAGGAATATCATAAAGTAAAGACAGCACTGGAAAGATCTAGCTATGAGTGACAGGGCTGCCCAAAACATCACTGTGCCAGTTTTATTTTTTAAATATTTTTTTTGCCAAAGGATTTCAGTTACAAGTTAAAATGAGCTAAAGATTACATGAAAGAAATGATGACAGAAATGAAGCTGCAGTCAGCTCTGAGGTGGTTGAGACTGAGAAAGGTCAGACAAACAAGTGTCTCACTGTGGAGGCAGCTTTTGTGGGGTGTAGCCAGCAGCAATATCAGGATTTAACCATAACCTGCATAATTCACCTAAAGAAAGAAGAATCTAGTCCACCTGTAAATCCCAGAAAATCCACTGCAGCTGCCTAGTGCATGTGATTTCATTCCCTGCTGTCATGTAAAATTAAAAAATAGCCAAGACTAAACTGAACTGTAAAATACTCTTAGTTCACACTTACAACTCTTCAAAAAATGTTTCATATGTATGTAAATTGTGGAATAATCACCTGAGGTAGCCAGGGAGTAAGAGTGGGCAGAAGTGGATATTTTTAAAAACAAACAGATGTGTACATATGTTTGTGTACTTAGAGTTGGTCTGTGACTGTGCTTTAACTCTGTTGATACTAAAAAGTGGCCACAGTGATATTTGCAGCTGAAGTAATTGTCAGTTTCGCTGTCACACGTTGGCATTTTCGCGCAAGCCTGAGCGTAGCCCATGCCCGGGGGATTTCATTCTGCTTGAGCAACTCAGTTTTGGCAGCTGAGTCCCGAGGGTTCTTGTGCAATCTCCGGCAGGTCCCCACACTAAACACTCTCTCCGGGCCGCAGGTGGTTCCAGGAGGTGGCAGCAGCGACGTTTACATCTCCTTCACCCCGCTCGTCCTCCCGGACACCGAGGCTGAGCTGTGCTGTGACGGAGTGGTGCTGGGCTTCATGAGCCTGGACAACAAGGTAAACCGACTGTCACAGCAAGGCTAAAGGTAACTGGGGAATAATCGTTTCCCTTCCTGTAATTTATGTACAGGCTGCTGTTACCTGGCCAGTCTGTGTAAACAGTCCTGTTCCTGCTATCCTGTACATCCTTCCTTAACCGGGGTTGTTCATCTGTTGCATTTGTCTTTGAGCTTGGAAGCATTCTGGGGTGGGAATGTCACCATCTTCTTGCATTGTCTGGGGCAGCAGACCCCAGAAAAAAGCCCAGGGTTTGAAATGCTATCACAACATCAGGTTTTATTGATAACAGTAGTTAACAATGGGAATGAGACTCAGGACTGCTGAGTCCTGTTCCTGGCTCTGCATCCACCTTCCTGTGTGAATTTGGACAGCATATCTCTCCTCTGGGAAACTTCCTCTTCAACAACTGCTGATGTGAGGCTTGAATAGTGTTTTATGAAACGCTCAGCATTTCTCTGAAATGAATCGTTGCAAAGGTGCAAGGGAAACTGAATGAATGATACTAGAATATTCAGTGAAAACAACCCTAATAATCCTTATTCCTGAAGAAAGAAATGTAGACTAATAGAGTCCTGGAATGGTTTGGGTTGGAAAGGACCATCTAGTTCCAACCTCCGCCATGGGCAGCGACATCTTTAACCAGAAAAGGTTGCTCCACGCTCCATCCAACCTGGCCTTGAATGCTTCCAGAGATGGGACATCCACAGCTTCTCTGGGGAACCTGTGCCAGGGCTTCACCCCCCTCAGAGTGAAGAATTTCTTCCCAACATCTGATCTAAACCTGCCCTGCATCTGATCACCCACAGCCATTTAGAGTTCAGCTACTGCTTGGCCTCTGCTGTTCCATCGTGTCTTACAAACAGGCACTACATTGCCAAGCAGGATCCTATTTTGGCTACCAGCCTCTCAGGCTCAGAGCAGCATTCCAGGTTTAGTGCTACCATTTCATCCGTGATTTCTGTTTCCATGTTGTTGTCAGCTTGCAAGGATGGTGCCTAACAAAGTGCATCGCAGTCATGGCTATGGAGCTCCACCGTTACGAGTGCAGGTGGAAGCTGTCCTGAGGCATCCCCTGTAAGTACCATCGTGCTCACAGCTGGCACCCATGGAATGGGTCAGCCTGGACACAGGGCTGTGACCAGCCCTGGTTCTTTGCACTCAGGTTAGAAGTGGAGACGGATCACGACAGAGGAATGGTGTTTTATTCAGTGGCGAGTGATCTCCTACCTGCTAGGCCTTTTTATGGAGTAAGTATTTCCCACAGTGATGTGTTTGGCTGCTTTGTATTGCTGTGCTGCTGTGACAATTCAGAGCTGTGTGCACATGGTTGTGAAAAAGCATCTTTATCACCAGTAGCCTCATTTTCTATATTGCACATAACAAGATAGGGAACAAGAAAAAGCACTACAAGTGCTTATTAGGCAGGAATAAGAAAAGATGAGCTCAGACAATGCCTGTTTCATTCAACTTTCTCTTTCATTGTAGGGGAGTTTGTAAGTAGAAAAATAAGTTCTGATTTTCAGGACATAAAGGTCCAATAGCAAAATGAGTCAGTTCAGTTTCTGTGACCCTTGAAATTTGAAAACTTAGACTTTATGATGTCACTTTTGTTCTGGTTTTTCACTCAAGAAATGTTGAATAACACAGGTAGAAAATACTGGGCTGCTTTGGGGTAAAATCCTTCAGCTCCCTGCTGGTGCTCCATGACCAGACAGAGCAACACAAACCTCTCCAGGAAGTTAAAACTGACCAGTTCTGAATCATTTCTCCCCCAGGTTTTGACAGATTCAGCAATTACTCAGAGTTTGAAACTCATGAATTGTACCAAGGTTCCTCTGTACTTCAGGCTCTTTCTGTCTACGCCCTCTACGCCCTTCAGCCTCTCCAGCACAGATCCCAAAAAGAGCACCAGAACATCCCACAGCAAGAAGGAGGAAAAGGAACAGCAACCGCAACATGTGCTTTATCCACAGCAAAACATGCTGGTAGGCTCAAAAATAATAATCCTGTGCCAGAATAGAGTTTAGTAATTGGTGTGTTAGCGTGGCCCAGATGAACCACAGAAAAACACAGCCAGCATAGAAATCTCCCAGTTCCAGGGGAAATAGTGGTGTATTAGCAAATACTAATTACTGCCATTTTGCCTGCTATATTGCAGGTGCAGATTAATTTCTCTACGAATAATCTTTTTCTGTTCCTGATGTGCTTTTCCCATCAACTCTGACCTGTTGCAAACTCCTGCAGAAAACCCTGTGGGTTTTGGAGCTCACCTAAATCAATAGCCATATATATGTTGGACAAATTAAAAGATTTCCAAGGACTGCAGTCCCTCATTTCCTTTAATTAGATGCAGGCAGTGCAAGAAGAGGAAAATTTGATTAGTTTTGGGTGTATAAATTACATTAAAGGAAACAAAGTCCCGGAGTAGAGAATGAGGTAACCTGCAAAGAACGAGTAACTGTTGCATTTTTGAAGTGTGCTTCTCATTTTGCTGTGTTCATTTTGACATGGAGACACACGCATCTCAATTTTGCATGTGTGGGAAGAAAGAGGATTTACATGTGTAAGACAGCTTTGGGAATATGGTATTTGTACCCTCAGGAGTTCAAAACCTTGTGCTTGCTAGAGACTGTTTCTCCCCTGTGGCTCAGAGATCAGCTGTTCACCTTTACACTCCATCTCCGTGTACTGGATTCATAGGAAATAGCTGTGTATTTTGCTTTAATTATAATGCTTTGTTCCAGTGGGAATGTGGCTGCTGGCATGACACCTTTGGGTTCCAGTGGGAAAATGTGTGCCTGGGCCTTTGTGCAATGTGTACTTTGGATTTCCTGCGCACAGCGTCGTCTTGTGCGATGGTCATCGGAATTCCTCTTCCCACAGGTGAAAGTGTCATTCCACACAACTCTGGAGTTACTTAGGTATCAACATTTGCCAGAGACCCAGCTGCTTCCTGGACTCCAAGTGCTCCAGCTGGAGAACGGAGAGAGAAAGCTGAAGTTCAGTCAAAATCTGGTCATTGAGCACAGTAACTACTCTACCCAGGTAAGGTCAGAGCAGGATCTCTGGGCCCTGGGAAAGGGCTGTGTCAACAGTGTCTCTGACTCTGATTGGGATTTACTCAGCCTTGAATTACAGGCACCTCCAGACTAAATGGGCTCATCCAGGTAAAGTGAATGGCCATGGGGTTCTCTCTGCTGAGACTGCAGGTGACTCCCAGGTGGGCAGTGCAGGTTGGGGTCACACCCTGGTGCTGGTACCCCAGCTCTCTGCATGGCACAGCAGCCCCGGTGACACTCAAAGGGTCACACGCCCAGTCACAGGATGACTCTGAGACAGGGGTCAGGGCTGTCTCAGTGAACAAGCCCTGCCTGAGTCACCAGGCACTGCCTCCTGCAGCACTCATGGGCTTCTGGAAAGGCTCCTGAATCCATTGAGCTCCTGCAGTGTGGTCAAAGCCCACGTGCATTTAAAGACCGCTCTCTTCCAGTCAGAGATCTATATCCCTCTTCTCAGCCTTCAGCAGCCTCAGTACACTGCAGGCACTTCTTTTCATACCAGGTATTTCTGAGGAGTGACCTGTATAAAACTGAGCAGCATATCTAAGATACAGTCAACTGAATCATAATCTTGGGCAATCTGCACAAACTGAATGACTCACAGTGGGCCATATACAGTCCTGAGGGACCATGAGATGCTGTAATGTCTGCAGCTCCACAGAAAACCCTAAAAACAAATGAGAACGTTTACTCCATGTTACTTCATTAAGACCACAGTGTCTGGTTTGAAAACCTGTCCCAAAACAGTAACACACAAGCAACATCTTAATTCACTCAAGGCTGTAGAATGGGAATGGACTCTGTTACGAAAGAACACAGAGCAATGATTCTTGATTCAGTGGTTGGGGTTAAGAATGATCCAGCTGGAGCAGGAATTACTAAAGCTCTATAAAAATGAGGTAGGTTTTATTCTCTTTTCCTTCTCCTCTGTTTTGCAGCTGGTCCCGGTGACTGCCTACCTCACTGTTCCAGTCCTGGAGCTCTCCTGTGACAAGCTTGATTTCCAGACCTGCTTTGTTGCACAGACCAAGACAGAACACGTCTTCCTGTATAACAGGAGCGGCTGCAGAAGCTACTGGACTGCTTTGCTGGGTATTCTGGTTTTGCAATTGATTTCCTTGTTGCAGAGTTTCACTGTTCAGTGTTTTTATTAAGACTGCATGCACTCACTCAATATAGAGGCAGTATGTGATGATCTTGGGTGCCAACATATGGTCTGCTTTTGTTCTCACTTTTGTGGGCTTTTCCCCTCCTCTCTTTCCCCTCCCTGTTTTGACATCATTGTACCACTACTGATTTCAGCAGTTTCTCCACATCTAACCAAAAGATTGATTCTCAGCCCTCACAATTCTTGGATGTGCTCTGCTCATTTATGAATCAGTCCCAAGGAGCAGCAAGAAGCAGCAGCTCCTCATGGGTACAGTTTGAGCATGAGCCTAATGTTAACAACAGATGAGCTCCAGAGGAAAGATGATCAGGGCCTTATTATTTCAATGTGGAGACCACTGATGACTGCCCTTGATGAGAGAATGAAAACAGAGTCTGGGCACATGCACAGAAACCCTCTGATAGTGTGAGACATGATTTATTAGTTGCGCAGCAAAGAGGTGCACTGCCGTGAGTGCTACCTGCTGCACTGCACACACAAAGGGTCCTGTATGGCTTTGTTTGATATTTGCCCCTTCCACTGCAGATGAACAGAAAAGGCCTACGGCCCTGGAAGTATTTTCCATCTTCCCAACTAAAGGCATTTTGGAGGCACGTGAAGGGGAGGCACCTACCAGAGAGATTCTGCAGATCAGCTTTGCTGCAAGGTACAGTTAACAGGACTGAAATGGTGCTGTTGACAGAGGGTTGGGGTTTTTCAGCCTGGAGAGGAGAAGGCTCTGGGGAGACCTTAGAGCACCTTCTAGTGCCTAAAGGGGCTCCAAGAGAGCTGGAGAGAGACTTTGGACAAAGGCCTGGAGTGATGGGACAAGGGGGAATAACTTCACACTGACAGAGGGGCTAGTTCAGATTAGAAAGAACTTCTGCACTGTGAGGGTGGTGAGGCCCTGGCACAGGTTGCCCAGAGAAGCTGTGGCTGCCCCATCTCTGGAATTGTTGAAGGCCAGGCTGGATGAAGCTTTGAGCAACCTGGGGTAGTGGAAGGTGTCCCTGCCCAGGGCAGGGCCTTAGAACAGGATGAGCTTTGCTGTCCCTTCCAGCCCAAAACATTCCATGATTCTGTGCTGACCCAAAGACTTTAATTTCTTTGTTCTGATTAAGGAGATGCAACTTCTGTTAAAAAAAAATCATTTTCCATTACAAAGTGTTTTTGGAGGTTATCATGTGGTGGCAGGAAGTTAAAATAAGTCAAGTCTATCCTAGTTATTTCAGTGAGCTCTGAAAACTGCTGACAGGGAAATTTCAAGAAGCAAACTGTAAGTGACTTGAGTTATTGTCATAACTTCCATCTCCTTGGAACACAATCCAGTGATTTCCATTGCTGGAGCTACTGCTATCTCAGTGGGATGGAGCCTTGAGCAGCTGCTCTAAGCTGTCCCTGCTCAGAGCAGTGTGCTGGACCAGAAGCCTCCCCAAGCTCCTGACTGCCTAAACTTTTCTGGAATTCTGCTGAATATGCCTGAAGCACTTCTTTTTGTCTGACACATACGCTAATCAGCATGGCTGAAAATGCCTGGAAGTACCAGAAAGAAAAGATGTTGCTGTACAGCTCATCTGTGGGGCTTCATAGAAGAATTCCCAGCTCAGCAGAGCATGGGACCAGGGTGGCATTAGGAAATAATTATATGCAAGGTGTGAGGTGATTTTTTTTAATTCACTTCCCCAAATCAGTAGTCTTCCTGCAGGGGAGTTGTTTTATGAGAAGGAAAAACCAAAAGCTGTCTGGCAGAACAGGCATTTGCCTCAGGCCCTTACAACAGCCAGCACTCGGACACAGAGACGTCCTTCACAGGAACAGTCTCAGGAGCACTGAGTGACACTAACCTTGGGGCAAATTATGCTCTTCAACTTAGTGCAAAACTACAGTTGTTGTAACCTTTCTGATGTTAATTTACAGTCTGGACTCCACTGACTGCCCCTGTCTTAGGGGAGTGCCAGAAACTTTTCCCTTCAAACTTTGTCTGTCACAGGGAGGATTTTTCACATCAAGGCAGTGCAGGTGATACTCCCAGCAGAGCGTCACTTAATTTATTTACTTAAAACAGAATTTCACAAGGAGGATGATGTTCTTTCCAAAATGAATCAAATGTCTACAGCCACAGACCTGACCTCTTTTTCAACACCATGTATTGTATCCATGGGCCACAGCCCTGTGAAGTGAGATCGTCACCTGGGCTTGACATTAACATTAGGGACCTGTGCTTGTGACTTGGAGCACTCTTAGGACACCATTCTCCCCTTTTTCTCCACAAAATCATCTCATCCCTAAACACAAGACTGCACATAGCTGTAACTGAGCTGTCTTTTTGCTGTGCATTGTAGGAGCAATGTGGACTATGAAGCTATTGTGACCATTTCTGGGATGCTGGAAGAGAAGCCTTGCAAGCTGCACCTCAGAGGGCGAGGAATGCACCGTGGAAAGGTGCATTAAGCAAGACGATGTGGGACAAATGTCAAGGTAACAGGCTGGATGCAGATGTGCCATCAGCTGAGCCTGTGTTTTCATCTACTTCTGTTGTTTTAGTAGGGACTTGAATTTTAGCAGAATGAAAATTTAGGTTATGAGGAAAGAAATTCTCATGGTATCTTAACCAGTCGTAATCTGTACTGTTATTTTTATTACTGTGATAAGCTTAGCTTTAGTCAAAGAACAAGGTTTTAAATTGCAAAGCAGCTGTGTAAGTCAGGCTGAAGCCCTTTGCAGAGCCCAGGATGCCTTGAATTACAGCTTAAGACTGTTCATACCTTAAAGTAACTTTTGTTTTGCCTCATTTATTTGTTTGACATGAAAATGGACATGGACACATAATAAAAGCAAGAACTGGTCAATAGGCCAGCATTCCCCAGGCTGTTTTCTCAGTGCCTTACATGAAACGGGGAAGAGCCAACTTTCCTTGGTCTCCTTGGAAAGTTACCAACCTGTGTGTTTCATCATGCTTGGGCCTCGAGAACATCCCCTTCAGCAACAAAGGGAGGAACCCTTCTTCCTTTTCATTCTTTCCCCTCACATGGTTCCCATTTACTCACACTCTTGTCTTTAAATTATTTTAGTATTATTTTAGCTAAAGGTCGCTGCAATTCCCACTTCTGAGTCTGTTAAGTTTTCCACTCCCATTAAATAAAAGGCTTTTGTTAATGCCTCTTTACCCCCTCTAAATAATTCCATTTTTTGGCTCATACAGCCTATGTGATTGCTGGGTGAGACAGGCTACAGCATGGGATTGTGAAAATATTGAGGAGCTCCAACTCATCATGACCTTCAACTAACAATCATCATAAAAAGGAAACAAATGTATTGCAAGAACCCAATTGTATTATTAAGTGCAAAAACAAAAAGTCAGGACAAAGAACTTCAGTTTGTTACAAATTTAAACCAGCGATGAGTACATTTCTTTTTCAAGCTGAGTTTCAGTGATCTTCCTCTTCAGACAACAGAAGAAATAAGGGATGATGAAAGACACAAGATGGAACATGTTTGTATTAGCACTGAAGGACTGAGCTGTCGCTGATGTTCATGTAATGCTTGCAGTCAATGTAATGCTGCAATTTGCTTTATGTTAGGTAAGTAAATACGATTAAGCACAAGATTGTCCTTGGAGTCACACAAACTGATACTCAGACATGTATTGTAAAAGATGGAATGGCCACATCCAAATTCCTGGCATCCAGCAATTCAACAGAACTTTTCTGTTCAGGCATTTCCTGTGGAAATTACATTCCAGTTCTTCCACTTTCCCCTACTGGAGGCTTCAGAACAGCTCCAACAGCAGCAAGCTCCAGCCCATGCTCCAGTGTAGGGACAGTTTAAGACACAGACAACTTCTGACTGGACGAGGATAGACACAGTTGTGAAGACAAGGATGTAAAGTCTTTGCTTCAAAACAAGCTCTTTTAAACTTCTTGCAAAATGGTGAAACCTTTTAAGAAAATGCTGGAAAAGCCTTTTTATGTGGACTAATGTTTTCATTGTGAATGACCGTTTTTGCCAATTTGTCATACAAAAACACTGTCCCATGAACTACTTCTCTCTGGTAACATTCACAGAATAAAATGAAATGAAATTAATTTAATTTAAAAATTAATTAAATTAAAAATATTCATTCATAATCACCATATCAGGGCCTGTAATTGAATTTCAGCTGAGCTAATTTCTTATGTCAGGAAGCCAGATGCCAGTTTTGCATTTCCTCACCTTCTTAGCAGAACTGTACCATTAATTCTACTTTACAATTTCTGCCTGAAATTTGTAGATCTAGTAACAAATCCCAGAACCCACTTGATTTCAGTGCAAATCACTTGCTATGCCCAGGGAAGGCAGACAGTGAGCTGTGTTGGTGTTCTGTCAGCACTGGAGCTCACTTCCCCGGGTACTCGAACACGGCCGCGGCCCCCATGCCAGTTCCAATGCACATGGACACGACTCCGTAGGCTCTGCAATAAAGAACACGTGGACTTAAGAAAAAAGACAGCTCAGGTTTACATCATCCAAGGAAAAAAAGTAAAGAATATGATAAATTTGAGCTGCCTACTGCTCTCCTGTTTCACTAGGAGAGGCATGGGGAATTCAGGTTCAAAGCCCAAGGGATGGAGAAAGCTTAACCCAAAGGGACAGTTACCTCATCCATGGGATGGAGAAAGCTTCACCCAAACTGGTTACCCCTGAGCCCATGGTAGCTGCACACCCAGCAGGTGTGAGGCCAACACTGATGCTCAGCACTCACCTCTTCCCTCTGCGCTTCAGTTCATTGAGCAAAGTGACGACCTGCCGAGCACCAGTGCAGCCCAGGGGGTGTCCCAGTGCTATGGCTCCTCCCAGGGGGTTCACCTTCTCCATGGGAATGCCCAGCTTTTCAACACAGTACACAGCCTGGAAAGACACGGGGAATGGTTTCATGGAGATGCTCATCTTCCTTAGTTCTCAGCTCTCCTCCTCCAGTTCAGACGCCTGACTCCTGCTAGACCATCCTTCTTAGTGGAAAGGAGTGGAACTGATCCAAGGCACAGAGATGTGAACTAAAACTGTCCACTTCATCTCAAACTGAGCCCACACACATTCAGACAGACAACCTGACAATAAATCACAGCCCTGGTGAAACAGATGTTGCAAGTTGGTATGAGAGTACAAGAGCCAATTCTTAGAGGACTTTTTTTTTCTAGTATTAAGCTGTATAAGCAATGCCCTGCTCATTTTTATTTGAAGGAAAATAGTCTGCGCGCGTTATTAACGTTTGGCTGGAGATGTAATATGGGGAACAAGTTAAAAATCTCAACCTGGAGACCAAGCTGAAACACACTCGGTTGCCAAGCAGTGCAGCAACACAAACATGATGCTCACTCACCTGGCTTGCAAAGGCTTCATTAATTTCATATATATCTATGTCATTCAGAGTCAGACCTGTGGGCCAGAAAAGTCAGGAGTTAAAAAGGAGATATTTTTGCCTCATGACTATATCAAAGAGAGTAATTGCCTGACAGCCTCCCTCTAAGAATTCCAGTTCTACTCCATCTAAAAAAGACGAACCTCAGGTCCATGTGGGGTATCTACTCTTGAACAAGTTTTCGTACAGCAGTGTCTAAAGACTGCAAAACATCACAGTTCATGCATTGTGTCACTGAGTCTGCCAAGTTTCCTCAGATTAAGTGTGATTTCTCTGCAGAGGATTAAGGATTGAAGGGTGTTTGGAGAGTGAAAGATAAAGCCGCAGGTGGGCATGTGATTGTAGCCAGGCCAGGCTAAATCAGCTCATCAGCTATAAAAGCTGTTTAACCCAATGAGTGTGGTAAAAACCCTCAGTAAGATGACAAAATTGTAAAGAGAAAAAACTTCAAAAAACAAACATAAAACCACCCCCAACACACTGGTAATAATAAAGAAGAGAAAACAGCACTAAGTGAACACTCAATCACTAGCCTCATATCAACTCTTGTTGAGCCTGTGCAGGGATTTACTCCTGAGCTTCTCAAAGGTGAGTGAAAGACAATGTACACATCAGTGCAAGGGAAGAGCATTGCAACAACCCGAGGCAGGGCCTCTTTTAAGGTTTCGGATTTAAGTTCACTGTTCCAACAGCTGCACATGCTTGAATAAGATAACCTTAAACCTCCATGCAGGGAGTCTGATTTGCTTGTGCCAAGCACTGCCCGAATGAGAGGTGGTTCTCACCTGCCTTTTCCACAGCAACAGGGATGGCGTAGGCCGGCCCGATGCCCATCACATCGGGTGGGACCCCCACCACAGCAAAGGACCTCAGCACTCCCAGCACTGGCAGCCCCAGCTGTGCTGCCTTGGAGCGTTTTGCCAGCAGAACAGCAGCTGCTCCATCACTGACCTGGCTGGCATTCCCTGTTGGAAGAGACCTATTAACATCCTTTTTGTTCTACTCAAGGCAGGTAAACAAGAGGAACAACACAAATGTAACAGCTGAACTGACCTGCTGTAGTGCTTCCATCCTCTTTGAAGGCAGGTTTCAGCTTTGCCAAGCCTTCCAGCGTTGTGGAGGGCCTAATCCCTTCATCTTGGTGCACAGTGATTGTTTTTTTGTTGCCATCATTATCTGCAACAGTGGTCTTCACTGGAACAATCTCGGTTTTAAACAGTCCCATCTGCTGAGCTTTTGCTGCTCTGGTAAAAAAAAGAGTATGAAAGATTAAAATATTTTGGAGGTGAACTGCAGGAGAACTAAAGTGAAGGAAACCATTTAGAGAATGAACTAAGGTGGAATTTGGTACATCATCACTGAGTGGTGGTCAAGACAACAGGCAAATTGTTATTTCCATTCATGGGAAGACAAACTTTTTACCTCTACGTCAACATAATGGCATTGTCTCCAAATCTGAGTCACAGGATCACTCATTTCGGAGCAAGATCCCCTTTCTGTTCCCATCAACACCTCTGTGCCTGACTGACCACCACCAGCCCCCAACATGAAGTTTTATTTGTCCAGGGGTACAGTCACATCACAGCTGTAAGAGAATAAATGATCCCTGAACTAGCAGTAGTGAACAACTGCCATGACCAGGCAGAATACAATTAACTAAACTAGAATTAGCTCAAACCACATAGATTTAATCTTTCCTATCAACAAGATATTTTAAAAGCCTTCAAAGCAGAGCTGATTTAGATTTACCTTCCAGAGCTAAATCCTTCACAGAGAATACAAAATGGAGACTAAAAGCTTGTTTTACCCCTTCATCACTTTGCACTTTTACCAATAAAATGAAAATATTCAATGCTCCCAGGTAAGTAATTAAAACAAAGTGCTGAAGGACAGGTCAGTAAACCCACAGATATCCTGAGACCAAGGCCAGAAAGTCACCCCTTGCCTGATGTGAGCGTGAGGATCACATTCACATACCCCTTTGGTTATCAGTTCCATGGCAGTGAGAAAGGCTGGCATGCCAAGTTCCCTGAGCAGCAAGGCCGGAATTTAAAGGTTAACTACCCTGTGCAGTGGCTTCCTGTGTTAGATAAATAATTGGACCGGGCTGATGCTTAAACAGAGCTCTGAAAGCAAATTTAACTCTTTGATGGCAGAAACTTTACCCTATCACCTGCCACTGCTCTGCCAGTACAGCCCCACAGATTCCGGGGTCAGTTGACTTTGGCAGTGATTTAACCCAAGAGGAAGGTTATCAGAGGTAGGATTGGACTCACTCAGAGCCAAACACCTGCAGCGAGGACAAGCCACTCTTCTCACAAGCTCAGCAATTCTCTACAAACAGCCACGCTCAACCATTCCCTCATGGGAAAGGTTCCTTCTGCTGCTGCTCCCACATTCAGGTTCCAGTGATCCTGAGCCAAAGCCACTACGAAAATACCTCACCACGCACTCATTCCAGAAACCTCCCTGAGGCCGTATCATAGAAACACAGAACGGTTTGGGTTGGAAGGCACCTTAAAGATCATCCAATTCCAACCCCCCTGCCATGGGCAGGGACCTCTGGATGCTGAAACAAGCAGGGCACTCCCTGTTCAGGGTCTGTGTGCCCAGTGATACTTGTGTGAGGTCAGTCACATAATCCCAGTACAGCTGTGGACTCCCGTTCCCTCCTCACACAGAACCCTGCACAGGCACTGAATTTCGGTCTGACCCCCTCAAGCTTCCTTGCTCACTATTAAGGACTGAAAGGCAACACAAAGGCTGCACTTCACCAGGAAGTAGCAGTGTGTTTTGCAGCTGTAGCTATTTCTTAACTAAAAGGTTAAAAAACCCAAAAAGACTGACAAAAAAAGCATTTACTTTTGTTGGGAAGCCAAGGCAAAGGCATCTTGCTTCTTCCGGGAAACTCCAAACTTCTCTGCGACATTTTCTGAGGTTATTCTGGGGAAAACAACATCACAGAGTTAATCCAAGGACACATCTAATGGAGCTGCAGTTGGCTTTTTCTAACACCACACGAGGTACAAGCAAAGGCTTTAGTCTCAAAGCCAACTGCTGCATTCTCAACTTAGAACTGCTGGCAGAAGCAAATCCAGAATCAAATCTAGGACCCAGGACAAGGTTCAAATCCATTCTCCTTGCTCAACAAGCCATTGAGCTTCAGACAAGAAAATCTTTGATCAGAGTTGGTGATCTCCCCCCATTTCACATCATTCATCTTCCACCACAACCAAGGATGCCAACACACACAGCTGCAAGCTCACCACATTCAGGCTGATTTGTAACTATGGTCACTGAGGAGACAGAGCATCTACGCAACCTTTAAACTGTGGGAAGGAGAAACTCTTACCCCATAGGAATAAGGCAATCTCGAGCTTTGGGGTTATCCACCATGCTGGAACTGATATCACCAGGGTTATTTGCACTTCTGAGGGACATTGTTTCCACGCTAAACACAAAAAAAATTTGAATTGCTCCATTAAGACTGATCAAAACTCAGTATCCTGACAACATGC
Organism: Rhagologus leucostigma; assembly: GCA_013397725.1. NCBI lineage: Eukaryota > Metazoa > Chordata > Aves > Passeriformes > Rhagologus > Rhagologus leucostigma. Next base: position 240,230 of record VZTD01004775.1, on the reverse strand, counting down.
TTTCCTATTATCCCACAGAAACATAGCTGCTAATTAGGAACTGGCTGAGGCAGAAGCTCTTTAATCATCAGTTTAAGAATTACCATGAAATGAAAACAGATTGTGAGACTCAATTGGTTCTTGCTTCACTAGAACAGGATACCAATGTCAGCAGTTAATTTCTTGTGTTTCCACAGCTCGGAAGGAATTGCTATGATTCTGGCACATTTGTCCTCAAACATAATGAGAAAGCCAAGGTTCAAGGGCTGGAGTTTTCAGTGAGATTGTCAACAGATATTAAAGTACCACGCAGATCTTAAGAATGGGCTGGCAGTCAAAAAAGAGAAGTATTAAACAAACCATGGCAAAGAAATTTCAGTGAGTTGCACCATTTGTGCTTCGCAACACAAAGAATTTCAGACAAGGATCCCACAGGGTGCACAAATTTTGACCCACAAATGAATTAACACATTGAAGATACTCAAATTTACTGCAGAAGTACAAAACCATCACTTAAGACTCCTAAGCTTTTGTAAGGTCAGTCTAGATCATGAAGCCTACAATGGGAAGACGGTTTGGATTCTGCTCTGCACCACACAAATACCCTCATGAAGAATAAATAACAAAGAAACCGTTCCTGGAAAAGGAAAGTAAGGCAGCTTGTAGTGAGTGCTATCAGCAATTTAAACTAGCTCTAAGATGGGACACTCCATCATTGACTTCAGCTGCATCTGCTCCTGAACAAAGGCATAGGACTGGGTTTTAAGTAAGAGAAACCCCAGCTACTCTCTTCTGTGTTGTCATCCACTTTCTCCACTCTGGAAGGAAGAGTAAGACTTAGGATAAACCCAGCTCCCAAAAGCTATTTGTAACTTATGGATTGTATGTCTTCACGGAGGACCCTGCAGGGCAGAGGCCAGAGAGCTTCCCACAACAAAACCCAGTGTCTGGCACACCCAGGGGTGCAAAGGCTGTCAGTGCCTTTAAGCACAACATCTTGGTGGACACTGCCAAGCAACTTCTTGAGAGGAGTGTGTTAAAGTGAAGGTGTGAAAAGCATTACACAAGTGCTGATCACGCCAGGTGCTCTGCCTACAGCAGAGGAACACACCTGTCCTGCTGGGCTCTTTATTTTGCAGCAGTCTGGGAAGGGAAGAGCATTCTCAACACCTGATCTTGCTCAATGTGTGTGTGCAGGTGCTGAGAAGTTGTAAATATAAACCTTTTCCCAAGGACTAAAGGATAACTGTGTGCAGTAATAAGTAATGAAAGATCAGAGCCATCAAGGTATAAAAAAAGAGAAACCAAACATTTTAACCTCAGGATTACTGAATAGTTTTTTTCCACTCCTTCTTCTGAAGTCAATGTGTATGTGGTCACTAGTATTCCCCCAAAGCCAACCTAACATTTACATAATCCTCCAAAAAATAAACACTGCTTGTGATGTTAGGACTGAAGCACAGAACAGCTCGTCTGTCTGTTGCACAGAACAGATCCTGTAAGTCTGTAGAACACTTATTAGCACACGTAGGACATTAATTTCTTTATCCAAGAGAGCTGCTGGTCTTTCAAGATGCTAGTTAATTGGAGATTAGCTAAAAAGCTAATTATGCCAGGCTATTGCAAGGGACAGAGTGTTACCTTCAGGAAGCCTAAGCAAGCACTACGAAAATACTTCCTTACCCACAGGCCAAGCCAATGTCATAGGATCCATTTCGGATGCCACCTGAAACAGCAGTGCATAAACATTCTTACTGTCATCAGGAGCAGAAGCATTTCCAGCCCAGCTGCAGTTTCCAAACACCTGAGCACCCAGTACAGCCAAATGGGCATTTCTTCACCCTCCTGCCAGCCAGAGTGAGAGCCGGGCCAAGGAGCTGATGGGGCTGAGGACTAACATGGGGCCAGAGAACTGGAGGGACCCTTCTGGAAGCTGTCTGATATGAAGGTGACGGTGGAACTTAACCCCAGAAAACCAAGTTACTTCTCTAGGGATAAACTCGGCCACTCAAGGATGTAAGAGTATTCAACCAACACCACACTGAAAATTCCCACCAGCACGAGGCATTATCACTGTTTTTACTGCTCAGAGAGACTGGAGGACAGGAGGAATGAGCCCTTGGGGTGGGGGAGGCATTGACTCTGATGCCAGTGCCCACAACACCTACCAGCTATGTTGATAATGGCCTGTAGCCCCGAGGAGCACTGCCGGTTCACACTGGAGCACGGCACCGTCTCTGGAATACCACTGGAAAACAAAGTGTTGGCAAAGACTCAGTGATGAAAACCACCAACAACCCAAAGCTCTGAAAAATGCGTTAATCCACTTGATTAAACTTTAACCCTCAAGTTCCAGGCAGATCCCTTTATCCATTTCTTGATCTATTTGGTCCTGCACCAAGGGAAAGCAAAGTTCAAAGATAATTTCCACACTTCATTTTTAAGTGGCTCCAAGTGCTGTTTCCCCTTGGGTCTGTCTCAGAAGGTCCTCTGTAAGCAGGGCCCCTCCCCTGTAGATCCTGAGCTCTGAGCCAGGCCAGAAACCCTGAAAAACTCTGTAATATTCCTAATTACAGCAGGCTGAGCCTGCACCTCTCTAAAGTGGAAGTTCTGCGGTGACTGACACAAGAAAACAATAGCAACAGAAACTGGCTGAAATATTTGGAATCTGGGATCCAGCTCAGTATGAGCCATTGACCAACGCTGGGCAATGCCAGAAAGATCTGTGCTCATCCATGGTTCTGGGACGAGACACAGCAGAGAGATGTGCAGCCTCACAGTCCAGAGAAGCAGCAGGTGCAGCTGGGAGCCCACAAAACATCATGTCCCTTTCAGAGGCCTAATACAGGCAGCACAAACAGATTAAACAGCTTCACCTGCCTCCCTGTCCCTCTGCCATCAGCGTTCTCTGAGCGCTCGATCAAAGTCCAGTTTCTAGGCAAAAGGTGATTTGCTGTAATTCCTGGGAGTGCATGAGCCTCACTGCAACCTCTGACCCTGTGCTGGCTCCATGGCCCAAGGAGGAGAGGAATAACCTCAGTCTGGTTGAGAGCTTACCTTAGAAACTGTGCAACTCTTGCAATCAAGGCGCCAGCTCCAGGCTGCAGCACATTCCCTGAGTGCAAAGACACAATTCCAGTCAATTGGCTGCACTCCCCTCACAGGCATTGAAGGGATGTTCCCATCACCACAGCTCCTTACTGCCCAGCACCAGATCAGAGCCCCACCACCAACAGGACAGGCATGAAAACCTAATGCTACACACTAACCCCCTCCAGCCCCACGAGACTTGTGAGTATCCCACAGGACACAAGGAGCCTGTCCCACACAGCTCTGCAGACCAGGAGTTTCACCAGGCAGAGGCTGTCACTCACCCACACAGATGTCTCCCAGGACCTCAGGACGGAGGTTGACATCCTGAAGGACAGCTGTCATCACGGCAGCCAGCAGCTCATCGGGTGTGGTGTCCTAAAAGCACAGGGGATCAGCACCACCAGTGAACTCCAGTAAGTGCCCTGTCACCAGTTCAGCCTCAGACCACTTCAGAGGGTTGGCATGCGGTGCTAAGGCAGCTTTACTCTGCTTCTCAGCTCACGGTGGTTGTTGTTTTCCTACCACAGCAGAACTACCTGCATGTTTTTACCCCAGGTTTCCTTCAGGCACTGTAACACACATGCTGCTTTCTCACCTACCTCGATTATTATAGGAACACGCTCTGCAGGGCCTTCAAAATCACACAACCACAAAAAGCTATGTGACAAAACCCAGCAAGCAGAACCCCTCCATTTATTTTGTGAAAGAAACAGGGGTGACCCCTCAGCTGGTAGGAAGCACCGCCAGCATGAGGAGACCTGTTTGGAAGGATGACAAGGAACGAGCACCCTTTGGGGTTATCCTGGCACCGTGTTCTTGCCCAGGACTTTGTGGACGCCACCCAGGGGGAAGCAGGTTCCAGAAGGGTGGCAGGTCCGTGCCAAGCTGTGCAGGTGAGGGACACGCCGCTTTTCCAAGCTGCTCCGTGTGACAGGGCAGGTGACAGCAGACTGTACCTGGTCCCCGGGCTGCGAGGGGCGCTGGGGACCCCTCGGCACAATGCCCGACTCCTTTGGGGGACGCCACTGGCGCTGCCACACCTGGGCCACGCACCTCCAGCATTAAAACCATCACAAAACGCTGGGATTTAAACTCTTCCAGAGCAGAGCAGCTCCGGGGCGGTGTCGGGAGGTCAAGCAGGGGACCAGCACCCGGGCGTGCGAGAAAGGAGAGCAAGGAGGGGGTACCCATCTTCCTGTGGGGGTGCCCAGCACCTGTGGGACCCCGCCCCGCGGCGGNCGGCTCCCTCCTTTGCATGAGGCCGCCCCCTCATTTGCATACCGCGCTCAGGGTAACCCGACGGCTCGCTTGCATGTCTCCGCCCCTCATTTGCATACTNTTCCAGAGCAGAGCAGCTCCGGGGCGGTGTCGGGAGGTCAAGCAGGGGACCAGCACCCGGGCGTGCGAGAAAGGAGAGCAAGGAGGGGGTACCCATCTCCCAGTGGGGGTGCCCAGCACCTGTGGGCCCCCGCCCCGCGGCGGGCAGGCGGGCAGGACCCCCCGGCCCGTACCTTGAAGCCGCCGCGGCGGGCGCGGCCGATGGCGGTCCTGCGGCCGTGCACCACCACCACGTCGTCGGGGCTGCTGGCCCGCGGGGGGCCCCCGGCGCA